>JARQOD010000002.1:116958282-117144559 GCA_033576555.1 Oophaga sylvatica | reverse complement strand
GCGTCCCCACATAGTATACAGCAGGGCCCACATAGTATATAGCAGGGCCAATATGTACAGCGTGGCCCCAAACATAGTATATAGCATGGCCCACATAGTATATAGCAGGGCCCAAATTGTACAGCGGGCCCACATAGTATACAGCAGGGCCCACATAGTATAAGCAGGGCCCACATAGTATACAGCAGGGCCCACATTGTACAGCACGGCCCACATAGTATATAGCAGGGCCCACATAGTAATAGCAGGGCCCACATAGTATATAGCAGGCCCACATAGTATATAGCAGGGCCCACATAGTTATAGCAGGGCCCACATAGTATATAGCAGGGCCCACATAGTATACAGCAGGGCCCACATAGTATAAGCAGGGCCCACATAGTTACAGCAGGGCCCACATAGTATACGCAGGGCCCACATAGTATATAGCAGGCCCACATAGTGTACAGCAGGGCCCACATAGTATACAGCAGGGCCCACATAGTATACAGCAGGGCCCACATAGTATAGCAGGGCCCACATTAGTTACAGCAGGGCCCACATAGTATACAGCAGGGCCCACATAGTATTAGCAGGCCCACATAGTATTAGCAGGCCCACATTGTACAGCAGGGCCCACATAGTATACAGCAGGGCCCACATAGTATGTAGCACGGCCCACATAGTATAAGCAGGCCCACTTTGTACAGCAGGGCCCACATAGTATACAGCAGGGCCCACATAGTATGTAGCACGGCCCACATAGTATAAGCAGGCCCACTTGTCAGCAGGGCCACATAGTATACAGCAGGGCCCAACATAGTATGTAGCACGGCCCACATAGTATATAGCAGGGCCCACATTGTGCAGCGGCCCACATAGTATACAGCAGGGCCCACATAGTATACAGCAGGCCCACATAGTATATAGCACGGCCCACATAGTATATAGCAGGGCCCACATTGTGCAGGCCCACATTGTCAGCAGGGCCAACATAGTATACGGCAGGGCCCACATAGTATGTAGCACGGCCCGCATAGTATACAGCAGGGCCCACGTTGTACAACAGGGCCCACATAGTATACAGCAGGGCCCACATAGTATACAGCAGGGCCCACATAGTATGTAGCATGGCCCACATAGTATATAGCAGGGCCCACATTGTGCAGCAGGGCCCACATAGTATACAGCAGGGGCCACATAGTATACAGCAGGGCCCACATAGTATATATCACGGCCCACATAGTATATAGCACGGCCCACATAGTATATAGCAGGGCCCACATAGTATACAGCAGGGCCCACATAGTATACGGCAGGGCCCACATAGTGTACAGCATGGTCCACATAGTATACAGCAGGGCCCACATAGTATATATCACGGCCCACATAGTATATAGCAGGGCCCACATAGTATACAGCTGGGCCCACATAGTATACAGCAATGCCTACATAGTGTACAGCAGGGCCCACATAGTGTACAGCATGGCCCACATAGTATACAGCAGGGCCCACATAGTATATAGCAGGGCCCACATTGTATAGCAGGCCCACATAGTATACAGCAGGGCCCACATAGTATACAGCAGGGCCCACATAGTATACAGCAGGGCCCAGATTAGTGTACAGAGTGGCCCACATAGTATACAGAAGGGCCCACATAGTATATAGCACGGCCCACATAGTAAATAGCTGGGCCCACATTGTACAGCAGGGCCCACATAGTATGCAGCAGGGCCCACATAGTATACGGCATGGCCCACATAGTATACGGCAGGGCCCACATAGTATACAGCAGGGCCCACATAGTGTGCAGCGTGGCCCACATAGTATACAGCAGGGCCCACATAGTATATAGCACGGCCCACATAGTATATAGCTGGGCCCACATTGTACAGCAGGGCCCACATAGTATACAGCGGGGCCCCACATAGTATATAGCACAGCCCACATAGTGTACAGCGTGGCCCACATAGTATACAGCAGGGCCCACATAGTATATAGCACGGCCCACATAGTATATAGCTGGGCCCACATTGTACAGCAGGGCCCACATAGTATACAGCAGGGCCCACATAGTATACGGCAGGGCCCACATAGTATACGGCAGGGCCCACATAGTGTACAGCGTGGCCCACATAGTGTACAGCGTGGCCCACATAGCATATAGCAGGGCCCACATTGTACAGCCTTTATCTCTCCCCCACCCACCCACAGTTCAGTACGCACTGACAGCTTTCTAAAAAACAAAAAAAACACTCCTCACCTTCTCCTCGTGCCCGCACTGCTCCCGGCTCCTGTCTTCTGCTCTGCCCGGCACACAGTGAGTGCGCGTCAGAGACAGAGCGGAGAATGATGGGAGAGGGAGCGTCAGCTGATGCTCTCTCCTCCATCATTGCTTTGAACTGTACCGGCAGAAGCCGGTATAGTTCAAAGCAGCAGCGGGGGGAGTCAGCACTGGGGGGCAGGTGGGCCCCCCTGCCTCACAGGGGCCCCCATAGCAACTGCGTGATGTGCCGCTAGCTGGGGGCCCCTTGGGGAGCAGGGAGAGCCTCTAAATGTTGGGGGCCACGGGCCCGAGCGTGGACTGGCGTGCTCAGGCGGCGGGCCCCCCTAATCACCGGGCCCCATACCGCAGTAAGGGTTGTCACGCCCTGATGGCGGCCCTGTGGATACGTACTCTTCCAATATGTTGTTGAAATGATGCCTCCTGCTAATACAGACCATATCAGATGGTGGTGCCATTTATTGTGGCATGTTGAGGAAGGTTTTCCACATTTTAGCCAGGCTAACTCTCTTTTGCGAGGTGGTGCCAGTGACCCCGCTGCATTAGCAACTTCCTCCTCTTCTGCCTTGTTCTTTTCACTGAGCCCCCACTGTCAAGTGTGCAGGGCCGGTTTTAGGCAAAGTGGGGGCCTGGGGAAAAGTTTAAAATGGGGCCCCAAATGCTAACATATTGCACATCACACAAAAGCATTTTGGTTGTATTTACATGCGCTGAGTTCAGGCAGCTAAATGAGTGTGATCAACAATATTGAAGTCATTCGTTTGTTTCCCGGCCTCTTTACACAGGCTGGGAAAGAATGATGGGAAAGAATGATCACTAGTAGATCAATCTGCTCCCATAAAGTACCATGTTATCAGCACCACATTTGTAGTTTACACCGGGCGTTGTGCTGCTGAGAACAGTGATTTTTGGTCCGGCATAAACAATCCAATCACTCGATGAATAGGCAGCATTTTGCTTTTTTAGTATAATACATCCCATAGTATTACCCATAGCATAATGCACCCCATAGTCCTCCACATAGTATAATACTCATCTCATAGTGCTCCATACAGTATAATACGCATCGTATAGTGCTCCACAAAGTATAATGCACACCACATAGTCCTCCATATAAAATAATGCACCCCATAGTCATCCATATAGCATAATGCACTCCAAAGTGCTCCATACAGTATAATGCACACACCACAGTGTTCCATACATTATAATGCACCCCATAGTCCTCCACATAGTATAATGCACCCCACAGTCCTCTATATAATATAATGTGCACCACAGTCCACCATATTGCATAATGCACACCCCATAGTCCTCCATATAATAAATGATCTAGCTAAGGGAACTGAAGGTAAACTAATCAAATTTGCAGAGTACGCAAAGATAGCTATTGCTAATAGTGATGAGCAAATATGCTTGGGTGGTCTCCGAGTATTTGGAAGAGCTCCGAGATTTAGTTTCTGTCTCCACAGCTGCATGATTTGTGGCTACTAGACAGCCTGAATACCCGAGCAATGAGCATACTCGCTCATCACTAATAGCTAACACTAGGGAAGGCAGAGAAAAGATTCAGAAGGATCTAGATAAGCTTGAATAATGGGCAGTGGCTAAAAATGGTATTTAACAGGGAGAAATGCAAGATTCTACATCTGGGCAAGAAAGCAACAGCACGTGTGAAAAAGACTTGGGAATACTAATAGATCACAGACTGCACATGAACATGAGTCAACAGTGTGATTCAGCTGCATAAAGGTCAAACACAGTTCTAGGATGTATTGAGAGAAGCATAGAGTCTAGATCACATGAAGTAATTATTCCCTCTGTTCCTCCTTGTTCAGGCCTCATCTGAAATACTGTGTCCAGTTCTGGGCACCATATTTTAAAAAAGACATTGAAAAACTGGAGCAAGTTCAGGAAAGAGCTACCAGGATGGTAAGTGGACTGCAAAGTATGTCCTATGAGGAACGGTTAAAGGATCTGGGAATATTTAGCTTGCAAAAAAGAAAGCTAATAGGAGACTTAGTAGCTGTCTAAAATATCTGAAGGGATGTTAGGGTGTAGAGAGATCGTCCTTATTTTCATTTGCACATGGGAACACGAGAAGTGTTGGAATGAGACTGAAAAGGAGAAGATACAGATTAGATATTAGAAAAATCTTTTTGACAGTGAGGCTGATCAATGAGTGGAAAAGGCTGCCACGAGAGGTGGTGAGTTCTCCTTCAATGGTAGTCTTAAAACAGAAGTTGGACAGACATCTGTCTGAGATGGTTAAGTAAATCCTGAGGGGTTGGACATGATGACCCTTGAGGTCCTTTCCAACTCTAACATTCTATGATTGTATGACAATAGGCATAGCATCTGTGTGTACTTGGCTTAGGCCTCCTGAAATATGATTTCTGGCTAGGGAGGCAGTTACGATAAGATATATGGATCCATAGTGTTTACAATGTAATTGCATACACAAAAAATGTATTTGTTATCACAAACTACAGTTAGCACACAGACAGGAAGTTGATTCCTAATTTGTAGTTGAACATTTTTTTATGCTGGCAACATGGGATGTTAATGTTCATTAGCAAAAATAAAACTTAAAGGGGTTTTATACTACTCAATCACTTCTCATTTGCTTTATTCCTCCTTCTAAATTAAAAACAGCTTGCTCTCCCCTGCAAAGCCAGTGCCCTTCCATAAAAATCAGCATCAGGACTCCGTGAACTCGTGGTTGTTATGCCAAGAGTGCCCTACTGCCAACCAGCGGCCACTTCACTCTCACTTCCTTTGGATGAAACTGACAACTGGAAGAAGTGAGAGCTGCTGCTGCTCTCTGACTTTTCTATTTCTTTTTTATCTTCCGATCGCCATCCGATCGAAGCAGAAAAAAAACGTCATTGAGACCAAAAGCATTGGAATAAATTGGTATGAATGCAATCCAATTTTTAATCACATTGCATTCGTACGATTTAAACGCAAGTGGGAGAGAGCCCTTACATTGATTTTGCGGTTGTCCTGACGGAGGAGTCAGAGTGACTCTGAAATGTGTTGACAATAAACCAACATTCCATATTCCATCGAGACTTGTCATTGTCATTTTTCCAGCTGCGCAGGATACTTCCATCACCCGTGGCAAATTTCAGATACATTTACATTGCACAACTATCATGAACAAACATTTCTAGCAATTCTCTTTTCATGATGATTGTGCAATCCAAATAGGCTGCCGATCACCCAACCAACAAGCAAAATGCTCCTTCGTTGGGTAAAGTGATCTTTTGGTTGGTACCAAAAGATCATTGCTCTTGGCAATGCATTGTCCTGTGTAAACAGGATTTGCGCTGCTGAAAACAATAGCAACCTATGCGCACTGAGCGCTCTTTTACTTATTGTTCAGTGAGCATCTGAAGTAAAGTTGGCCATCTAAATTTTAATAAATTTGTATTCCCCTGCTGCAGTCTAGCATTGGGCCTACATATGAGCAAATAGTTCACCATTATATATATTACAGATGAGTTCTGGTCACATAAGGTTTGAGTTCTATGCCCAGTTACCTCCAGTAATGAAAGACAGGGAAGTATTTAAGCGCCTGCTTGGACTATATTAGAAGCTTCAGTTTCTGCATCACAGTGGTAAATGACTGCTTTCAAATGAGTTTTTGAAACAACATCAGCTTTAATTGCTTTTATTTTAATTGAATTACCCATTGGTTATCATAGCTGCCTCGAATATATGAAGATTATAATGTGAAACGCTTGCAGTGTCATTATTTGTAACTGGCAACACTCCCTGAATAAGATGAACACTCCACAGGCAGAGAGGAGCAGAACTCATTCTAAGGGGGGTTTGGTAGCCATGCAAATTATAGGAAATATTCTTTTTTTTCAGCTTCCTTGTGCAGCACCATACTGAATAATAAAGTCAATATAAATGGAGTGTCTGTATGTAGCAAACAAATTTGCTAAGCTTTAATTTACTTGCTTCAAGCACACATGTATATTATAGCAGAAGGTTTAAAACAGCATGTGGCTTAGTGGAAATCTGAATTCATGGTATTGTTGGTAAAATATTTCAGATGTGAATATAAAGCTACATTCCTACAATGAGCATTTTGTGGGTTTTTGCTGCTGCAGATTTTCTGCAGCATTTCATATAGTTTCATAGTTTTAAGGTTGAAGGTATATTTAAGTTCATCAAGTTCGACCTATAGCCAGACGTTGATTTCTGAACCTATTTGGTAAATTAATTTAGCTGAAATATTTAAATAGCTTTTTTTACATGTGCTTTTATCGCATTTTTAAACTGCGTTTTTTGTTAATTTTTGGTATGTTATGTTTAAAGCTACTTTCTTTTTGATTCTTCCTTGTATGTGGCTTTGTCCCCAGCAACCACTATTTCTCCCGGTGTGCCGTCCCTGCATTACACAAGAACGTTTCCCACAACATTAGCTGTGCCATCAACAATGCCGTTACTTGGAAAATCCACCTAACCATAGACACGTGGACAAGTGCTTGTGGGTAAGAACAGCACATCTCGCTGACGGCACACTGGGTTAACATAGTGGAAGCTGGGACCCAGTTGGACTTTGGGATGGAACACCTGCTCACGACGCCAAGGATTGAGGGCCCTAGGTCAATTAGGGTTGCCCCCACAGTCTATAGCTCCAGCACCTCATCATCCTTTTCCTCCTTTTTAGCCTCCATCTCTGAAATGACCACATCAGTCACAAGCTGGAAGCACTGCAGCACTGCCTCAGCCAAGCGGCAACAGGCTGTGCTGAAGCTAATATGCTTAGGTGACAAACCGCACAATGCTGAAGAGTTGTGCTCTGAAAGAGCAGGCAGATCTGTGGCTGACACTGCTGACCCTACAGCCAGGCATGGTCATGTGTAACAATAGCCGGAAACTGGTAGTGGTTCTGAGGCGAGGCGAGCTCACACATGTACCACGCCTGGCCCATGAGCTTAACCTCGTGGTTCAGCGGTTTCTCAAAACCTACCTGGAGCTGCCGACTCTGCTTGTGAAAGTACGCCGCCTGTGTGCCCATTTTAGAAAGTCAGCTTCAGCAGCATTTGCAGCTTACGGCTCACCGACTGTTGTGTGATGTCCCACGTGTTGGAAATCTACACTGCAGATATTGGGAAGGATTTGTGATCAGAAGAGGACAGTTGTTGAGTACCAGCAACAACAAGGCCGTCGGTATTCAGTTCAGACTCCACACATCAGACCTCAGGAGTGGACTTAGATGTCAGACATATGTACCATCCTCCAAAACTTTGAGGACTCCACCAAGATGGTGAGCGGCGATGACGCCATAATTAGCGTCACCATCTCGCTTCCTGTCTTCTGAAACACTCTCTGCTCACAATCAATGAGGATGCATTGCAGGCAGAGCACAATGGGATGGAGCAAGGAACCATACAGGGTGATTACACACAGTCCAGCCTTATCTCATCACAATGTGGATTGGGTGACAATGAGGAAGAGGAGAAGGAGGAACAGGAGCTAGTTTCATGCATCATAGACGGTACTACCTGCACAACTGTCATACGTTTGTTCAGTGTGGATGGCCTGAGGACAGGGAGGAGGAGGAGGAAGAGGAGGAGAGAATGGTCAGTCATCTTCTTGGTGAGGACACGAAAGTCTTGCCTGTTAGCAGTTTGGCACGCATGGCTGCGTTTATGTTACGCCGACTTTCCCGTGACCCTCGCCTTCTCAAAATTTTGGGTGACAGTCATTACTGGTTAGTGACACTTCTAGACTCATGATACAAGGAGAACTTATTCCCAAGGAGGAGAGGTCTACTAAAATGGGGCAGTACCAGAAGGCCCTTGTTGTGGAATTATTTAAAAAATTCCCATCTGAAAACACTTACTGCAGAGTTCATAGTTAGTTGGACAACCAAGGAATACAGGCGAGAGAGATACAACTCCAATCCAGCAGAGGCAGGGGAACACTGTCAAACTTCTGGGGGAGTTTTCTCTGCCCCCCCCATCGCACAGGCCCTGAGGCACGGGGTACTCTCACTAGGAGTGCAACGTTTGGGAAGATGCTGAGTGAGTACCTTGCTGACTGTACCAACGTTCTCTGTGTTTCCTCTGTGCCTTATAATTATTGTGTATCCAAGCTGGACATGTGGCATGAACTGGCTCTCTACGCCTTGGAGGGCCTGGCCTGCCCTGCCGCTAGCATTTTGTTAGAGCGGCTTTTTAGTGCCACTGGTGGAATTATAACTGATAAGCGCATCCGCCTATCAACTGAAAATGATGACAGGCTGACTCTTATAAAAATGAACAAGGGCTGGATTGGGCCAGACTTCTCAACACCACCGAATGAAAGCACCGTAACATAAACTCATAACCAGTGTCTTTTTTGGGAGGTCTATTCCCATGCACCTCTTCACACCCACACATAGGCTTACGCGTCCTGATTTTGTTTATTAGCTGTTGTCCTCCTTCTCCTCATCCTCATCCTCCACAACCATATCACTAGGGTGACCGTGGTCCGTGTTCATGTAAACCTCACAGGGGTAAATGTTTGTCAGCCCATACACTTAGTGCATGGGCATTACAGGTATAGGAGACCCGCTCCTTTCTAATGGGAACATTTTTTAATGAGGCTCTCCTCCACGTCTCTTCCAAGGGGTATTGGAGTGCCTCCAAAGTTTTGGCAGTCCTTGCATATACTGCATAGGCAAACAGTATGGGAGTACCAACTTCCTAATAATGGGAACAATGTTTTCAGGAGGCCCTCCTGTATGTCTCTTCAAAGGGTAATTGGGGTGCGTACATATTTGGGGCAAGCCTTGCATTCACTGCATAGGCAAACAGTATGGGAGTACCAACTTCGAAATAATGGGAACAGTGTTTTCAGGAGGCCCTCCTGCATGTGTTTTTGCCTTATATACCTAGAAAAGATGTTCCGTAACATATTTCCCAGAAAAATCCATTTTGGTTTGTTTTTGTATGTTTTATTGTGAGCCAGTTAATTTGAATTTCAAAAGATTTGCTTATCTCATAGTCTGGTAGACAAATATATACTTACTAGAGCCAAATTGCTGATGAAATCATACCCCTTGTGGGCATCGATCCATTTCCATATTCCCCTTTCTTGGCCAGTTTGCTTTTTTTTTGAGCTTCAAGATAATTTTTGATCAATCCCAATGAATAGTCTGTTCCACTCAGCAGTGCTTGGGGGATCCACTTGAAAGCCTTTTGGAGCCTATAAGAGTTCCTCTTCTCAACATTCAGTAGTGGTTTCTTTTGCATGGCAGGATCTATGCATTTTCTGTAGCCCGTTGGAGCTCAGTATTCCTTGGATATATGTCTCAGTTGGTCACATTTCCAGTACATGAAAATCTTAGCTGTATTATTCCTTGGGCCGCAAAAATGACATCTACTACTTGCTTTGATCCCTCTTAGTTCAGCAAGCTCCGTGGCAAGTTCTCTAAAGAAGTCCATAATTTGTTTAATAATTTGCAGGAACACTATAATGTAGACAGGTGCCCATAGTTATTGTGGTTCATGGGTTGCCCAATGGAGACTTATCCTACTGACCATGCCAACTACATCCTGCTCTCTGGTCAGGACTGCACTATACAGGGTGTCTACAGCTAGATACTCCTTCCTCTCATCACTCATCTTCACACACAACTATCTTTTCCTATTTCATTGAGCGTTAATGTGGCGCCCTGCGTCTTATTCGCCACAAAAAGGGTTAAAAGTGTACTGTTTTATATGTTGTTGTAAGCAATGGGAGTTGTGCTTCTCTGCTAGGCAGGTACATATAATTTGCCTTGCTCCCTTACTGGTCTGAAGCTGAGAGCTTGGTAGACATACCCTAATTGGGAAGGGGGAGGAGCTGAGTTGTTGTTCGGTGTGAGGAGAAGGAAGGTGAACGCTGGGGACGCCATTACTCATGTGAGGTGATCCCTAAAGGGTATGCCACACTGAACAATATCGTTAACGGATCGCTAAAAAACGTCACTATTTAGCGATCCCGTTAGCGATGTTGTTCAGTGCGGCATCTGCCAGCGACGAGCTTCCTGCTGTGATCTCGCTCGTCGCTGGAATCGTTCCGGACCCTATTTTCTCGTCGGCGCTCCCGCTGGGTAAGTATATATCGCTAGTGTGGCACCTTTTCTTAGCGATTTAGCGGTAATTTTGTACCGCTAAAGTCGTTAAGAAGATCGCTAACGGCGATAGCGTCGTTAACTATATCGCTAAATGTGGCCGCACTTAGCGATATAGAAACAATCCCGCTAGCGATCGCATTAGTATGCGTCGTTATCGTGATCGCTAGCGGGATTGTTTAGTGTGGCAGTACCTTAAGTGTGATCTAGCAAACAGGGAGCCAGCCCCTAGATCATTCAGGCTTCCAAAGCTGAATGATAAGCTGAGGGATTAGATTAGCAGGAAGATACACTGAGCCTGGCAGAGAAGGTTAACCCCCATTAACCGGAGCAAACTGTAAACTGTGAGGGTTGTAATATCTCATATGGACTGCAGCATAACTCCAGTAAACGTTAAAGTGACTTTCCATGTCTCCTGCTTCATTACTCAGTGCCTTCTACTTATATCACCATCTCTGGGGGGGACCTGCCCTGGTTGGAGAGGGTTTAACATCTGCACTGCCATCACCATCTACTCCCCCAGAGATCCTCTGCAGTGTCGGCTATAATACAGTCGAATACTCCAACTGGCGTCACGAATCATTAAATAAACTTTATCCCTTGTAAATATATCCCCTTTTAAATTGACCGCTTGGGGCCACAGACCGGGTCGTCGCCGCCGTGACATCCCCCGTAGAGGTCAACAGGCTCGGTACCGAGTACCCCACGGCCCTCGGTGCGACAATTTACTTGCGTCACGAACAGGATCGAACAGGATAACCGTGCGTGCCTAAAGTTTTACAGGAGCAACGACCTGCAGCAACTGAAGCGGTGAGTCACACCCCTGCAAAGGTTAACTAGGGGGGGAAGATGTCTAATCCTGGCGACGCTCAGGTTGCCGCGGCTGCAGCTCCCATATTGCCTCTCACCATGCCTTATATACCGGGTGCAACATGGCTGCCACAGTACAATGGTGAATCGCACACCTTCAGTGACTTTAAAGGGAAGCTGCGCAGCATGTTTGATATTTACCCTATGTCAGAGGAGCAGAAAGTCAGTATACTTATAAGTCAACTCAGTGGCGCTGCCCGAGAGAAGTTAAATCTTGGCCAGCTACTGATAAAAAGACAGTAAAAGACATTTTTGCTAAGTTAAAGGAAACTTTTGACACCCGTACTGCTTCAGAAATAAAGATGCGATTTTTCAGCTGCAGACAGAAGCCCCAGTACACTGTCAGAGACTATGCCCTTAACCTGCAGGAGGTGCTTCAGGCCATTAAACAAATTGATCCAGACAGTGTAACAGATGGGAACAAAATGCTGAAAGAACAGTTTATTGAAGGTCTCCTGTCTGACTCTAGTAAGGCACAACTGCGTATGATGTCATTACAGAACCCTGACATGGACTTTGTTCAGTTTAAGGACAGATCATCCGTATCTTAAGAGAATCTACCTATGTCTGCACTGAGCCAGTTACACATCCAGCAGTTACATACCACCAGGGGGCAGTATCCTCACCCCGGTGCCTGCAGTACAGCACATGCAGACTTCAGTTGATGATTCTATTGCAGATTTACGGTTGCAAGTACAGGAACTGACTAAAAATATGGCTGGTCTATGTAAAACTGTTCAGATTCTCCAGACTTGTTCCCCCACAGATAGGATCCAACTAGCATCAAGCCCGGATGATCTCCCATGGCGACGGCCAAAGAGGAGGCCACAATATCAGCGACAACTGACTTACCCCAGCAGGAGAACAGCGGACCGGTTTGATCCTTCTGAAAGACCTATCTGCAGACGGTGCAATGAGGTGGGTCACATCGAAAGAGAATGTCCTTTAAATGGGCGACCCCTGGGGCGAGGACCAACCCCCAGGAGTAAGACAATCTGGTCCAACTAACTGGAGAAGCAGGTATGTTGGAGGACGTCCACTTGTACCCGTGGTAGTGGATGGTATCCCCTTCACCGTCATCCTGGACACTGGATCGCAGGTAACCACAATGCCTCACACACTGTACCAAAGATATTGGACTGAGACTGACTTCACCCAATTTCCTGATGGTAACTTGTCTTTAATAGCAAGTAATGGTCAACCTATGACACAGGTGGGGTACAAAGAGGTTGTCATTAAAGTGTGGAAAGTGGAGCTCAAAGCTCAAGGTCTTGTGGTGGTAGTGGTAGAAAGAGGAGAGTGTCCACCTATCATAACATTGGGTACAAATGTGATTAAAATTGTTTAAGTGAGGTCATAGCCCTGTTGAAAGACATAGCCGAGTTGGCCCCATACAAAGAAAAGCATGTCCTCTATAAAGATATCAAGGCCCTTGTGCAGCAACAGCAGGTGGTGTTAACTGGTGGAGAGATTGGTAGCGTAAGGGTAAGTGATCCCTACTCCATTATGCTTCCTCCTAGGAGTGAGACCCTCATCTGGTGCCGAGCAGCCATGGGCATCAGAGGACGGGACTACCAAGCTCTCCTTGAACCAGTCTATTCAGATAGCAGACCTACTGTGCTGACAGCAAGGGGAATTGTTGATGTTAAAAGGGGCAGGGTTCCAGTACGTGTTCTGACCTGTGGAGAGGAGGAAGCTTGCTTGCCCCGTTATGCAACCGTAGCCAAACTGTTCACAGTCAGTAACAATGATATTCAGGCTGTAGAACCCTTGGCTCCGTCAGAAGCGACGGATGGCAATGGCTCTTCTGTTCAGACGGAGGAATGGTTTCCAAAAGATACATATTGGCACCAACTCTACTCCTGTACATCAGAAAAACGGAGTGCAGCGGGTGGTGCAAGAATACGAGAGGGTTTTCAGTAAGCATCCTTTGGATTATGGGCTGTTAAAAGGGTTTCAACATAACATCCCCACAGGAGATCACCCACCTATCAAAGAAAGGTATCGTCCTGTACCTCCAGCTCAGTATCAGTGTGCAAAAGGTATGCTAAAAGAAATGAAACAAGCAGGGGTAATTAGAGATAGCTACAGTCCTTGGGCAGCTCCCCTGGTGTTAGTCAAAAAGAAAGTTGGTACAATGCGTATGTGTGTAGATTATAGAAAACTCAATAAAATTACTCACAAAGATGCATACCTCTTACCGCGCTTAGAGGAGTCTCTAGCAGCATTACAATCAGCTAGGTACTTCTCCACTTTGGACTTAACCAGTGGGTACTGGCAGGTTCCTGTTGCTGAGGCAGACAAAGAAAAAACTGCATTCACTACTCCGATGGGGCTATGTGAATTTAACTACATGCCGTTTGGGTTGAGCATTGCTCCTGGAACCTTTCAGAGAATCATGGAATGTTGCCTGGGACACATGAACTTCGAGACTGTGCTATTGTACTTGGATGATGTGATTGTATATTCCAGGACCTACGAGGAACATCTGCAACACCTAGCAGAGGTTTTGGAGGCGTTGTCCAACTTCGGCTTAAAGGTAAAACCATCTAAGTGTCATCTCTTAAAGCCTAAAGTGCAGTATTTAGGCCATGTCGTGAGTTTAGAAGGAGTAGCACCTGACCCAGTCAAAGTGACTGTCATCAGGGACTGGCAAGTACCCACCAACATCCAAGAGGTCAGACAATTCCTAGGCCTAGTGGGGTACTACAGGCGCTTTATCAAAGACTTTACTAAATTGGCAGCCCCTCTTCAAGATCTCCTAGTTGGCCAATCCAAAAAGGCCAGAGGCAAGAGTCCCCTGATCGAGTGGAATGCTAGGTTGGATGAGTCATTCAACAGCCTCAAGCAAGCACTTACTGGAGAAGAGATCTTAGCGTATCCAGACTATGATCAGCCATTTATCCTGCACACCGATGCCAGCAATGTGGGGTTAGGAGCAGTCCTATCTCAAGTGCAGCAGAGTAAGGAGAAAGTCATTGCTTATGCCAGTCGGAAGCTTCGTCCTACTGAGAGGAACCCTACCAACTATAGTTCCTTCAAGCTAGAATTCTTGGCTATCGTATGGGCAGTAACCGAGAGGTTCAAGCACTATTTGGCCTCATCCAAATTTACCATCTACACGACAACAATCCATTAACCCATCTGGAAACCGCCAAGCTGGGCGCCTTGGAACAAAGATGGATGGCTCGGTTGTCCAATTATGAGCTTGTCATTAAATACCGAGCTGGCACTAAAAACGCCAATGCAGATGCTTTGTCACGTATGCCAAATGCTCCTGATCCAGCAGAAGATCAAGAAGACCTGGAAGAAATAGAGATGACAGCATTCCATCGCCACGGTGCTTCCCAAGACTCTAACCAGGTGACAGGGAGAAGTCTTGCCGTTCATGAAGTTTCCCTTAATCCGCTACCTCACCATGGTTGGGCAGAGACGCAGAGCAGTGACCCAGATATAGGTATGGTCAAAGAACTCCTTGGAGCAGCAGATTCATCTCCAGCTCCTGATGCGCATGCAGAGGTTCAGCAGTTGTGGAAAGAGAGGAAGAGGCTGTTCCTTTACGAAGGCAAGTTGATCCGAAGAGCTATTAACCCACGTACACATGAACTGGTATGGCAGATGTGGTCCCCAGAAAGACGTGCCCATGGTCTTAGAAGCTTACCACAATCAAGCGGGACACTTTGGTTGGAAAAAGCTGGAAGTAGTCATCTGCGACCGCTTCTTCTGGACAGGAATGAGACGGTCCATTGAACAGTGGTGTAGAGAATGCGGCCCCTGTAATCTCAGCAGAAAGAATTCTGCCAATCAAAGGGCCCCCTTGAAGCCCATCATCACTAAACAACCTTTGGAACTGGTGGCCTTAGATCATGTGCAACTAACCCCAAGCAGAGCAGGGTACACCTATGCCTTAACAATAGTGGATCACTATTCCCGTTTCCTAGTGGTCGTTCCGGTGAAAGACCAAACAGCAAGAACAGCTGCAAAGGCATTTCAAGAATATTTCTGCAGACCCCATGGCTACCCAGATTGGACAGACAGAGGTCCAGCCTTCGAAGCAGAAGTCTTTCAAGAATTTTTCTCCCTCTATGGATGTAAAAAGATCAGAACTACACCATACCATCCACAAGGCAATGGTCTTTGTGAAAAACTAAATCATCTGGTGATCAATTTATTGCAAATCCTGCCACTAGAAGAAAGGAACCAATGGCCTGAGAAATTGCCTGATTTGATCGAAATGTACAACCATATCCCAACCAGTGCAACAGGATATGCCCCAGCGTACTTGATGCGTGCACGGCCAGGTAAACTCCCCATCGACTTGGAAACGGGAGTCCTAACTCCTGAAACCATCTCCAGCCAAATGGACACTGATTGGAATACTGAAAGACAATTGCAGTATCAAAGAGTTCAACAATGTGTGGAGGAAAGTCTTGCGCAAGCTAGGCAAAAGCAAGAAAGGAACTTTAACAGACATGCTATATCAACCCCTTACCAACAGGTGAACAAGTGCTGAAGAAAAAGAGAAGAACCCACAAGTTGGATGACCAATGGGAGGTTCAGCCTTATACTATTCAACCATCTAACCATGACAACAGCAAAGTGTGTACCATCTCCAAAGACGGTGTAAAAACGTGTACCACAGTATCCAGAGACAATCTGAAAGTATGTCCAGCACAATTGCGTGAAAGAGTTGAGAAAAAGGAAGACTCTCAGCAAAGAGAAAAGACTGATACCAATATTCGCACTGTTCTAGGTGAATTTCCTAGTTCTTGGCTACAAGTTAACAATGCAGTGGTAGTTCCAGTGATGGTGTTCCCACAAAGGACTGTACCAGAGACACCAAGTTGTTCTAGAAGCAATGAGTCGCTAATGCCAACCACTAACACTGTGCATGAGGAAGAATCAGAAAACTTGCCCACAGTCAGCAGCGAACCTGTTGTACCCATGGTAGGTTCAAAGTTTCGTTGGAAGCTGCCTAGTATTCCTATAGTGCGCAGATCACAGCGTAGCACACAGGGCCAAATCCCTTCTCGTTATAGAAATGATTTGTAACAATACTCTGAATTATGCTAACCTTGAACTTTTGCCTTAGGTAACGTTATAGCAAAAATGTTAAAGATATTGTGCCCACATGGACTAATGTGAGATTTTAGTGTTTAATATGTTTTTCTTCTACAAGAACTCTTATAAAAACTTTTAAGCTCAGGAAGAAACTCTGTTCATCGTGCCTTGGCGGGAAGCCATCTATAACAGCCAGTGCAGTGAATTTTCTATTATGGTCTGTGTGCCCTGCAGCTGCGCTCAGGGATGATCTAAATATTCAGAAGTGGTTTTGGGCTGTACTCCACTACCTCAACTCAGTTACTAGGACTGTTTAATTATACTCAAGTTGACTTTTGTTATTTGTTATATGCTTTTGTTCCTGGTGTAACCCAGGACGTGCTACCTTTAACTAGGGGGGAATGTGGCGCCCTGCGTCTTTTTCACCACAAAAAGGGTTAAAAGTGTTTTATATGTGTGTTGTAAGCAATGGGAGTTATGCTTCTCTGCTAGGCAGGTACATATAATTTGCCTCGCTCCCTTACTGGTCTGAAGCTGAGAGCTTGGTAGACATACCCTAATTGGGAAGGGGGAGGAGCTGAGTTGTTGTTCGGTGTGAGGAGAAGGAAGGTGAACACTGGGGACGCCATTACTCATGTGAGGTGATCCCTAAGTGTGATCTAGCAAACAGGGAGCCAGCCCCTAGATCATTCAGGCTTCCAAAGCTGAATGATAAGCTGAGGGACTGCGTGGGTTTACACAACCAGCAGTAGGTGTTTTTTACCTCAGAATTACAGCAGTGACCAGGAGTCAGTGAAGAGTCTTCAGTACAAGCTGCTTCACAAAGGATTCAGACTGCATGTGGCTGAAGGTGAAATACACAGTGAGTAGAAGCGATACTGGGAAGTTCTAAACCCCAGAAAACCTTAGTCCCCGAAGGGATTAGATTAGCAGGAAGATACACTGAGCCTGGCAGAGAAGGTTAACCCCCATTACCCGGAGCAAACTGTAAACTGTTAGGGTTGTAATATCTCATATGGACTGCAGCATAACTCCAGTAAACGTTAAAGTGACTTTCCATGTCTCCTGCTTCATTACTCAGTGCCTTCTACTTATATCACCATCTCTGGGGGGGACCTGCCCTGGTTGGAGAGGGTTTAACATCTGCACTGCCATCACCATCTACTCCCCCAGAGATCCTCTGCAGTGCCGGCTATAATACAGTCGAATACTCCATAATACGTCGATCTCAACTAGCGTCATGAATCATTAAATAAACTTTATCTCTTGTAAATATATCCCCTTTTAAATTGACCGCCTGGGGCCACGGACCGGGTCGTCGCCGCCGTGACATCCCCGTAGAGGTCAACAGGCTCGGTACCGAGTACCCCACGGCCCCTTGGGCGCGACATTAACACCTGATTGGTCATCAACTGAGCCTGCAAGTACCACTCTGATGCATTATGAATGGCTGACTCCTAACGCTATTTGCACAAAAAGGCAGACATACTTAAAAAGAAATACATCAAACACGACAGGTGAACTCTAAGTGCATTGGCAAGGACACCCCTCTCAAATTTAAGGCATTTATGATCATTACCATCATCTTACAAGTTTACATCTGGGTATGCTGCCGCTCTTGTCTACAGGCTGTGTCTGGAATTACTACTGAGTCACATTCAAGTTTATATGGCTTATAGTCAATATCAGACAGTCCATATGCAAGAAATGATGAATAAACTGCATGTCAAGTAAAAGCCAATTCACATCACCACATGTGGATTCATACCCCTTCGTAATAACAAATACAACACAGTGTAAAGAATCTACTCTCTATTTTGCTGTAGCATTGTGTGTAGTGAGGAAGGGAGCTATTATTACCCATGCCTCATCTACGGCTCACAGGAAATTAATCACGTGAATTTCATTTCCTTGTAATAGCTTTATTTTATTTATTTTTTATTTTCATGATCACATTGTTTTAATGTGAGTGTAGGGGGAGACATTTGTGCAGCCACGGGTGGTAATACAAATTTAACTTCCTGCCACTTAAATCTCCATCCATGAAAGGCCCATTAGTATAATCGCATTTTCTGCTTGCTCTACATCAGCTGAAAGAGCAGTTCTGCTGCACTCAGTGACAGGAGAACAGCCGAATAAGAAGAAAAATGACCAATGTCATGTGTCCAGGTTTAACTCCTTCCACACTAGTTTGGGCAGGCAATTTTGTATGCAAAATCTTTCCAGCATAATACCAGGGTGCCATAGGATAGTCAGTGCTCTTCCCCTTAGATGTTAAAGATTTGTAACAGACAAAGAAATGTATGTATAATAAATGGATTTCAGGGACATAGCTAGATTTTGCTGCACTTCTTGTGAAATTGATATTGATTAAGTGTGTTTTACAAAAAATGCACTCCAATTTGCAAAAACAAATTACCACACTTAAAAGTCAATATCCGCACAGAATGTGTATTTTCGAAAATACTTTGCTGATTTTATCTTTATAGTATAGTGATATTGTTGTTTCCATTTATATCTTGTTGTTTATAAAACACCAACATATGCCGCAGCGCAGCACAAAGATTTTTGTCACAGCCTCTTGTCAATAGACACATAAAAAATCTATTACTGGGCTCTTCCAGAATCGGTGACACGGCTTGTCCGCGAGTAGTCTCTGATATCGCAGCTCAGCCTGTATTTTAAAGAATGCAGACATGTTTCTTCAGTCATGTATAACACCTTTAAATCCTTTTCGACTATGAAAATTGTCATTTTTGCGCTTTCATATTTGCTGACCCTTGTTCAAAGAGCCATAACTTTTTTATTATTTTTTTTGTTTTATGCGTGAAAAGTTGAAGTTTTGAAATACATTCATTTGACCATATGACGTACCGAGAAACAGGAAAAAAAAATCAAGTTTGATCAAAAGATTAAAACAAAAACACAATACAGCCATAGTTTTGGGGATATTGTTTTTGCTGCATTTCTGTTTTTGTTCATCTGGCAGCATAATTATTCAGATCAGTGTGACTGTAGCAATATCAGAATTGTATATTTTTTTAATTTATTAGTAGTAAAAAATGTTTTAATATAATGCATATGCTTTGGTAACTTAGATTGGAATTATGTGGTGAGGTGCGGTGACAAAATAAGGCAATTCTGGAAGATTTTTGTCAATTTATCCAATGGATTAATTAATGTTATATTTCGATAGGTCAAATTTTTTTTTTATATTTTAGACATATAAAATTATTGCTTCTTTTAACCCCTTAACGACCTGAGGTATTTTCATTTTTGCATTTCGTTTTTTGCTCCCCTTCTTCCCAGAGCCATAGCTTTTTTTATTTTTCTGTAAAAATGGCCATATGAGGGCTAGTTTTTTGCAGACAAGTTGTACTTTTGAACAACATGATTGGTTTTAACATTTTGTATACAGGAAAATGGGAAAAAAATTCCAAGTGCGGTGAAATTGCAAAAAATGTGCAAATCCACACTTTTTTTTTTTTTTAACCATGTTCACTAAATGCTAAAACTGACCTGCAATTATGATTCTTCAGGTAATAAGGAATTCTCAGATACCAAACATGTCTAGGTTCTTTTTTATTTACGTGGCGAAAAAAAAAAAACTTTGGTAAAAAAGGTGCCATTTTCAGAGACCCGTAGAGTCTCCATTTTTGGTGGATGAAGGCTTATTTTTTGCGCACCGAGCAGACATTTGCATTGATACCGTTTTTGTGTATTTACGATCTTTTATTGCAATGTAGTGGCGACCAAAAAACATAATTCTGGCATTTTAATTTTTTTCTCGCTACGCCATTTAGTGATGGGGTTAATTCTTTTCTTATATTGATAGATTGGGTGATTATGAATGTGGGATCACTGGAATCTGCAGTTGTCTGATTGGCAGCGGTCATAACAATCCGGCTATAACAACCATAGAGGTCTGCTGGAGACCTCTGGTTGTCATGCCAACCCATTGGTGACTCATAATCACATTACGGGGTCACCGATGGGTGGGTGTTATGATTTGGTAGCTGAGGAGAGCAGGCAAAAAAGGAAATACACCAGAGCAGTTGGAAACTATGAGATTGCAGTACCCTGACTAACCACCACAACTAGAGGCAGACGTGGAGCGTTCCTACGTTGGTCCTAGACGCCTCGTCACAGCCTGAGAAACTAACTACACCTAAAGATAGAAAGAGGAAAGCTATCTGCCCCGGAGCAGATCCCCAAAGAACATAGAAAGCCCCCAAACATGTAATGGCGGTTAGACAAGAAGAAATACTGACACAGACAGAAAATAGTATGAGCAAACGTTGGGGCCCAAACTTACTAAATAGAAAAGGATAGGAAGGGCACTTACTGCAATCCCAAAAAACCCTGAAAAGCACCAACTCTACTAATTTCAAAAACACCTGAGATCACACGACCTCTACCACCTAAATTAGTTCTCTGGTGTAACCAAAAACAAAACAGCAGCCACTGAAAAAACTGGAAAAAGCAAATGTACAAACATCAGTGGCTGAACTGAACTGAGAGGCAAAAGCCCCAGAGGGGACCCTGAAGGCCCCACAGAAGTGCAGGACAAAATGCAAAAATCAAGCACAAAAACAAAAAGAAGAAAATGTCTTATCTGTTAGCAGGAGATTCAGACACGACACAGCAGGCTACCAAGAAAACAGGAATCAAGGATTGAGACCAGAACAATTGATCACCGGCAACCCTGATGGGAAGGTGACTCCCTTATATAAGACCAGTCAGTAACACCTGATTCCCAATCCTCACAATCTTCACTGGACAGTCCAGTACCGTTTGTAACCACCAGAGGGAGCTTCTGCTCAGAACTCATTTCCAGCCTATTCACAACAGTACCCCCCCCCCTTGAGGAGGGGTCACCGAACCCTCATTTGAGCAACCAGGTCGGTCAGGATGAGTTCTATGATACGCACGGATGAGTCTCCTAGCATGGATGTCCGAAGCAAACACCCAAGAATTGTCTTCCTGACCATAACCTCTCCATTTAACCAAATACTGGAGTTTCCGTCTAGAAAAACGAGAATTCAATATTTTCTCAACCACATACTCCAGATTGCCCTCAACCAAAACAGGGTCAGGAGGCACAGTAGTAGGAACCACTGGCTCAACAAACCTCTTCAACAAGGACTTGTGGAACACGTTATGGATCTTAAATGTCCCTGGAAGAAGCAAACGAAAAGAAACAGGATTAAGAATCTCCATGATCTTATGAGGTCCAATGAACCTAGGCTTAAATTTAGGAGATGCCACTCTCATAGGAATATTTCTTGAGGACAACCAGACCAAGTCCCCCACTTTAAACTGAGGACCATCAGTCCTATGCCGGTTAGCAAACCGCTGGGCCCTCTCCTGAGAGAGGGACAACCTCTCCACTACCTGGTCCCAAATCTGTTGCATACGCTCCACAACAGAGTCAACACCTGGACAGACAGAAGCCTCCGTTAACCAGAAGAAAATCGAGGGTGAAACCCAGAATTACAGAAAAATGGAGACATCAAAGTGGCAGAGCTAGCCCTATTATTAAGAGCAAACTCAGCCAAAGGCAAAAAAGAGACCCAGTCATCCTGATCAGCAGACACAAAGCATCTTAGATAAGTCTCCAATGTCTGGTTTGTTCTCTCAGTTTGACCATTGGTCTGAGGATGAAACGCCGAGGAGAAAGACAATTGAACACCAATTTTAGAACAAAAGGTCCTTCAAAATCTGGAAACAAACTGGACTCCTCTGTCAGACACAATGTTCTCAGGAATGCCGTGTAAACGAACCACGTGCTGAAGGAACAAAGGCACCAATTCAGAGGAGGAAGGCAACTTAGGTAATGGCACAAGATGTATCATCTTGGAAAACCTATCGCAAATCACCCAGATGACGGTCATTCTCTGAGAAACAGGGAGGTCGGAAATGAAATCCATAGAGATATGGGTCCATGGTCTCTTGGGCACAGGTAATGGCATCAACAAACCACTAGAACGAGAGCAAGGCTTGGAGCGAGAGCAAGTCCCACAGGACTGCACAAACTCCCTGACATCACGAGACAAGGTAGGCCACCAAAAGGACCGACCAACCAAGTCCCTGGTACCAAAAATTCCGGGATGACCGGCCAACGCGAAACAATGAATCTCAGACATTACACTCTTTTTCCACTGGTCCGTGACAAACAATTTCCCAACAGGGCAGCGCTCGGGCTTATCCTCCTGGCACCCCTCCAGAGCCAGTCTCAAATTGGGCGAGATGGCGGAAAGAACTACACCCTCTTTCAAAATAACAGAAGGATCAGATAACTCAGGAGAGTCTGCCAGGAAACTCCTCGAGAGGGCATCCGCCTTAACATTTTTAGTGCCAGGAAGAAATGAAACCACAAAATTAAAACGTGTGAAAAACAAGGCCCACCTGGCCTGTCTAGGATTAAGTCGCTTGGCAGATTCCAGATAAACTAGATTCTTATGGTCCGTAAGGACCACCACCTGATGTTTGGCTCCCTCCAGCCAATGTCTCCACTCTTCAAAAGCCCACTTCATGGCTAATAACTCCCATTTACCCACGTCATAATTACGTTCAGTGGGAGAAAATTTTCGAGAGAAAAAGGCACAAGGGTTACTTTTAGAAGTCTCTGGATCTCTTTGGGACAAAACGGCACCTGCCCCAATTTCAGAGGCATCAACCTCCACCTGAAATGGTAGAGAAAAATCAGGCTGCCGTAGAACAGGAGCAGAAGTGAATCTCTGCTTAAGTTCCTGAAATGCAGAGACTGCCTCAGGAGGCCAATTCACCACATCAGAACCCTTCTTGGTCAAATCAGTTAATGGTTTAACAATAACAGAGAAATTACCAATAAATTTACGATAAAAATTGGCAAAACCCAAGAATCTTTGAAGAGCCTTTAATGAAGTAGGTTGGACCCAATCACAGATAGCCTGAACTTTGACCGGGTCCATTTCAATAACAGATGGGGACAAAATGAAACCCAGAAATGAGATCCTCTGAACGCCAAAAAGACACTTTGATCCCTTCACATACAGAGCATTCTCTCTCAAAATCTGGAACACAGTCCGAACATGTTTTACATGAGAGTCCCAGTCATTGGAAAAAATCAAGATATCATCCAAATAAACAATCAGAAATTTATCCACAAAATCCCTGAAAATGTCATTCATGAAGGACTGGAAGACAGAAGGAGCATTAGTGAGCCCAAAGGGCATCACAAGGTACACAAAATGCCCTTCAGGGGTATTAAATGCCGTCTTCCATTCATCCCCGTGCTTAATGCGAATAAGGTTATATGCCCCCCTGAGGTCAAGCTTGGTAAACCAAGTAGCGTTTTTCACCCTGGAAAACAGATCAGAGATCAAGGGTAACGGATATTGATATTTCACAGTAATATTGTTCAAGAGACGATAATCAATACACGGCCTTAATGAACCATCCTTTTTGGCCACAAAGAAAAAACCGGCACCTAAGGGTGAAGAGGATGGTCTGATATGACCCTTCTCCAATGACTCCTTGATATAAGACCGCATAGCGTCATGTTCAGGTACAGACAAGTTAAAAAGGCGACCTTTAGGGAATTTACTACCAGGCACTAATTCAATAGCGCAGTCATAGCTCCTATGGGGAGGTAAGGATGCAGATTTACTTTCGCTAAACACATCAGAAAAATCAATCAAAAAGTCAGGAACATCCTGAGCCTGGGGGGAGGCAGAAAAAACAGGAGTGTTGGTATTAACACATTGGCAGCCCCAACTGGTAACAGACACAGATTTCCAATCCAAAACAGGATTATGAGACTGTAACCAAGGGAAACCCAGTACGATAATGTCATGCAGATTATACAGAACCAAAAATTTGCAACTCTCCTGATGATCAGGTTCTACCCTCATTATCACCTGAGTAGAGAACTGAGGTTTATTCTCAGCCAAAGGGGTAGAATCGATCCCCAGTAGGGGAATAGACTTCCGTAGGGGTATCAAGGGAAACCCACAACGTTTAGCAAAATCAAAATCCATCAGGTTAATAGCTGCTCCAGAATCAACAAAAGCCTGAGCAGAAAATGAGGACAGAGAGCATATCAGGGTTATAGTTAACAAAAACTTAGTCTGAACACTACCCAAGACAACTGAGCGAGCAAAACGTCTTCCCCGCTTAGGGCAGACAGAAATAGCATGAGAGGCATCACCACAGTAGAAACATAACCCATTGCGCTTTCGAAATTCATGACGCTGTGCCCCAGAAACCACTCTATCACACTGCATGGATTCAGAAGCAGGTTCACAAGGCAACATTATTCCACGCATACCTTTCTGCTCACGCAAACGTCTGTCAATTTGAATCGCTAATGACATAGAATCATTGAGACCAGAGGGAACAGGGAATCCCACCATAACATCCTTTACATTATCTGACAGTCCCTTCCGAAAAAGAGCTGCCAAAGCGTCGTCATTCCATTTGGTCAGGACTGCCCACCTACGGAATCTCTGACAGTATAACTCAGCGTCCTCAAGCCCCTGACTTAATGCCAACAAAGTTTTTTCAGCTTGATCAGTGACATTAGGCTCATCGTACAATAACCCCAAAGCCTGAAAAAACGCATCAACATCACTCAAAACAGGATCCCCAGGTGTCAGGGAAAAAGCCCAATCCTGAGGGTCGCCGCGCAGGAGAGAGATGACAATTTGAACCTGCTGCGCTGCGTTCCCTGAGGACTTAGATTTTAAGGCAAAAAACAATTTACAGTTATTTTTGAAATTCAGAAACTTAGCTCGATCCCCTAAAAACAAATCTGGCATGGGAATCCTAGGTTCCACAACAGGCAACCTAGCAAGATAGGTAGCAATACTCCGAACTTCAGTGGCAAGCTGATCCACATGGCCAGACAACTGTGCAAACTCCATTGAGAGAGAAAAAAAAAAATCCTCCTCAGCACCCAGAGATACAGAGGGAAAAAAAAAATGCAACAAACAGAAAAAAAAAAAAATCTCTGACAACTCTGACAACTTTTTTTGTTTCACAATATTTTTCCCTTCTGTGAGTACCATATAATTTTCAGTTTGGGCCGGTGATACTGTTATGATTTGGTAGCTGAGGAGAGCAGGCAAAAAAGGAAATACACCAGAGCAGTTGGAAACTATGAGATTGCAGTACCCTGACTAACCACCACAACTAGAGGCAGCCATGGAGCGTTCCTACGTTGGTCCTAGACGCCTCGTCACAGCCTGAGAAACTAACTACACCTAAAGATAGAAAGAGGAAAGCTATCTGCCCCGGAGCAGATCCCCAAAGAACATAGAAAGCCCCCAAACATGTAATGGCGGTTAGACAAGAAGAAATACTGACACAGACAGAAAATAGTATGAGCAAACGTTGGGGCCCAAACTTACTAAATAGAAAAGGATAGGAAGGGCACTTACTGCAATCCCAAAAAACCCTGAAAAGCACCAACTCTACTAATTTCAAAAACACCTGAGATCACACGACCTCTACCACCTAAATTAGTTCTCTGGTGTAACCAAAAACAAAACAGCAGCCACTGAAAAAACTGGAAAAAGCAAATGTACAAACATCAGTGGCTGAACTGAACTGAGAGGCAAAAGCCCCCAGAGGGGACCCTGAAGGCCCCCACAGAAGTGCAGGACAAAATGCAAAAATCAAGCACAAAAACAAAAAGAAGAAAATGTCTTATCTGTTAGCAGGAGATTCAGACACGACACAGCAGGCTACCAAGAAAACAGGAATCAAGGATTGAGACCAGAACAATTGATCACCGGCAACCCTGATGGGAAGGTGACTCCCTTATATAAGACCAGTCAGTAACACCTGATTCCCAATCCTCACAATCTTCACTGGACAGTCCAGTACCGTTTGTAACCACCAGAGGGAGCTTCTGCTCAGAACTCATTTCCAGCCTATTCACAACAGGTAGGATTTCCGTCGTCCTTACCAGAAGTGCGAGTTAAATGCTAGATAGATTGACAGCGCTATTTAACAGGTTAACAGATCGACCAGAAGAAGAATCCAACTTCACCTGCCAGAAGTGTAGAATACTGGCCCTTTTATAAGAAAAAGTGCGGGGTCTGGAAGAAAGAATTGCTACTTTCAAACTCATCAAAGAAAATGAAGACTTCCTAGATAGAACAGAAGCACCTCTACTGGTGACAGAAGGTGAAGAAAGTGTCAGAGAACCTCCAAAAGCAGATGAGTGGAAGCATGTGACCAAAAGAATCAAGAAGACCATGGAGACATCAACAATCACACAACTGAGAAACCTATACCAACGCCTTGTGGAAGACGAAGAGGGCACACCTAAGGTTGAGGCACTACCAGCAAGAAAAGAAGAAAAGGGCACACAGCCACACCCAGAAGTAACAACAAAAAGTAGAGCCAAGAAGCGAAGAAGAGTGGTATTGGTGAAAGACTCACTACTGAGAGGTACAGAAGCAGCCATCTGCAGACCAGACATAATCGCAAAAGATGTATGCTGCCTCCCAGGTGCGAAGATCAAGGATGTGACTGATAGGATACCAAAGCTCATCAGTTCCAAGGATGTCCACCCATTTGTTCTGATACATATTGGCACCAATGACATGGCAAGGAAGTACCTACCGACAATCTGAAAGGACTTTGAAGAGTTGGGGAAGAAAGTAAAGGAACTGAGTGCACAGGTATTTTTTCTTCTATCCTTCCAGTAGATGGGCATGGCACCAGGAGATGGAGCAGGATACTTGATGCGAACAACTGGCTAAGAAGTGTGTGAATTACCTGAACGACGGACTCCTCGCCGGAGATGGACTACACCTTAACAAACCTGGGAAACACACATTCACCAGAAGACTAGCTACACTCATCAGGAGGGCATTAAACTAGAAGATGAGAGGACAAGAAGAAAAAGATTTGACTTGAGCATGAAGCTAGAAAATATACGGATGAAGGATATGAGGTGCGGCAAAGAAGACCCAAGACAACATACTCGGAAGGGAGGAAAGAAAATTTCTAAAACAATCCACAGGAAGGAGATTGGAACAAAACAAAATCCTCTAAACTGCATGCTCGCAAGCACCAGAAGCCTGACAAACAAGATGGAAGAATGGAAGAACTAGAAGCGAAATATCTACAGGAAACTATGACATAGTGAGAATAACCGAGACATGGTTAGATGAAAGCTATAACTGGGCAGTTAACTTACAGGGTTACAGTCTGTTTAGAAAGGATTGTAAAAATTGGAGAGAAGGAGAGGTTTGTCTTTATGTAAAGTCTTGTCTAAAGTCCACTTTAAGGGAGGATATTATCAAAGGGAATGAGGATTTCGAGTCCATATAAGTCAAAATACATGGAGGTAAAAATAGTAACAAAATTCTCTTTGGGGTCTGTTACAAACCCCCAAATATAACAGAAATCATGGAAAGTCTACTACTAAGGTAGATAGATGAAACTGCAACCCATAATGAGGTCCTTGTTATGGGGGACTTTAACTACCTGGATATTCACTGGGAAACAGAGACCTGCGAAACCCACAAAGGCAACAGGTTTTTGCTGATAACCAAGAAAAATTATCTTTCACAATTGGTGCAGAATCCAACCAGAGGAGCAGAACTTTTAGACCTAATACTTTCTAATAGACCTGACAGAATAACAAATCTGCAGGTCGTTCGCATCTAGGAAATAGCGACCACAATATTGTACAGTTTGACTTGTCTTTCGTTAGGGGGACTTGTCAGGGAGTCACAAAATCACTGAAATTTAGGAAGGCAAAGTTTGCCCAGCTTAGGCCTCTTTCACACATCCGTTTTGCTCCTGACGGCGCCCCCGGCATTTTGCCGCAGCGCCGCATCTGGCATCTAGTATGAAAACCGGATGCGCCGCATCCGGTTTTTCGCCGGATCCGGTTCTGTGATCCGTTCAAAAACCGGATCCGTCTCATCCGGTGTATCTGGTTTTGCATCCGTTGACGCCGTAATGCGCCGGATCCGGTTTTTAAAAACGCCCCTTTTTGGTGTTCCAAACATGATTGGCTACTGTAATCCTATATATACACTGTTCCTACAGCCCATCTTTGACAGGTTGTAGAGGAGCAAGTGCAGGTTGGAGAGAAGAGCAAGTAGCAAGTGATTGGCGAACATGGATGTCATTATCGGCAATATCTTCAGGAATCTTGTTGATTTTACTGCGGAGATGAATCGATTGAGGTTTATAGTTCTGGAGAAGGAGCGAAAGTTTGAGGAGCAGCGCATTATGCGTCAGCGCCAGCGAAGACGACGACGTATGTGGATCCACCCCATCACGGCACAGAGATTAACTCGTGGTGTCTATTCAACACTGAACATGGAGCTTCGACAAAATCCAGAGAAGTTTTTTGCCTTGAGCACACTTGTAATTTTATCATTTATTTAACATCACAGGACAACTAGGAAACCATATCAGTAGGCCAAAATTTTGTTATAAAACAGTGTTTTTCATTGAGGTTATTATTTTTGGTATCTCCAATAGTTATAGCTGAGTTCTGGTATGTAATGCTGTGTTTCTGAAAAAATTTGTATTTTCTATTTTGTTTTCAGATTTCTGGCAACTGGCGAAACTCTGTCATCGCTCCATTTTCAATATCGACTGTGAATCTCCACACTATCCAGGATAATAAAGTACACTTGTCGTGCTCTGTGGGATAGTTTGGTTGGAGAATTTATTCCAGAGCCAACAACAGAGCGGTGGCTTCAAATAGCGGACCAGTTTTTATGCATCTGCCAGTTCCCCAATTGCCTGGGCGCCGTTGATGGAAAGCACATCCGCATTCAAAAGCCTTCAGGAACCGGATCAGAATTCTTTAACTATAAAAAATATTTTTCGGTCGTCCTGATGGCTATTGCAGATGCGGAGTACAAGTTTATCGTTTATCGAACATTGGGTCTTATGGACGGTCAAATGACTCCCAAGTCTTTAAACTATCTGCCATGGGCCGTAAACTGTATGGAAACAGTTTTCAGTTTCCCCCCCCTAGGCCACTGCCTCAAACCTCAGGCCCACCGATGCCATTCGTTTGTGTAGGTGATGAGGCATTCCAGCTGTCCGAACACCTCTTGAAGCCGTACGCCAGCAGAGGATTAATCCATACAAAGCGAATATTTAACTACCGCCTCACAAGAGCCTGACGGATGGTGGAGTGTGCCTTTGGCATTATGACAGCAAAATGGCGTGTCCTTTTGACTGCAATTAACTTAAAGACCGAGACTGTTGATGATGTTTTTAAAGCGTGCGTGGTCCTACATAATTTTGTCCTAACCAAGGAACCGATTTCTATGGAGGACCACAATCAAGAAACAACTTTGCACGACTACAGCAACATTACCACTCGCAGTACAGTCGCGGTTTCAAGAATGAGGGACCAGTTTGCTCAATACTTTGTGTCACCGGAAGGTAGTGTTGACTGGCAGGATGACAGAGTGTGATAAATGTATTGTTTCTTTTAAAAAATTTCTTTACCCACAATAAACCTTTTAAAAGTTTACTTGTCTACCTTCTTGTGTGTTTTCTACTGTAACCTTTTTGCCATAGTTGTGTCCATGGCTGTTTGTTTTAACAAAAGTATTTCACATTTTCTCCCAAAAAAGTGTACATTGTAGGCCATGGTTCCCCAAATCCAGTCCTCAAGGCCCACCAACAGGTCTTGTTTTCATTATTTCCTTTGTATTGCTCAGGTGATAATTGCCTCACCTGTGCAATACAAAGGAAATCCTTAAAACCTGATATGTTGGTGGGCCTTGAGGACTGGAGTTGGGGAACCGTGGGCTACAATGTACCCTTTTTTTGGACAAAATGCGAAATTGTTTTAACAAAAGTATTTCACATTTTCTCCCAAAAAAGTGTACATTGTAGGCCATGGTTCCCCAAATCCAGTCCTCAAGGCCCACCAACAGGTCTTGTTTTCATTATTTCCTTTGTATTGCTCAGGTGATAATTGCCTCACCTGTGCAATACAAAGGAAATCCTTAAAACCTGATATGTTGGTGGGCCTTGAGGACTGGAGTTGGGGAACCGTGGGCTACAATGTACCCTTTTTTTGGACAAAAGGCAAAATTGTTTTAAACAAAAGTATTTCACATTTTCTCAGAAAAAAGTGTACATTGTAGGCCATGGTTCCCCAAATCCAGTCCTTAAGGCCCACCAACAGGTCTTGTTTTCATTATTTCCTTTGTATTGCTCAGGTGATAATTGCCTCACCTGTGCAATACAAAGGAAATCCTTAAAACCTGATATGTTGGTGGGCCTTGAGGACTGGAGTTGGGGAACCGTGGGCTACAATGTACCCTTTTTTTGGACAAAAGGCAAAATTGTTTTAACAAAAGTATTTCACATTTTCTCCCAAAAAAGTGTACATTGTAGGCCATGGTTCCCCAAATCCAGTCCTCAAGGCCCACCAACAGGTCTTGTTTTCATTATTTCCTTTGTATTGCTCAGGTGATAATTGCCTCACCTGTGCAATACAAAGGAAATCCTTAGAGCCTGATATGTTGGTGGGCCTTGAGGACTAGAGTTGGGGAACCGTGGGCTACAATGTACCCTTTTTTTGGACAAAAGGCAAAATTGTTTTAACAAAAGTATTTCACATTTTCTCCCAAAAAAGTGTACATTGTAGGCCATGGTTCCCCAAATCCAGTCCTCAAGGCCCACCAACAGGTCTTGTTTTCATTATTTCCTTTGTATTGCTCAGGTGATAATTGCCTCACCTGTGCAATACAAAGGAAATCCTTAAAACCTGATATGTTGGTGGACCTTGAGGACTGGAGTTGGGGAACCGTGGGCTACAATGTACCCTTTTTTTGGACAAAATGCGAAATTGTTTTAACAAAAGTATTTCACATTTTCTCCCAAAAAAGTGTACATTGTAGGCCATGGTTCCCCAAATCCAGTCCTCAAGGCCCACCAACAGGTCTTGTTTTCATTATTTCCTTTGTATTGCTCAGGTGATAATTGCCTCACCTGTGCAATACAAAGGAAATCCTTAAAACCTGATATGTTGGTGGGCCTTGAGGATTGGAGTTGGGGAACCGTGGGCTACAATGTACCCTTTTTTTGGACAAAAGGCAAAATTGTTTTAACAAAAGTATTTTACATTTTCTCCCAAAAAAGTGTACATTGTAGGCCATGGTTCCCCAAATCCAGTCCTCAAGGCCCACCAACAGGTTTTGTTTTCAGTATTTCCTTTGTATTGCTCAGGTGATAATTGCCTCACCTGTGCAATACAAAGGAAATTCTGAAAACCTGATATGTTTTTGGTGGGCCTTGAGGACTGGAGTAGGGGAACTCTGTTTTAGGGGATAACCTAGCAAAGTACACAATTTTGTGAAAAATATAATATACAGTCATGGCCAAAAGTTTTGAGAATGACACAAATATTATATTTTCACATGATCTGCTGCCCTCTGGTTTTTATGTGTGTTTGACAGATGTTTTTATCACAGACAGAAATATAATAATTGCAAACATATGAGTAACAAAAGCTTATATTGACAGTTAGAATGAGTTAATGCAGCAAGTCAATATTTGCAGTGTTGACCCTTCTTCTTCAGGACCTCTGCAATTCTCCCTGGCATGCTCTCAATCAACTTCTGGACCAAATCCTGACTGATAGCAGTCCATTCTTGCACAATCAATGCTTTCATTTTGTCAGAATTTTTAGGTTTTTGTTTGTTCACCCGTCTCTTGATGATTGACCACAAGTTCTCAATGGGATTAAGATCTGGGGAGTTTCCAGGCCATGGAGCCAAAATCTCTATGTTTTGTTCCCTGAGCCATTTAGTTATCACCTTTGCTTTATGGCAAGGTGCTCCATCATGCTGGAAAAGGCATTGTTGATAGCCAAACTGCTCTTGGAGGGTTGGGAGAAGTTGCTCTTGGAGGACATTCTGGTACCATTCTTTATTCATGGCTGTGTTTTTAGGCAAGACTGTGAGAGAGCCGATTCCCTTGGCTGAGAAGCAACCCCACACATGAATGGTTTCAGGATGCTTAACAGTTGGCATGAGACAAGACTGGTGGTAGCGCTCACCTTGTCTTCTCCGAATGAGGCGTTTTCCTGATGTCCCAAACAATCGAAAAGGGGATTCATCAGAGAAAATAACTTTACCCCAGTCCTCAGCAGTCCACTGCCTGTACCTTTTGCAGAATATCAGTCTGTCCATGATGTTTTTTCTGGAGAGAAGTGGCTTCTTTGCTGCCCTCCTTGAGACCAGGCCTTGCTCCAAGAGTCTCCGCCTCACAGTGCGTGCAGATGCACTCACACCTGCCTGCTGCCATTCCTGAGCAAGCTCTTCACTGCTGGTAGCCCGATCCCGCAGCTGAAACACTTTTAAGAGACGGTCCTGGCGCTTGCTGGTCTTTCTTGGGCGCCCTGGAGCCTTTTTGGCAACAATAGAACCTCTCTCCTTGAAGTTCTTGATGATGCGATAGATTGTTGACTGAGGTGCAATCTTTCTAGCTGCGATACTCTTCCCTGTTAGGCCATTTTTGTGCATTGCAATGATGACTGCACGTGTTTCTTTAGAGATAACCATGGTTAACAGAAGAGAAACAATGATGCCAAGCACTAGCCTCCTTTTAAAGTGTCCAGTGGTGTCATTCTTACTTAATCATGACAGATTGATCTCCAGCCATGTCCTCATCAACACCCACACCTGTGTTAATGGAGCAATCACTGAAAAGAGGTTAGCTGGTCCTTTTAAGGCAGGGCTGCAATGATGTTGAAATGTGTTTTTGGGGGATAAAGTTCATTTTCTAGCCAAATATTGACTTTGCAAGTAATTGCTGTTAAGCTGATCACTCTTTATAACATTCTGGAGTATATGCAAATTGCCATTAGAAAAAGTGAAGCAGTAGACTTTGTAAAAATTAATATTTGTGTCATTCTCAAAACTTTTGGCCATGACTGTACTTTGCATACTACACAACCCGGGACACAACTTTGGGAAAAAGGTTGCATTTATGAACCTTTTAGCCAAAGTTAGGTGTACCTGTATAACAAATGTAAAACTTAACATCCTATAAATAAAAGACAGACAACAATGTTCCAAAAATTAACAATTTATTGAACCAAAAGTTTTTTTAATATAAATTGGATCAAATGAGGCCTTTTTGCCCAATTTTTCAAGTTTAAATAAACTATTTTTAATAAATAAACTTTATTATTTTTTTAAACTTTATTTCTTGTTCAACGTAATTATTTTTTTATACTTTATTTTTAAACTTTTTTTTTCCAACTTTAATTTTTAAAATAAATATATTATATATACACAAACTACAGGTCAGTGTAGTGTGGGGTGGAAATACTGCTGGAGGGGCTGCGGGACACTTCGACCGTGGGAGTGTGGAGGGACGACCGGGATGGTGGTGTGGAAGGAACAAGAAGAGGTGAAGGGGTGGAAAGAGTAAAAGAATGGGAAGACAAGGCAGAACAGGTGGGTGGTGGTGGAGTGGAGGGTTGGGCAGGAGGAGCAGGTGACATGGTAGGCAATTGGAAGGGGGAAGGAGATTGGTACGAGGTAGGAGTGTGGTACGGGGTAGGTGGCTGGTAGTGGGTAGGTTGCTGGTACTGGGGAGGTGACTGCAGTTGGGGAGGTGGTTGGTACTGGGGAGGTGGTTGGAATTGGGGAGGTTGATGGACCTGGGGAGGTGGGTGGTATTAAATAGGAGGGGGAGGAGCGATGGCAGGTGGAGGGGGGGGAGATGTACGGCGGCTGTAGGGGGGGAGGTGGAGGAACGACTGGGGTGGATTGAGGATGGGAGAGAACCTGCACTAGAGCAGTGTGGCACGTGTGCATCACATACATCTGCTGGTCAGAAGATAGCGGATCTATGCGCTCCGCAACTGACCTAAAAAAACTTTGGTTCGGTGATGCTCTTGCCTCTGACCGCACAGTTTCCAGAAGTGTCTTTACCTCACCAACTAGGGAGGCTATCTGATGAACGCCTGCGGCAACTTGTTCAGATAACACCTTAAGACAGTTCTGGAAAGATGCATTCATATGCAAGAACTCGGGCGCATAGTTCTTTTCCTGACCCCTCTGACGCTGCCGCCCAGTACCCGCAGCTGTACTAGAGGTGGCAGGGTCAGAAGGGTGGGGTAAAGGGAAGGCTATATCCTGACCAGCAGATTCATGTAATGCAGCCGGCCATGCTGCTCCAGCGCTGGTGGAGGGGACTGTGGGATCAACTGTGTGGGAAGGTGAAGATGTGGAGGGTTGGTCGAAGTGTCCCTCGGTGTCGGTCTCGTGAGGGATCGCTCTAGAAGGCGCCAACTCTGCGGGCGCCGAGTGCTGGTCACCGTGCTGTGGAAGAAAGAAAAACATAAAATTAATATACAGATGTGGAATGGCCCTGGCTGCAAAAAAAAACATTGGATACATGTTAACATTTGATGGTAATATTTACCTTCTGGTGACCATGGTTTCACGCAGGAACGCCAGAGCTCGTGCGTACTTGTACTTGCTCTGGCGTCCTGAAGAACCACTCGGGGCCCGCATCTCCTTATTAAACTCCTTCTTAAAGCGATCCCTCACAGACCGCCACCGCTTCACAATTCTCTCCCTGAAACGAGAAAGCACACATTGGTTAGTATACAACATCAGGGTTTCCCAAACTTCAGTCCTCGTGCCCCCAGAGGTCATGTTTTCATTATTTCCAAAGTGTTTCACAAAAGGAAATCATGAAAACATGAAGCGTGGGTGACACGAGGACAGAAGTTTTGGAAACACACCTTTACAGTCAGCAACATGAACTATACTTACGGAATTTAGTCTGGGACCTAACATCGAGGTCCTCCCAGCATTGCACCATTGCCGCTGCCACTTCCTCCCAGAGCCGTCGTGTAACAATTTGATCAGAATGCCGGCGGTCCCCCATGTTCCACAGTGGCTCCCTTTCTCGGACAAGATCGATCATGAGCTCGACATCCAGGCCCTCCTCCGTGTCCGAGTCGGGAGCACGCTGTGAAGCCTGTGAAATTAAATAAGAAAAAACAGAAAATTACCATACACATAATTTGAAAATGTAAAAATTATACATGTTAAACTTGAAAAATTACTGCAAAAAAAATTGGAGATAACACGTTTTGTAAAAATTAAAAATTTTAGAAAATGCTACCAAAAATGGTAAAAAACAAAATGACATTTTAATAAAACGGCCCAAAAAAAAAATTTGCGTTTCAAAAATAAAAAATATGAAGTAAAATAAAAAAATAAAAAACTTACACATTGAGAACCGCCGACAGTCTCACGACGACGACTCTGGGAGGCGCTGGGAGGAACCCTCTGTTGGCTCCCAGATCCGAGAGACTAAAATGAAAATAAAAATTAGGATATTGGCAGGTGTTGCCCGCTGTGTCAAGTATGTACTAAATGGTTTTCTATGTGTTGTATGTAGTGTGATGTTGTGTTTCTGCGATTGATGCAGGATACTTACGAATTGTGAGCCCACTCCGGGTATCTCTCCACCCCGTCCTTCTTCCTCTGGGAGCTCCTCGTCATCTTGCGATTCCTGTTATTAAAAAAGACAATCAAGACATATATCCCACAGATGGATTGTGGAGAGAAAAAAAAATAGATATTTTTACGGCCAATTGCTGACCATGGGTAGGAGGGCTCCCAGAAGAAGATGTGTCACGCTCTGGCTCAAGTGGCTGGGAGGGAGGAGATGGCGATGCTGCTGCCGCTGCTGCTGCTGCTGACGCCGCCGCTTCTTCGGCCAACGCCGCCATTGCAGCAGCTGCAGCAGCTGTTTGACGGTCTCTGCTGTGGAAGAAAGAAACAAAAAGGGACAGTGAATATATTTCTATATTCCTTGTCCCTGGCTGAAAGAGAAAAACAAACATGTAATTTTTTTGGGAAATGGGGGATGTAATATTTACTTTCTGCTGGCTTCCCTCCTAGCCCGCCTCTCCTCCTCTCGTCTCTCTGACGCCTCCAAAGCCGCCTGTTGTTGCCGTCTTCTGCTGTTGAGTAAAAAGGGACTGTGAATTTACTATTCCTTGTCCATGGCTGAAAGAAAAACAAACATATAATTTAGAGCAAAATGGGGGATGTCATAGTTACTTTCTGCTGGCTATCCTCCGAGCTTGGAGGTCCTCTCCTCCCCTCTGCTCAACTTGTGCTTCAGCCGCCGCCACCGCCTCTCGTTGACGTCTTCTGCTGTTGAGTAAGGACACAAAAAGGGACAGTGAATATATCTGGATTCCTTGTCCCTGGCTGAAAGAGAAAAACAAACATGTAATTTTTAGGGAAATGGGGGATGTCATATTTACTTTCTACTGGCTTGCCTCCTAGCATCCAGGATCTCCTGCGCCCTTTCATCTGCAGCATCAATTCTTCTGCTGTGGAATAAACAGACAAAAAGGAAGTGTTTATATGTATTGATTGTCCCTGTTTTAAAATATAAGATTCAAACATGGACATTATTGAGCTTTATGTTTTACGGAACACAACATGCCGTCATTAATTGCAGCCATAAACAGTACCAGGGGGAAACACTATCCCTGCCCAAAAAAAAAACCACAATACAGTACCAGGGGGAACCACCCGATCCCCAAAAAAAAAAAATTGAAAAAAAAAAAACACTAGATCAACATTAGGATACTAAACACATGCAAATTTCAGATAGCAGCATGAGGAGAAAAACCGTCACAGGCCCCCAAAAAAAAAAAAATACACTAGATCAACATTATGATACTAAACACATGCACATTTCAGATAGCAGCATGAGGAGCAAAAGCATCACAGGGCCAAAAAAAAAGAATTATCAAAAAACACTACATCATCATTATGATAACAAAAAAATGCAAATTTCAGATAGCAGCATGAGGAGATAAACCGTCACAGGCCGAAAAAAAAATTGAAAAAAAAGAAAACACTAGATCAACATTAGGATACTAAACACATGCAAATTTCAGATAGCAGCATGAGGAGAAAAACCGTCACAGGCCCCCCAAAAAAAAAAAAATACACTAGATCAACATTATGATACTAAACACATGCACATTTCAGATAGCAGCATGAGGAGCAAAAGCATCACAGGGCCAAAAAAAAAGAATTATCAAAAAACACTACATCATCATTATGATAACAAAAAAATGCACATTTCACATAGCAGCATGAGGAGAAAAACCGTTACAGGCCCCCAAAAATTTTTTTTTTAAAAAATACACTAGATCAACATTATGATACTAAACACATGCACATTTCAGATAGCAGCATGAGGAGCAAAAGCATCACAGGGCCAAAAAAAAAAGTTTAAAAAAAAACACTACATCATCATTATACAAAAAAAATGCACATTTCACATAGCAGCATGAGGAGATAAACCGTCACAAGACCCAAAAAAAAAAAAAAAATACACTACATCAACATCATGATACTAAACACATGCACATTTCAGATAGCAGCATGAGGAGCAAAAGCATCACAGGGCCAAAAAAAGAATTAAAAAAAACACTACATCATCATTATGATAATAAAAAAATGCACATTTCACATAGCAGCATGAGGAGAAAAAACCATCACAGGCCCCAAAAAAAAAAAAAATACACTAGATCAACATTATGATACTAAACACATGCACATTTCAGATAGCAGCATGAGGAGCAAAAACATCACAGGGCCAAAAAAAAAGAATTAAAAAAAAACTACATCATCATTATGATAACAAAAAAATGCACATTTCACATAGCAGCATGAGGAGAAAAACCGTTACAGGCCCCCAAAAAAATTTTTTTTTAAAAAATACACTAGATCAACATTATGATACTAAACACATGCACATTTCAGATAGCAGCATGAGGAGCAAAAGCATCACAGGGCCAAAAAAAAAAAAGTTTAAAAAAAAACACTACATCATCATTATGATAACAAAAAAATGCACATTTCACATAGCAGCATGAGGAGATAAACCGTCACAGGACCCAAAAAAAAATGTAAAAAAAAATACACTACATCAACATTATGATACTAAACACATGCACATTTCAGATAGCAGCATGAGGAGCAAAAGCATCACAGGGCCAAAAAAAAAGAATTAAAAAAAAATACTACATCATCATTATGATAACAAAAAAATGCACATTTCACATAGCAGCATGAGGAGAAAAACCATCACAGGCCCCAAAAAAAAATAAAAAATACACTACATCAACATTATGATACTAAACACATGAACATTTCAGATAGCAGCATGAGGAGCAAAAGCATCACAGGGCCAAATAAAAGAATTAAAAAAAAACACTACATCATCATTATGATAACAAAAAAATGCACATTTCACATAGCAGCATGAGGAGAAAAACCATCACAGGCCCCAAAAAAAAAAAAAATACACTAGATCAACATTATGATACTAAACACATGCACATTTCAGATAGCAGCATGAGGAGCAAAAACATCACAGGGCCAAAAAAAAAGAATTAAAAAAAAACTACATCATCATTATGATAACAAAAAAATGCACATTTCACATAGCAGCATGAGGAGAAAAACCGTTACAGGCCCCAAAAAATTTTTTTTTAAAAAAATACACTAGATCAACATTATGATACTAAACACATGCACATTTCAGATAGCAGCATGAGGAGCAAAAGCATCACAGGGCCAAAAAAAAAAAAAGTTTAAAAAAAAACACTACATCATCATTATGATAACAAAAAATGCACATTTCACATAGCAGCATGAGGAGATAAACCGTCACAGGACCCAAAAAAAAAATGTAAAAAAAAAATACACTACATCAACATTATGATACTAAACACATGCACATTTCAGATAGCAGCATGAGGAGCAAAAGCATCACAGGGCCAAAAAAAAAGAATTAAAAAAAAAATACTACATCATCATTATGATAACAAAAAAATGCACATTTCACATAGCAGCATGAGGAGAAAAACCATCACAGGCCCCAAAAAAAAATAAAGAATACACTACATCAACATTATGATACTAAACACATGAACATTTCAGATAGCAGCATGAGGAGCAAAAGCATCACAGGGCCAAATAAAAGAATTAAAAAAAAACACTACATCATCATTATGATAACAAAAAAATGCACATTTCACATAGCAGCATGAGAAAAACCGTCACAGGCCCCAAAAAAAAAAAAAATACACTAGATCAACATTATGATACTAAACACATGCACATTTCAGATAGCAGCATGAGGAGCAAAAGCATCACAGGGCCAAAAAAAAGAATTAAAAAAAACACTACATCATCATTATGATAACAAAAAAATGCACATTTCAGATAGCAGCATGAGGAGAAAAACTGTCATAGGCCCCAAAAAAAAATTGAAAACAATGAAACACTAGATCAACATTATGATACTAAAAACATGCACATTTCATAGATAGTAGCAGGACAAGCAACCACATCACAGGCCCAAAAAAAACAAAACAGTAAATCAACATTATGATCCACAAATAAATCCACATTTCATATTGTCGCAGGGAGACCAAGCACATCACAGCAAAAAAACAGTACCAGTAGATCCACATTATCAATTAAACACATTCACAACAGTAGCAGGGGATACACAATATAACTTCCCAAACATGCGTATTTTAAACACTATCAGGGGGACCCACCCCATCATCTGAAATTAAATTTCGTACAGTACCAGGGGAACCAACCCCATCACAGAAAAAACATGAATTTGAAAATGTACCAGGGTGCCAAAAAAATGCAGTAGCTCACACAGCATTGGTGACATATGCATTGTAAAATTTGGGTTGGGGGGTCTCATATTTACCGTCTGTTTTCCTGGCGCTCCATGCTGCGGATCCTGGCTGCGAGTCTCTCTGGCTGCGTTTCTCTGGTGGCTGCGTCTCTCTGGTGGCTGCGTCTCTCTGGTGTCTGCGTCTCTCTGGTTGTGGCTCTGGCTCTTGGTCATGTGCATGTGTCTGATGTCCCACTGCATGCTTTTTTATATGTTTGCTGAGGGCTGGTATCTGTTTGCTGTGGGCTGGTATCTCAATTAAAAAACTGGATGCGGCCACCGGATCTGGCTCTTGCCGGATGCGGCGCATTGCGGCGTCCATAGACTTTCATTGTAAAAAAAGCCGGAAGCGCCGGCGCTTCCGGCTTTTTCGCCGCAGACAAAAAACGTGACATGCAACGTTTTTGCCAGACGCCGGACGGCGACCAGACACCGCATCCGGCAAAAACCGGACGCGCCGCAGGGACATGCGGCGCCATCCAGCACTAATGTTAGTCAATGGAAAAAAAAAACGCATCCGGCATTACATTACGCCGGATGCGGTTGGACAAAAAAATGCCTGAGGGCGCCGTCAGGCGCAAAACGGATGTGTGAAAGAGGCCTTAGAGATGCCCTTAATCTGGTTGCCTGGGACAATGTCCTCAGAAATAAGAACAAAGATAATAAATGGGAAATGTTAAAGAACATCCTAAATAGGCACTGTAAGCGGTTTATACCTTGCGGGAACTAAAGGACAAGAAATAGGGAAAACCCAATGTGGCCAAACAAAGAAGTAAGAGGGGCAATTAACAGTAAAAAGGAAGCATTTAAACTGCTAAAGCAGGATGCCACCGTTGAAGCTCTAAAAAACTATGAGGAGAAAAATACTTTATCTAAAAAACTAATTAAAGCTGCCAAAATGGAAACAGAGAAGCCCATTGCTAAGGAGAGTAACTAATCCCAAACTGTTCTTCAACTATATCAACAGTAAAAGAATCAAAAGTGAAAGTGTAGGCCCCTTAAAAAATTGTGAGGAAAGAATGGTTGTAGATGACCAGGAAAAAGCTAATATATTAAACACCTTCTTCTTCACTGTATTCACGGTGGAAAATGAAATGCTAGGTGAAATGCCGAGAGGCAAAGAAAACTCTATATTAAGGGTCACCGATATAACCCAAGAAAAGGTGCGAAACTGTCTAAATAAATTAAAATAGATAAATCTCCGGGTCCGGATGGTATACACCCACAAGTACTAAGAGAACTAAGTAATGTAATAGACAAACCATTATTTCTTATATTTAGGGACGCTATAGTGACGGGGTCTGTTCCACAGGACTTGCGCATAGCAAATGTGGTACCAATATTCAAAAAGGGCTCTAAAAATGTACATGGAAATTTTAGGCCAGTAAGTCTAATCTCTATTGTTAGTAAAATATTTGAAGGGTTTCTGAGGGATGTTATTCTGGATTATCTCAATGAGAATAACTGTTTAACTCCATATCAGCATGGGTTTATGAGTACTCACTCCTGTCAAACCAATCTAATCAGTTTTTATGAAGAGGTAAGCTATAGACTGGACCAAGGTGAGTCATTGGACGTGGTATATCTTAATTTTTCTAAAGCGTTTGATACCGTGCCACACAAGCGGTTGGTACACAAAATGAAAATACTGGGTCTAGGGGAAAATGTGTGTAAATGGGTAAGTAACTGGCTTATTGATAGAAAGCAGAGGGTGGTTATAGATGGCATATTCTCTAACTGGATTGCTGTGACCAGTGGAGTACCGCAGGGTTCAGTGTTGGGACCTAGTCTCTTCAACATATTTATTAACAATCTGTTAGAAGGTTTACACAGTAAAATATCGATATTTGCAGATAACACAAAACTATGTAAAGCAGCCAATACAAAAGAAGATAGTATTCTGCTACAGATGGATCTAGATAAGTTAGAAACTTGGGCCGAAAGGTAGCAGATGCAGTTTAACAATGATAAATGTAAGGTTATACACATGGGAAGAAGGAATCAATATGATCATTACATGCTGAAGGGGAAACCATTGGGTAAATCTGACATGAGAAGAACTTGGGGATCCTAGTTAATAATAAACTTATCTGGAGCAGCCAGTGTCAGGCAGCGGCTGCCAAGGCAAGCAGGATCATGGGGTGCATTAAAAGAGGTCTGGATACACATGATGAGAGCATTATACTGCCTCTGTACAAATCCCTGGTTAGACCGCACATGGATTACTGTGTAAAGTTTTGGGCAACGGTGCTCAGGAACGATATAATGGAACTAGAGAGAGTAAAAGGGAGGGCAACAAAATTAATAAAGGGGATGGGGAACTACAATACCCAGGGAGATTAGCAAAATTAGGGTTATTTAGTCTAGAAAAAAGACGACTGAGGGGCGATCTAATAACCATGTATAATTATATAAGGGGACAATACAAAAATCTCTCTGAGGATCTGTTTACACAAAGGAAGATTATGGTCACAAGGGGCATTCTTTGCATCTGGAGGAGAGAAGGTTTTTCCACTAACATAGAAGAGGATTCTTTACTGTTGGGGCAGTGAGAATCTGGAATTCCTTGCCTGAGGAGGTGGTGATGGCGAACTCAGTCGAGGGGTTCAAGAGAGGCCTGGATGTCTTCCTGGAGCGTCACAATATTGTATCTTACAGTTATTACGTTCTTTAGAAGGACGTAGATCTGGGGACTTATTCTGACGGAATATAGGCTGAACTGGATGGACAAATGTCATTTTTCGGCCTTGCTAACTATGTTACTATGTTACTAATTTTCCCTGTATGACTCATTAGTTACAGCAAATGTCTATGGCAGGGGGAGGAGGAGCAACTGGGTCAGGATTTGAAGAGGGGAATGATTTCTGCCAGGACATGAGACTTCCTGTTTCTACGTAGAGCTGAGAAAAGAGAAGAATTAGCTGGGTAGAAAGGCAAAGTGAGCAATTGTAAGTACACAATGCTATATAATATGGAGATTGCAATATATTAAAAGGATAAAAACTTTCATGGGAATGTTTATTTAATTTGCTTAGTATTTATTTTTTTAAAGTGGGTAGGGGGTGACTCAAACTATTTAAGTTTACTTTTTAATTTTTAAAAAACATTCTCAATTTATTTTCATTTTTTAAATCCCTCAGCAGACTTGAACTTGTGATGCTGTGTACTACATACTGCAATACTTAAAGGGTTATTCAGGACTATATTAGTTTTTTGACTCATAGTAAAAGAATAACAAGCAGGTAGTTGCTAACTACCTTCCTGTTCTATCTGGTCACTGACTGCTCTTTCTTGCGATTCAGCTGCTCCATATCAACAGAGCAGCTCTTTCTCTTTCAGCTATTCTGTCGACTGGACATGAATTCCATTGTCGTGTTGACTGACATCTGGCTACCCGCAGTCAGGCAGCGGGGAGCCCGCTGTCAATCATCATGATATTGGTCTCTGTCCACGTTATGTCTGTGGAAGCTGCAGAATTGCCAGCAGGAGCAGTCTGTAACTGCTCTGTGCTGGAAGAGATCTGCGTTGAGCAGAACAAGCAGGTAGTTAGTAATTGCCTGCCTGTTAGTTCTTAGTCTCATTGTAAAAAAGTGATATAGTTCTGGTTAACCCCTTTAAGTAATGAAGTGCATAGTAAAATTACAATCTCCTGAAAATTCCCATCATAGGGTGGGGCTGTAGAGCTGGAGGCTGAATGCAATGCACAGTAAGCTCTAGGCAGGAACAGTCAATGAACAGCTTAATCCTTTCAAATACAGTGGAACTGTACAGTAAATGGGAGACAATTAATAGTATCCAACAGTGCGAACAGAAATAAATCATGAAGCAAGAAAATTAGAATAGCATTGAAAATCTCTCAAGAAGTATGCTAATGTTCTTTATATATTGATAGCACACCCATTCCTGGCAGTTACCATGTTGTTTCTTCAACAATGGCCCTAGCGGAGGTCACCGAGCATTGATCCTCCTGTGCACCAATCAACCCCACCGCTTCTGTTGTCCTAACCCAGTGTAAGGTTCTTTGTCTCTTTTGACATGTTTCTTGAAACTCAGTTTTTCCGTCGGCCATTTTGCTTTCTGTCTTGCTGCAGCTATCTTGCCCTCAGTCAATATGGAGTTTCCAGCTTTCATGTTCCCGCCCTGATTCTCTCCCTCTTGCCTCTTAAGCAGCCTCAGCTGAGCAATCAGTGCTTCAGAATCAAATCTGCAGTGAGCCTGTGACCTGACTCCTGGAAACCTTGGACTTGGTACTCCAGCTATTTCCTACTGAGGAACTTTGGAACACTTGTGGACTCTGGAAACCTGCTATTTGATAAAGCCACGTTTGCGAGGGAATTACGGTAACAGAGAAGAGATCCTGAACCTGTTGTGGAGAGTTATTGCTGAACTTAAAGTTACTCTGGCCTGCTGTGTCTCCTGCCTCTGTACCTGCAAACTGTGTGACCCTTTTTTGCCTACTTGTATGAAGTAATACAAGTCCTTCCATATCAAACCTGTGTCTCATGTGTTTTCCTCGCACCCAAGCACAAGACGCTATATGAACTGTACACCATACATCACAAGATTCTGAAGCCAACGTTAGTGTCTGCTGGGTCTGGGAAGGCAGTGTCTGCTGTGACTGTGGATGTCAGATGTCCGTTTATACCTTCTGTGATGACAGTGGTTGTGACTTCTCACAACCATTCCAGGTGAGCGCATTCCCTTAATTTTACTCTGGAGTGTTACCACAGGTAAACACTATTGTGTTTTGTTTTTTTTTTCTTTCCTCTTCTCCTTCCAGTACTTCTGCCTTAAAAGATCTGGAAGATGGAGGCTCGCATAAAGGAGCTTTGCGGAGTGACTGATACAATCCTTGCAGATATACAGACTATAAAGAACTGTTTTGCAAGTCTACAGGACCTCACTAATCACAATTTGCAATTGTTTGGACAAACTACCCAGGATTTACGAGCCAGGATTGAGGCTCTAGACGTACGAGTCCAGGCTCCTGCCATAACCCCGAGTTCTGGGATCCCCAAGTTACCCTCTTTTCATTTTGGCGGTGAACGTGAGAAATTCAGGGGATTTATTAATCAATGCAATCTATTTTTCTCTGCACATGCTTCACAATTTCCCACTGAACGATCCAAAGTGCTTACTATAATCATGTTGCTTACCAATAAGGCTTTGATGTGGGCAAACCCTCTGATTGAGACTGGGGATGAATGTTTGAATCATCTTGATGCTTTCATTTCAGCCATGGAGCAGGTGTTTGATGACCCCAATCGAGGTGCAACAGCTGAAGCAGCCATGTTAACTTTGCGCCAAGGTAAGCGCTCAGTAGCTGAATATGCCTTGGATTTCAGGAGATGGGCTCTCGATACCACTTGGGACAGTTCCGCCAAAAAATCTATTTTTCGGAAAGGGTTGTCTCCTCTGATTAAGGATGAACTTGCTCGTGCCGACCCTCCCACTGCGTTAGGTGACTTTATTAACTACTGTATCCGTATTGATGCTCGTCTAACTGAACGCAGACAAGAGAGATGGTTCGAAAATAATCGCACTAACCTTTTCCTACCTCCCTCCTCAGCTAAGGAACCTTTGAGTAGGATCACACGGGAACCAGAACCTGAACCCATGCAGGTGGACTCTTTACAAAGACGGGTTAGTGATGCACGCAAAGAACATCGTTTAAAGGAAAATCTATGTTTCTACTGTGGTAAGTCAGGGCACTTCATTATAAACTGCCCCAGCCGCTCTCGTAAGACTACTGCGGCAATCATTCACTGTGAGTGTTGCGAGAGGAGATCTGTCATGTCCGAGCCTCAGGCTCCAGAGAGATCTGCTGCAAGATATATTGATTTCTCGGACTTAAACTCCGTTAGTTCTGGGGACGATGACTGTGTAAACGCTGCAATTTTTCAAGTTTCCTCAGCGGTGTCCCAGCTGAGTTGTAAGAAAAACAATTCTCATTGCTTCCTTTCCATAAAAATCTGGGTTGACTCAGTCTGGGTGTCTAGCTCTGCTATGATCGACTCAGGGGCAAGTGGAAATTTTATGGATATCTCCTTTGCTCTGAAACAGGGGATACGTTCAGTGAAGAAGGCTACTCCTGTACAGATGGAGACTGTGGATGGCTCCCTGCTGACCTCTGGACCAGTGGATCAGGAAACGGAGCCTTTGAGGGTCCTTATGGGTAAAGATCATCAGGAGAAACTGTCCTTTATGCTTATCTCTTCTCCCACTTTCCCATTATTCTAGGGCTACCATGGCTGCAGGCTCAGAACCCTACGATTAACTGGGAGACCAAGGAATTACACTTTCCGGAGAAACAGATGAGTCCAGAAGTTTCAGCTTGTTCTGTTCCTAAAGGAACCATGTCAGTCCCTGAACTACCAGCTGTATACCAGGACTATGTGGATTTATGTGACAAGAAGAACGCTGACCAGCTTCCCCCTCACCGTCCATATGATTGTCCAATTGAATTATTGCCTGGAGCAGAGATACCTTTTGGTAAGATCTACCCCCTGGCGGGGCCCGAGCAAAAGGCTTTGAAGGACTACATAGACGAAAATCTAGCCAAGGGCTTCATACGCCCCTCTTCATCTCCTGCAGGTGCACCCATCTTCTTTGTGAAGAAGAAAGATGGATCTCGGAGACCATGCATAGACTATAGGGAACTCAATAAGGTTACTATTAGAAACCGTTATCCATTGCCTTTAATCCCTGAGTTATTGGAGAGAGTGCGGCATGCCAAAATTTTCTCTAAACTGGATCTCCGTGGGGCCTATAACTTGGTCCGTATTAGACCTGGGGATGAATGGAAGACTGCATTCAGGTCACGCTATGGACACTTTGAATATCTAGTCATGCCTTTTGGTCTGTGTACCGCCCCAGCCACTTTCCAACACTTGATGAATGACATCTTCAGGGATCTCCTAGATACATTTGTGGTGATTTATCTGGATGATATTTTAATTTTTTCTAACTCCACAGAGGAACATCATGGACATGTGAGAATGGTCTTAGAACGCCTAAGACAGAACCACCTTTACATCAAACTTGAAAAGTGTGAATTCCATAGGACCGAAATTCAATTTCTGGGGTATGTACTGTCTAGCAACGGATTAGTATGGATGGAAGCAAGACCCAAGCCATCAAGGATTGGCCAATTCCTAGGAATGTGAAGGAGGTGCAGCACTTCATCGGGTTCGCCAACTTCTATAGACGTTTTATTAGGAATTTCTCTGAGATAGTGTCACCTATCACCCAACTTACCCTGAAAGAGTCTAGGTTCTCCTGGACCCCTCAAGCCCAGGAAGCATTTTCCTGTCTAAAGGATAAATTTACCACCGCACCTATCTTAGTACATCCCAACCCCGAACTTGCCTTCATAATAGAGGTGGATGCTTCAGACTGTGCCGTTGGGAGCTATACTCTCTCAGAGAACAGGTGAGAAGAATGTCTTGCATCCCTGTGCTTTCTTTTCCCAGTGGTTGTCTTCGACTGAGAGGAACTACGATGTGGGCAATAGAGAATTGTTGGCCATTATTGTCGCCTTCAAGGAATGGAGACACCTTCTTCAGGGAGCTGCACAGCAAATAGTCGTCCTGACAGACCATCGTAACCTTGAATTTAACAGGTCGGCTAAGTGCCTGACTCCTCGCCAGGCTCGCTGGAATCTTTTCCTAAACCAATTTAATTTTGTAATTTCTTATAGGCCAGGATCGCGCAATGGAAAGGCTGATGCACTCTCTAGGATTCATTCAACAGAGACCCGTCCACTTACTCCTCCTAAGACTATTCTTCCTGACTCTAGATTCCTGGGAGTGATTCTAATCAAGACCTACTTAAAGACATCAAGGAAGCATACCATGCAGATTCTTTATTGGCACAACCCCCAAGGGACGTAAGTCTTGTCTTTAAGAATGGTGTGTGGATTCAGGGACAACGCCTGTATATACCTGAAACAGTCAGATTGAGAGTATTGCAACTCATCCACGATTCCAAGATAGCTGGGCATAGAGGAATTCTAAAGACACAAGAATTTCTTTCTCGTTTCTTTTGGTGGCCCACGTACAGGAAAGACGTTTTAAACTATGTCACTTCATGTGCAGTCTGTGCAAGAAGCAAAACACCTCGCTCCTCACCAACTGGTCTGTTGCAACCCCTTCCCACCCCGTCCCGCCCGTGGGGATCCATTTCTATGGACTTCATTGTGGAGTTACCAACCTCTCAAGGGAAGAACACCATTCTAGTGGTGGTCGATCGTTTAACAAAGGCAGCTCATTTTATCCCCTGTGTCGGCTTACCCACTGCAAAACAGACATCAGATTTGATGATTAAGAATGTGTTTCGCTTGCATGGAGTACCGGATGAGGTCATTTCGGATCGAGGGGTGCAATTCACTTCAAGGTTTTGGCAACATTTCTGTGCCGCATTGGACATTAAAGTAAACCTTTCTTCTGCTTTTCATCCCCAGACTAATGGACAGACAGAACGAACCAATCAGACCCTGGAGCAGTGTCTCCGCTGCTTTATCTGCCACCTACTGGATGATTGGGTGGATCTACTCCCACTGGCTGAGTTCTCTTATAACAACTCTCAGAGCGCCTCCACTAAGCAGTCTCCTTTTTACTCCAATCTAGGTTATCATCCTAACATTCTTCCTCGATTTCCCATAGAGACACCCTTGCCGGCAGTGGCTGAAAGAATCACTTCTTTACAAAAGAATATGGATCTTCTAAAGGAAAATCTGGAATTGGCTCAGGAAAGGTACAAGAAAGCAGCAGATAAATTTCGTAAACCTGCACCAGCTTTCAAGGTAGGAGACTTGGTCTGGCTATCAACAAGAAATCTTAAGTTAAGGATTCCATCGTCTAAATTGGGACATAAGTACATTGGACCCTATAAGATCAGTAAAATTATAAGTGCCGTTGCTTGTCGTCTTCAACTGCCCAGAACTATGAGAATCCACCCTGTCTTTCATGTATCCCTACTAAAGGCTGCAACACCCAATACGTAACCTGGACGTTCTTCTCCTTGCCCTGACCCAGTGCTGGTCGATGGTCAGGAAGAATTTGTGGTGGAAAGGATTCTAGACTCCAGGTTGTACAGAAATCAGTTACAATATTTGATTAAATGGCAGGGCTACCCAGTGGAGGACAACTCATGGGAACCAGTCAATAACGTTAATGCTCCTCGCTTGCTCCGCCAGTTTCATCAGAGGAACCCAGACAAGCCTGGTCTGAGGTCATCCGGAGGTTGTCCCTAAGGGGGGAGTAATGTAAGGTTCTTTGTCTCTTTTGACATGTTTCTTGAAACTCCGTTTTTCCGTCGGCCATTTTGCTTTCTGTCTTGCTGCAGCTATCTTGCCCTCAGTCAATATGGAGTTTCCAGCTTTCATGTTCCCACCCTGATTCTCTCCCTCTTGCTTCTTAAGCAGCCTCAGCTGAGCAATCAGTGCTTCAGAATCAAATCTGCAGTGAGCCTGTGACCTGACTCCTGGAAACCTTGGACTTGGTACTCCAGCTATTTCCTACTGAGGAACTTTGGAACACTTGTGGACTCTGGAAACCTGCTATTTGATAAATCCACGTTTGCGAGGGAATTACAGTAACAGAGAAGAGATCCTGAACCTGTTGTGGAGAGTTATTGCTGAACTTAAAGTTACTCTGGCCTGCTGTGTCTCCTGCCTCTGTACCTGCAAACTGTGTGACCCTTTTTTGCCTACTTGTATGAAGTAATACAAGTCCTTCCATATCAAACCTGTGTCTCATGTGTTTTCCTCGCACCCAAGCACAAGACGCTATATGAACTGTACACCATACATCACACCCAGGCTGACCCTGTACCATATGATATGGCTGGAAGTGACGACTCTGCTCACTGTTGTTGTCCCTCTGAAACCACGGGCATTCGCCTCTGGTTGACGTCTCCTTGTGGCTCTTCTGTGCTTTACCGTTGGCGTGCATCTTGTAGGTCTGTGGCAGAGAGGACTGGGTCCTGACTTTTGACGTGCGTGGTCTGGCCTCTGTTACTTGACAACTGCGAGGAAAAGGTCCTGGACTTGACCAATGCAGCCTGGACTCAGGGTCTTGACTGGCGCAGGTCAGGTTTCTGGATCCTGACCAGGATAATCGGGTCTCTGGGTCTTGTCTGGCAGTGACCAGCACCCTGCTATTGCACGCTCTCCGCTGCGGCCTGTCACACTGGCTTCAGTATTGTCTCTGGTCCACGTCTGCATCGCTCCTCGCCTTTGCGCCAAATACTCCTGCGATTTGGCACCCAGGGCTTTTATATCCAGGAACTCTGTCATGCAAGGCACCTGACCAGGCCACACACACTAACTGGCTCCCCCTGCAATTCTTCTGGTGCCAATTGGTTCCACCTGGTATTGTCTAGCCAACAGATAGCAGTCTTTCCTGACTAATGCCTCTTCATGCAGGGATTCTTCAGTGGCACAATCAATTCAACTGGATGATGTACACCAGAATAGATGTTTGCCAGCTGCTGTTAAGGGTATGCCACACTGAACAATATCGCTAACGGGATCGCTAAAAAACGTCACTATTTAGCGATCCCGTTAGCGATGTTGTTCAGTGCGGCAGCTGCCAGCGACGAGCTTCCTGCTGTGATCTCGCTCGTCGCTGGAATCGTTCCGGACCCTATTTTCTCGTCGGCGCTCCCGCTGGGTAAGTATATATCGCTAGTGTGGCACCTTTTCTTAGCGATTTAGCGGTACTTTTGTACCGCTAAAGTCGTTAAGAAGATCGCTAACGGCGATAGCGTCGTTAACTATATCGCTAAATGTGGCCGCACTTAGCGATATAGAAACAATCCCGCTAGCGATCGCATTAGTATGCGTCGTTATCGTGATCGCTAGCGGGATTGTTTAGTGTGGCAGTACCTTTAGAGGCAAGAGCTAGCTAAAAGATATAGCCAACACCAGCTTCATGTGTAGTGGGCTCAATTCCAGAGAGCAGTGCATTGAAGCCAGGAAATCAGACAATTATACAAGTAGAAGAAAACTGTTTTGTCACATGTCTGACAGTAGTCTACAGCTAAATTAGTGTCTATTGCTAGGAGCAAGCAGTGATATACCTAAATAAAGTTGTATTGAATTGCCAAAAATTACTATAAAAGCAGCAATTAAAAGTAACTATAAACTTCTTCAGCATCTATCATTTTAAGATGATTTATGATACTCTTTATGTTTCATTGTCAATGATTAAAGTTAGGTTATTTCCTCATCAGATTTCAAATTAAAGGTATACTTAGCAAAGCTTATGCCAAATTTTTTGATTTTTTTTGTGCATTATAAATGCCATGAGATATCCTTTATACTCACATACTCCACATTACTTTGGTTTAATGGGATTGAATGGTTCACAAAAAACAGAGGCTGCTAAGTTTTTGATCTAAGTCTCATCAGCGATCTGTATAACGACCTCTGGGGTCGTTGGGAAAACATAGTCCCGCCTGCGACGCTGGTAAAGTTGTTCATAAAGGGTGTCACACTCAGCGATTCAGGCTCACCAGCAGGACACCAACGACCAAAAAGCGGCTCAGAACGTTCATAAGCGATCAACGACATCTCAGCAGGGGCCACATCGCTGCTACATGTCACACACAGCTAAGTTGCTAACGAGATCGCTACTGCATCATAAATGGTGACGCAGCAGCGATCTCGTTAGCGATCTCGCTTAGTGTGACAGTACCTTTAGATTAAACTCACCAATGTACGGTATGTCTATAGGTCTGAGAAGATAATAAATTGTACACCATTGGATTCCGTCCTAGTTGCATCCTATTGCTGCTGTCTGATTTTCTTGTTTGCTAGATTAAATGAGCTTGGGAACGCATGTATGTAAAAAAAAAAAATGATGAAACTGATAGCAAATGCTGACACACTGGCCAATGATTAAATATGATCTAAAACACTGATGAAATCTGTCCATTTTTGCAGATGAGAAAAATCTCTGATGTCTAAATGATCGCTTAACTCCATAATAAGACTCCTAAATTTGTTATTGGGCAAATTTATTCAAATAAAAACCAACAGATTTAGTCAGAATCGTACCAAACTGAAAGTGTCCTGATTATCGAGTAAAGACATTTATTATGCTCTGAGGTCTTTAGTGGCACCAAAACAAAATATACCGAGAGAGGTGACACTATGCCACCTATGCAGCTGGTGCAGCTCCTTGGTCCACCACACAGGGTTTCGACTCCACCTGTTCTGAAGCCAGTGATTGACCTCATACGGTCATTTGGAGAATGACATGCATCACTGATGTCAATGACGTAGGTTGTTTCATCTCGTAACTGTGGCATAAGGGCCAAGGAACTGTGGCATGAGGTGGCATGAGGAGTCAGGTAAAAGCCTATGACAGGCAAGTATAATATGTTTTCTAATTTTTTAACCCCTTTCCGACCCTCAAAAGATAGCGAAGTTTTGAGAGATTTATAACGAATTTAATTTCTTATGGACAGGTTCGCTCATATCTACTAAGTGTAATCATTGGAGAATATTCCATGAGGCACATGCTGCATTATTCTGAGTACTGATCAGAGTAATGTAGAATGCCCAGTATTAAAATATGTTGTTCACCAGGGTTTAATCTTTGCTTTGATAATCAGCTTTACACTAGACTGTATGTGTATTTCTGGCAGAGATAAATTTAGATAAGTGAGGTGGTGCACATATCTTTAGCTTCACTGTTCTAGTCTCCTGTGAATAGATAGTAAAGTGATTAGACAAATGTTTATATCTGCTTTTCTTTTATGACAATCTGTGTCACTGCTAATGACCAGCACAGAGCCACTGGTGCCCCTTAGAGCTGTTCACATGGACATGCAGTCAGACAGGTGACAGATGCTGCCTTCGGCTGTTTGTATTTACCTGCAGGGAGATTGGCTTATTCAGACCCTAAAACCTAAAAACCATAAAGAAAAGCCTTGGTAAAAAAAACAAATGCAGATCTCTATTGCCTGTAGACAATGCTCCATAAGTGACTATATCCAGCATTTAGGGAGAACATGTAACTTTTACATAGGACCAAAGATTTATGGAGGTAGAGCAGTCAACTTTTGTACATTATAGTTCGCCTTTCTCTGATTGGATTTGCAACACCATGGAAATCTTTAATTACTTATATGCAAATTAAAACAAATATATTACTGCGGAGTACAGAAAGCTCCACTCCAGCATTTTTTAAATTTCAGCGCTGGATTGGTGCTACTAATGTAAAGCACGGTCAAGGAAAAGCAAAAAAAACACCTAGGCACTATCAACGTTGCTTAGAATGGAGTTGTTAACAAATGTACATGTAGCATGGGAAAAATAAGCCAATGTGCCAATAAGCCAATGAAAAACAGTGGTGCTCTGCTAAAAAGTTCCCACAGCAAGGAATAAAACTGACAAAACCATATGAAAAAGAAAGTGGTGTTTACCATATGAAATCCCACATTTATTTAAAACATGCGGTCACGGAGAGAGGAAGAGCAGGTGTGGCTGAAAACGCTTCTACGGGTCTGTTTCAACCGGTTCTGATTCTCAGGCTTTGACTGGCCCACAGGAAAACAGGAGAATTCTCCGGTGGGCCCCTTTGCAGGAGTGGGCCACCACCCTCTTAGATGAGCAGTACTTGGCATAATATACTTGAATCACTATGTACAGGCAAAGACTGCATCTTAATAATTTAACAATCTACCCAGTTCATTGTCATATACGTTTGTGATTGAGTATAAAGTCATATTTGCATGTAGCTGAAAATTGACCCTCTAATTGGTTACTGGTGGGCTCTGGGCATCCCAGTCTGACACTACTGGTTCTCATAGACTTGCATGTTGTGACACGTGATCGCTTGGCCGCAGGAGCTGCTGGCATCGGAACAGGATGCTGCGAGGGTACACAGGGAAGGTAAGTAGGAGGTTTTTTTTATGCTTTTTCTCACGGGGGGCCATGCATTTAAGGATAGGGATGAGGAACCATGCATACATTGATAGGGATAAGGAGCCATAATACCAGGACAGGGATGAGGAGCCATGCAGACAAGGGCGGGGATAAGGAGCCATGCATACAAGGATAGGGATGAGGAGCCATACATACCAAGAGAGGGATGGGGAGCCATGCAGACAAGGACTGGGATAAGAAACCATGCATAGCAGGACAGGGATGAGGAGCCATGCATACAAGGATAGGGATAAGGAGCCATGCATAAAAGGATAGGGATGAGAGGACAGTGCATACCCGGCTTATACTCGTGTCAATACTTTTTTCGTGGCCAAATTAGGTGCCTCGGCTTATACTCGGGTCGGCTTATACACAATTATATACGGTAATACTGATACATTTTGAACATGTTTTTTGATGGTTATAGACCAATGAAATGTACGCAAGAAGATATAATATCCTATGGGCGAGCAATATAATAAAATTAAATTTTGAACAATTATTTTGAGGGTTATATACCAACAAAATTGGAATGCCCTGTGGTTGAGCAATATAATAACTATGACATTTTGAACTGTTTTTTGAGGCTCATATAACGAAAAAATGTATTCCAGACCAATGAATAGTCCATAGGTGATCAATATAACACCGTTAAATTTGGAACACATTTTTGGAGGCATATATAGCAGCGAAATGTACCCAAGAATATATAATACCCCATGGATGAGCAATATAATACCGATATATTTTTTGACAAGTTTTTTGAGGCTTTTATAGAACGAAATGGACTCTTCAGACCACGGAATGGTGTATGGATGAACAATATAATACCGATAAATTTTTGAACAAGCTTTTGGAGGCTTCTATAACAACAAAATGGACTGTAGACCACGGAATAGTGTATGCATGAACAATATAATACCGATAAATTTAGAACAAGTTTTTTGAGGCTTATATATCAGCGAACTGTACTCAAAAAGATGTAATACTCTATGGATGAGCAATATAATAACGATACATTTAGAACAATTTTTTTGAGGCTTTTAAAGCAACAAAATGTACCCAAGAAAATGTAATACCCTATAGATGAGCAATATAATACTGATAAATTTTGAACAAGTTTTTCTGAAGGTTATATACCAAGGAAATATACTACAGACCACAGAACAGTTTGTGCGATCAATATAATAATGATAACATTTTGAAAACGTTTTTGGAGGGTTATATACCAACAAAATGTGACCAAGAACATGTGATACTGTATGGCTGAGAAATGTAACCCATCTAAATTTTAAAATCTTTTTTTATTGAGTCTTCCATATCACAAAAATGTAACCCAGAAGTAAGAAATGTGATGAAACAAGCTAAATTTTCAAACTCTTTTTTTCTACTGTTATATACCACAAACGTGACATAAAGCGCGTAATACTGTGTGGATGAGGAATCTAATCCTGAACTATTTATCTACACTTTTTGTACGTTTTACATACCACCGTAATGCTACAATAACAGTGTTAAACTGAATAGATAATTCAATGAATACATAACAACATCATGAGCAAAAAATATTTTGAAATTGTCATTGATGTACTTGTACAGTCATAAAGGATTTGTAGAAAGTGCAAAGCCAGACAGAAAATATGATCAGGGTCATACATAGACCTTTGAAAGGCAACAACTTGCGGACGTCATTAAAATATTGAATATTACAAACACGTTATGTGCTGCTGTCATCTGGAGGTGTGGAAAAGTGTGGGTAAACCAGGCTTTGTTCATTTTTATGAGCGTAAGCCTATCTCCATTCTCTGTTGAAAGGCAAAAGCTCCTGTCTGTTATGATCCCCCCTTTGGTTGATAGGATTGCTATTGTGAAATATCCAACTTATGTAATTTGCTTTATTTTTCTTTCCTTTTTCAGATGTCTTAGAGAGTCTGGCATTAATCATCATTGCCCCGTACTAGAACAATCACGTTCCATACCATTCGTGCATTAGATTACCTGTGCTGCACATAAGCGTTCATTGCTTATACTGGATGCCAATGCGCATGCGTGTGACGCCGACACCGTTTCACGACCTCTGTTCGAGATTTCACTTCACTTACGGCTATCACTCCGCACCACGAGCATAAGAGGCCGACAGGGCACAGTCAGTACAGAGCTCCACCGGACCGCACCACGTACGTCGCTCACTCTACCACAGGTAATATGCATTTGTAGTTTGTAACTTTGTACTTAATATCCTGGTATCGCAATTGTAACAGCCCTGGCATTTAGAGTCTGTAACTCGGTACCTGATCTCCTGGAACCGCATTTGTAGTAGCCACGACGTATATATGTTATATAAGTTTCTGTTTGAATATTCATACGGCTGTTCTTCTTCTTTAAGTGTTTGTGTCTGAAATATAGTATTTAACATTATATATAGGCACTCCTGTGGAACTACAGAACCAAATAGGATTGATTCCACTAACTGCTCATGACTTATATTCCACATATAAAGGTAATACCCGACACAGGGTTATATATCACAGGTTGTGATTCAAGTAATTACCCCTCCCAATAGCATTAAGGGATTATTATAAACATGGATAAATGCACATAGACTACTATGGAAATATTTCCCTTTATATGGTTACTGACCTTATGATTGGATTTGCACATAGAAATATCCTTATATATCGTATAGCTATACGCAATATTTGTATCCCTATATCATACAATCATACGTATGGGATGGGGTAATTAACTAAATATATTGATATGATATGAATATACAAAATTTGTTTCTTATGTTTTTTCTTAAATTGTGACATGTTTCTTGTTCTTTGTTTTCTTGTTATATTTGTTCAAAAGCAGAAAATCCCCCTAGATGAAGGCCGGATAGGCCGAAACGTTGGGGTTTTGTATTTCTGATTTTTTGTTTGCTGGAGCTTCATCGGAATGCCGAAATAAAAATCGCAAACCAACATAGTATTTCTGGACTATTTTCTTTTTCAGTGTGCTCGGGGTGTTCTTTCTAATTACTTGTTATGATCCCCCGACACTAAAAACCTACTCAGACACGACACTAGCGGCAGGGCAGCACAACACCTCCAAATCATAGAGGGACAGCTCATGCCAGGTGTCCAGCTTTGAAGCCGAATAGTTGAAAGTGGAATTAGGGAGTATGCTGGTTTGATCGGCCAGGAGTTGCTTAATCTTTAAAAAACCTTTCCCTTCTTGTCAAAAATACCTGGTCATCAGGCTCTGGGCTCTGTGCCGGTATCATGAAATTGGTCCACACCTAGCGTTGTCTGATGGGAATTTTATCAATATATTTTCCACAATGACCTTCTGGTATACCACTATTTTAGAGTCACATGACTCTGGCCATATAAAAAACAGACATCTTGTTTTGCTGATGCCATTTTCTCAGTGTCACAGTGCAGAGAAGCTGCTCCTGCTAGTGCTGCAAGTGAATTTGTCAGTTAGCTAGATAGGATCCTGTCCTGTGTGAAATTGATCTTCTAACATCTAACTGTGTGAAAACTGTGTGGAAGTCTCAGGAGGCCCCAGTTGCTAATCCAAATCATTTGTGATAAAACTGTTTCAGTGAGAAATAAGAGCCAGATTTCCTCTTTAAAATTGTTAGGCCTAATATTGGGTTCAGCCAGGAGGGCGTATTTGCTAATCCAAATCTTTTGGGATAACACTGTGTTGCAATTAGGGATCAGAAGGCCACATTTCCTCTAAAAAATCATTAGACATAATATAGCGGTTCAGCCAGGAGTCCTTATTTGCTAATCCAAATCGTTTGGGATAAAACTGTGTTGCAGTGGTGAATCAGAAGGCCACATTTCCTAATCAAAATTATTTGCACTATTACTCTGGTTCAGGAGCCAGGCCCATTTCATAATAGACATTGTTCGGAATAATAGTTTGGTGCAGGCACTAGACCTCATTTCATAGTCAAAATTTTTTGGGATAATACTGTGGAGCAGGCTCCAGGCCTCATTTCATAATCCAAATCGTTTGGTCTAATACTTAGGTGCAGATACTAGAACTCATTTCATAATTGAACTTGTTAGGGATAATACTCTGGTGCGGGCATCAGACCTCATTTCATAATTTAAATTGTTTTGGATAATGCTTGGTGCATGCACTAGGCCTCATCTCATAATCAAAACATTAAGTGCTAATTTTGTGGTCCCGCCACCAGTCCACATTTCAGCATCTAAATCCTTTGTGCTAATTGTGTGGTCCAGCCACCAGTACTCATTTTAACATATTAATCTATTGTCCTAATTCTGTGGTCTAGCCATACTGTATCAGCCAATACATATTATTAATTTAGGGACAGGTGACTGACAGGTCTGGGTCTAGAGTTGTGAAACAGCTTGGTGTTCGACGTGTACGTGGGTTAGGTGTTAATGTTAATGAAAGCTCAACTGAGCAAACACCGTCTTGTTCTATCCAAAGACCACTGACAACCACGTTCTGAGAGAACGCTAGCTGCCCGGCATGACATAACCTGCAAGGCAGGACAGGTGAGCTCAGGCCACTTTTCCATTTTTGAAGGCCAAAAATAATAATAATAATCTTTATATAGCACTAACATATTCCACAGTGCTTTACAGTTTGCACACATTATCATCACTGTCCCCAATGGGGCTCACAATCTAAATTCCCTAACAGTATGTCTTTGGAGTGTGGGAGGAAACCCACAGAAGCAAGGGGAGAACATACAAACTCCTTGCAGATGTTGTCCTTTGTGGGATTTGAACCCAGGACCCTAGCGCTGCAAGGCTGCAGTGCTAACCACTGAGCCACCGTGCTGCCCTGCAAAGGATCCAGACACCCCTAATGGCATTGACATACAGTAGAGTTACAGATCCTCCTGCACCATCCTCCCCAGTCGTTCACAACGTGTCAGACTTATACTCTGTTCTGCTGGTACACGGGCTGGTTTAAAAAATGTGTGAAACGACTCACAGAAATTGCTAATGCCACTTACTCTGCTGCTGCTAATGTTTTTGTGTTGACGCCCTGACATTCCCGGGTTTGGACATCTAGAACTGGGATTCACACAGTGTGCCTCACTGCTGCCTTGATGAAAATCACTCTTAAGATTGTCTACAAGCGTGTTTTGATACTCCAGCATCCTTGCATCACTTTCCAAAGGAGGAAGCATCTGGCAAAAATTTCTCTTGTACTGTGAATCTAACAGAGTGGCAACCCAGTAGTCAGCACTTTTTCTAACCCTAAGAATATGGGCATCATGTTGAAGATAGTGCAGCAAGAAGGCGCTCATGTGTCGAGCGCTTCCATGAGGTCCAAGTCCATGCCGTCCCCTCCCACCAATTAGGGACAACACTGAGGGAAACATTATCCTCTTCATTTCTAGACTGTGGCACATTCATCACCTCATCCTCTATTTGTTTCTCGGCTTCTGCACCTTCACCAGACTGGCAGCAGCCATAGCTTGCTATCGGAAATGGGCATACACACGGCACACATTCTCAAGTAGCTCAGGCAAATCTGGATAGGTTTTCAGAAACTGGTGAATCACAAAGTTGAGCACATGGGCCAGACATGGTACTTATACATTTTCACAACTCTGTGACGGTGTGCTATTTATCACCTAAACAAATTCTTTCAGCAGATCCTGAAATAGAAATGTAAAGAGCTCCTCGGAATATCTGAGTGTGAGATCACTTGCCTCCTGGGTTTCCTCCCTGGTGGGAGGAAGGAGGGTCAAGGTGAGGATAATGTGGTCCAGACTTTTGGCTAGTGAGACCGGACCATGTGAAAGATACGGTGGTGCTGGGAAACATACTGAAAGAATTATCTGCCATCCAACCTGTACACACTGTTCAGGCTTTAAGATGCCTCTGCGTGCACCATCAGCAGCACATCCACTTCCCCATCCCTTACAGCACTTCCTGTGCTTTGTAAATTAGGTGTATAATATAAGCCTGCAAACTTTTTTTATTACTATGGAAAAGAAAATATGTAGCCATGAAAATGACTTGTGTTTTAGGTTGCAGCAGCAGTATACATGGAAGGGCTGTAAGGCAATCAACCCTGTCTATATGCCTCTAATACAAAACTATCCCTCAAGCTGTCTCTACGCTGTATGCAGGTAATAGCAGTTTCACTAGAGAAAGGATAATATCCTGAAAAGGACTTTTGTTTTAATGGTGCAGCAGTGGTATACAAGTACTGAAATAACAATATAAAACACTGCCTATATGCCTGCTCTAAAAAAAGCTCTCCCATACTATAAATTCTCTCCCTGAACTGCTTCCAGAGCAGACTGTGCCGAGAATCGCATCACCGGATGATCCTATATAAGAACCAAAGGATACAATGTGGCTGTTCAATCACAGTAATGCCAGTATCCAAGTAATTACCGTGTATGGCAGGCAATCCCCGCATGTTTATTGGCTAACAGCCGCAAAACATGTGGGGTGGGAACTTGAGCATGGCACTTGATCACCTTCGATGCTCTTTTTACATATTAAATTTTTTGTACACAAACATTCAATTAAAACCACATCCACTCGATTGTGGTGGTGCTCAGCGTGAGCCCCCCATGATCGCAACACCGTACTTGTACAGCAGTTTGCGGGAACTCAGTTCCTGCAGTGCTGTATATGTATGGCGTATGTCGGGAACAGGTTAAAAATGACAAAAAGAAAAATGAACTGATGTAAAATTTTGGTTAGTAGTTAGTAGCACCACTTTTGACAGTATCACAGCTTGTAAACACTTTTTGTAGCCAGCCAAGAGTCTTTAAATTCTTGTTTGAGTAATTTTCATCCATTCTTCCTTGGAGAATTCTTCCAGATATGTGAGATTTCTGAGTAGTCTTGCATGCACTGCTATTTTGAGGTCTAGCCACAGATTTTCAATGATTTTACCTTTTGAGGTAGTCTATAGTGATGAGCGAGCACTAAAATGCTCAAGTGCTCATTGCTCATTTCTCGGGTGCTTGACCCGAGCAATGAGCCCAATGCAACCCGAGGATTTTTGCAGCGACCCCCGGGGGTCTTTTTAGGGTCTGAAAAGGTCAGAAATCGATGGGAACAGTACTCAAATGATATGGGAACATCATGGAGAAGACCCCTGGAAGCATTTCTGACTCCTAGGTCACTGCTGTGAACAATGTTGTAAGATGTGTTATGCCACTTTTACAGGCGCACACTAAAACATTCAAAAACTAAACTAAAATGGATTTTCTTGTGAAATATGTTAAGGAACATTCTTTCCAGGGTGATGGTTTATATGTAATGCAAAATAAATGACCCAAAACAAAAATGTACCTCCATCATTTGGGCTATATTTAACACGTAGCGTTTTTGATGCATTTTTCAACTTTAGCATGGCTTTCAACCTATACAAATGCATTCACCGGGAAATGTCATTTTAACATTTAACAACCTTATCTGGCCATGTGGTGTGTGACACATCATCTGACAAATCCTGTTTCATTTATGAAGGAGGGACTCTGAAAGTCACAAAACTTATTTTTATAGGGCCATCAGGTGGCCTTTACTATTCTTAAAGGGCCAGCAGTCATCCCTCACTATTCTTAGAGAGGCATCAGGCTGCTAATATTTGTTGTTCCCATTATTAAACAGTATGTGTCTTATACTGTTATTGCATATGCAGTGAGTGGCAGGGCTGCCCAAAATGTGGACGCACCCCAATAAACCTTTGAACGGACGTACTGGATGGCCACATGAAACCAAAATTTGCATTATTCTTTATTTGGTACTGCCATATTGTTTGCCTATACATTGAATGCAAGGCCTGCCCTGCCCCAACGTTATACGCACCCCAATAATCCTTTGAACCAACGTACAGGATGGCAACATTAAACCAAAGTTCACATTAATCTTTATTTGGTACTGCCATACTGTTTGCCTATGCATTGAATGCAAGGCCTGCCCTGCCCCAACTTTACATGCACCCCAATAACCCTTTGAACCAACTTACTGGATGGACACCTAAAAGCATTATTCCTAGTAATTTGGTACTCCCATACTGTTTGGCTATGTAGTGAATTGTTGAGCCTGAAGAGCCTGCATTGGAGAATGTCAGTGTTGAGGATGGAGACCGGGCAGTGGAGTATTGCAGTGTTGTGGATATAGAATACCTGACAGTGGAGTATTTCAGTGTTGAGGCTGAAGAAATTAAAGTGGAGAATTGCAGTGTTGAGGATGAAGACCCAAAAGTGGAGAATTGCATTTTTGAATGAGCAGCTGACCAACCTCTACAGTTCCCATAATTATGAACTAGTCTCTCATACTGTTTGGCTATGCGGTGAATGCAAGGCCTGCCCCAAATTTGCATGCACCCTATCCCACTTGGAAGAAACGTGGCGATGGGCCTCATAAAAAAAATTTCCCATTAGAAAGGAGTAGGTCTCCTATACTTGTAATGCCCATACACAAAATGTATGGGCTGACAAACATTTCCCCCCGGGGGGTACACATCAACATACTGTATCAACTCTTGTTTTACGGACATCATAAACACCCTTCAAAAAAATAATGTGGCTGTTGCATCACGGAACATGTTCACCCTTGTGATCTAGTGGTGATGTCGGAAGAGATGTGGAGGATGGCCTTCGAAAAATGTCTTCCCAGTTTAAAAGAGTGGGTCTCACTGAGGAGGAGAAGGAGGAGGATAACACCAAATAGCCAAAATCAGGAATCGTATACCCATGTGTGGGTATGAAGAGGTACATGGGAATATACCTCCCAAAAAAAGACACTGGATTTGAGGTTATGTTTCACTGTTATCATGCGGTGGTGTAGAGAAGTGTGGCCCAATCCAGCCCTTGTTCATTTTTATGAGTCAGCCTGTCAGCATTTTCAGTTGACATGCGGATACGCTTATTAGTTATAATTCCACCAACGGCACTAAAATTGAGCTCTGACAAAATGCTAGCGGCAGGGCAGGCCAGGACCTCCAAGGCGTAGAGAGCCAGTTCATGCTACAGATCCAGCTTTGAGACCCAATAATTACAAGGCACCAGGGGCGTATCCAGGGGGGGGCAGCCGGGGCATGTGCCCCGGGCGCAGCCAGCAGGGGGCGCAGTCGGGCCGCCTAATGCGGCGGTCCGCAGTGTCTCCCCCGCGGCTGCGTTCTGCCGCACCCGGCCTGGGAGTCGGCGGTTCCCTGTGCCGGCTATCAAGCTGACAGCCGGCCCAGAGAAGCTGCCGCGTGCCGGCTCCCAGGGATCAATTGCACTGGCGTCTATACAGACGCCAGTACAATTGAAGCTCTGACCGCCGGGTCAGAGCGACGTCTGCAGCGTGATCAGGTCATGTGATCACGCTGCTGACGTCACTCGCCGGCGGTGCCCAGAAGGGTGAAGATTGGTGGTGAGTGTGCTCCATTATGGAGCTGAAGAAACCACAGAAGATTAATGGGGGGCATAATGTGTGAGTGTGTGTGTGTGTATGGGGGGGAATTTAGAGTGGGGATGGGGGGTTACTTTATGTGTGGGGGATTTGGAGTGGGGATGGGGGGCTATTTTATGTGGGGGGATTTGGAATGGGGATGGGGGTTCTTTTATGAGTGGGGGATTTGGAGTGGAGATGGGGGGCTATTTTATGTGGGGGGATTTGGAATGGGGATGGGGGTTCTTTTATGAGTGGGGGATTTAGAGTGGGGATGTAGGGCTATTTTATGTGGGGGGGATTTGGAGTGGGGATGGGGGGTTCTTTTATGAGTGGGGGGATTTGGAGTGGGGATGGGGGCTATTTTATGTGGGGGGATTTGGAATGGGGATGGGGGGTTCTTTTATGAGTGGGGGATTTGGAGTGGGGATGGGGGGCTATTTTATGTGGGGGGGATTTGGAGTGGGGATGGGGGTTCTTTTATGAGTGGGGGGATTTGGAGTGGGGATGGGGGGCTATTTTATGTGGGGGGATTTGGAATGGGGATGGGGGTTCTTTTATGAGTGGGGGGATTTGGAGTGGGGATGGGGGGCTATTTTATGTGGGGGGGATTTGGAGTGGGGATGGGGGTTTCTTTTATGAGTGGGGGGATTTGGAGTGGGGATGGGGGGCTATTTTATGTGGGGGGATTTGGAGTGGGGATGGGGGTTCTTTTATGAGTGGGGGGATTTGGAGTGGAGATGGGGCTATTTTATGTGGGGGGATTTGGAATGGGGATGGGGGGTTCTTTTATGTGTGGGGGGATTTGGAGTGGGGATGGGGGGTACTTAATGTGTGTGGGGGGTTCTTAATGTGTGTGGGGGATTTGGAGTTGGGATAGGGGCATTTAATATGTGTGGGGGATTTGAGGGTACTGAAGAGTATGTATGTATGAGGGCATGTATGAGGAAACAGTATGGGGGTATGAGTGCAGACAGTATGGGGAGTGAACAGATGAATGTATGTGGACACAGTATGGGGAGTGAAGGTGATGGGATGTGTGCAGACAGAGTATGGGGAGTCGGGTATGTATGAGCAGACAGTATAGAGAGTGAAGGGGTAAATATATGAGGAAACAGTATGCTGAACAGGGGGGATGTGAGAGCAGACAGTGTGAGGAGGGAGGGAATAGTGTGAGGCGACAGTATATTGCAGATATTTTTATTTAGGGGCATTATAATGACTCTTCTGTCTTTAAGGGCATCGTGTGGAGAGTTGGTGCAGAAGAGCGGAGAAGATGGAGGTCTGCAGAGACGGCTGTGGATGAGAAAACTCATCATGGGATCTGGACAAGATGAAGAAAAGGAGAACGACGCCAGAGACATCTATAAGGTACCTGGATGTAAATATTATTTGTGAAATTGACTATTTCTCATGTCTTTATTTGTTAGGAGCATTAAAGGGGTTGTCCAGGTCTGTGCTGAGTCTGCAGTCACATAGAATGACATGCGCAGTGCGCAGTGAATGCAAAACCTCTAGATATGACAGGTGTATTACAAGCATTAAGCTCCAGTATGTATGAGGAGCTATTGTTAGAGCCACTGATAAATAGCATATCTGTGCATGAATTGATATATCTTGCTCTGTGTTAGGTTATATTTTCTTTAGATATATACCTTCCTACAAATAACAAGAGTAATATACGGTAGATATACAGTATACAAGAGGGTAATTAATTGGATATACTACACATATTCCTATCTGTACCCCTATGTATTAATTTAATATATCTACATAAAGAGACCATTTTTCATTCACACAGCAGTGAACATCTCCATATGTTAACGTTGAAATAAAAAGCCAAAACATTGGTAATGACATAGAGATATAAACACTGTTGAATAGTCTACAACATTAGTGGTTCTTTCTACTTTTTTCTATCTTTCTTTTATTCACTTACACTGTGTGGGGTTCTTTTGTTTGGCACATTCACTTCTGACATTATATGTTTTTAATATAGAGATTAAAAGTTAATTTTTATCAATCAGCTATTTACTACATCTAGGACACCGACCCTGACCAGCTAGCATACCAAACTCCTCACCGATTAAGTAGGTATTCTAGGGGCTTATTTCAGTCGGGCCCTAACCACACACACGCATGACCACACTGGCGCTAAGCATATAATGGTTGACACTAGCGCATGGCGGCCCAGCCATGCCACCCTTTTATAGCAACAGCTACAGGACCTTCCAGAAACAAGGACCAATGAAACTGTTCCAGAACACCAGTAGTCACAGGACCTTCCTGGCGGACCAATAGGAGCTGCTGCAGTACCTGAGCATGTGACCCCTGATCTCCAATGAGAGATCTCACCCTGGGCATGCTCAGAAGGGAAAAAACAAGGACTTTGTCCTAAAGACGTCTGCTCGCCGCTAACCAGTACTGGCCACAACAGCAGAGCCTGGAGATGCAGCAGCAATCCTCTGCACACTGTTAGACTGGGCGAGATGCTGGGACCGACGTCTAAGCTGAGCAGAGTTCACTGCGGCCGGAGATGAATGGGAGACCGCAGCCGGGATGGTTCGAGATTCCCCTTGTGCAGAAGCGGGAACTTGACCCCTAACATTACCCCTCCTCCTAGGGCCCCCCCTTCTCTGGGCCTCGCTACACTCAAAGGCAGCGATGAGCTGCGGAGCATGAACATGCTCAGCAGGCTCCCAGGACCTATCCTCAGGCCCATAACCCCTCCAATCCACCAAAAATATTTTTTTGCCCTGTACCACCTTGCACCCTACAATGGCATTCACCTCGTAGTCGTCCGAAGACGAACCCGACGTCCCGGCAGATGACTCAGGCAACCGGGAGATGACCACGGGTTTTAGGAGGGACACATGGAAGGTGTCGGAGATACCAAGGTGAGGCGGAAGGGCCAAACGGTAAACCACAGGGTTCACCTGCTCGAGAACCTTGAAGGGACCCAAATAGCGGGGTGCCAACTTAGTGGATTCCACCCGTAGCCTGATGTTTCGGGCGGAGAGCCACACTAAGTTGCCAGGAGCAAATGTCGGAGCGGGACGCCGATGGGCATCGGCAGAAGACCTCATCCTTTCCTTGGAAGCCTGAATGGCATCCTGGGTGCGGTCCCATATGTCCCGTGCTTCCACAGCCCAGTCTGCCACCCTGGAGTCGGCGGAAGCCACGGACATGGGCACCGGTACCCGCGGATGCTGGCCATAATTTAAGAGGAATGGGGTCTGTCCGGTGGAGTCAGCCACAGTATTGTTTAGCGCGAACTCCGCCCACGGGAGCAAGGATGCCAGTCATCCTGCCTGGCCGAGACAAAGTGTCACAAGTAGGTAACCAAGGCCCTCTCTACCAACCCATTCGTCTCGGGATGATATGCAGAGGAGAGGTTCAACTCAATGCAGAGTAGATGACACAACTCTCTCCAGAACCGAGACGCAAATTGGGGACCTCGATCACTGACAATCTTGTCTGGCATACCGTGTAGACGGAAGATGTGTCTAATAAACAATGCTGCCAAGGCCCGTGCAGAAGGTAACCGTGGTAGCGGCACTAAGTGCACCATTTTGGAGAAGTGGTCGGTGATCACTCAAATGATAGTGCAACCCCGAGACTTGGGTAAGCCCACCATAAAGTCCATCCCGACCATCTCCCAGGGCCTGTCTGCCACCGGCAAAGGAAAAAGTAACCCAGCTGGCCGTTGTTGAGGGGACTTGTTCCTGGCGCAGGAGACACACGCCTGAACATACTCCCTGACGTCACGGACCATATGTGGCCACCAGTATGTCCTCGCCAATAACCCAGTTGTCCTCTTTGCCCCAAAGTGTCCACCCAGCCTGGACGAGTGTGCCCAAGAGAGTACCTCTGGTCGCAAATTAGTGGGCACAAAAGTCTTGCCCGGAGGCACAGACTCTAGCGAAACCGGGGCTACAGTTCTCAGGCTCTCTTCGGGGACAATAAGCCGAGGCTCCTCATCCTCCTCCTCTGATGACACTAAGGAGCGAGAGAGAGCGTTGGCCAGAATATTCTTCTCACCGGAGAGAAAATGGAGGGTGAAGTGGAACTGAGAGAAGAATAGGGACCATCTGGCCTGGCGAGAATTTAGCCGCTGAGCCGTTTGCAAATATACCAAGTTTTTGTGGTCGGTGAAGACTTGGAAGGGAAAACGAGCCCCCTCCAGAAGATGTCTCCACTCAGAGAAGGCCAACTTCATAGCCAGCAACTCCCTGTCCCGATGGAATAATTTCTCTCTGTTGGTGTAAAGGTCTTAGAAAAGAAGAAGCAGGGATGCTTCCGACCTTGAACATCCTTTTGATAAAGGACTGCTCCAGCACCAACAGAAGAGGCATCCACCTCTAAAATAAACGGCTTATCAACATCAGGGCGATGTAATATGGGAGCACTGGCAAAATTCGACTTGATGGAAGAGAACGCCTTGGAGACCTCCTCAGACCACAACTTGGGATTTGCTCCCTTCTTGGTGAGGGCTACCAAGGGAGCTACCAAAGTTGAGAAATGGGGAATGAACTGGCGATAATAATTAATGAACCACATAAAGCGCTGCACCGCTTTAAGAGAATGGGGTTCTTGCCAGTCCATTACAGCCTGTAGTTTGGCAGGATCCATAGCCAATCCCTGGGCAGAGATGATATAGCCCAGGAAAGGTAAGGACTCCTGCTCAAACACACATTTCTCCAGCTTGGCATAGAGGGAGTTTGCCCGTAAGAGGTCGAAGACTTTGTTGACATCCCTCCAGTGAGAGTCTATATCTGGTGAAAAGATGAAAATATCATCCAGATAGACTACTACAGAGGTGGAGAGCATATCCCGGAAGATATCATTGACAAAGTCTTGGAAAACAGCGGGAGCATTACAGAGCCCGAAGGGCATCACCAGGTATTCATAATGCCCATCCCTGGTATTAAAAGCTGTCTTCCACTCGTCCCCCTCACGGATGCGAATTAGGTTATAGGCACCACGTAGATCAAGCTTGGTAAATACTCTTGCTCCTCGGAGCCTATCAAAGAGCTCAGAGATTAGGGGCAACGGGTACTTATTCTTGACGGTGATAGCGTTAAGACCCCTGTAGTCAATACATGGACGTAATTCTCCATTCTTCTTTTGCACAAAGAAGAACCCCGCCCCTGCTGGTGACACCGACTTCCTAATGAACCCTCTTGCCAGATTCTCCTGAATATACTGGGACATGGCCTCCGTCTCAGGAAGCGAGAGGGGGTAGACTCTCCCCCGAGGAGGTTCTGCTCCAGGCAAGAGATCAATAGGACAGTCGTAGGGGCGATGAGGTGGAAGAGTCTCCGCCGCCTTCTTGGAGAAAACGTCTGCATATGACCAATAACACTGAGGAAGAGAAGTGAGATCGGGTATCTCTGTGGTGGTGACCTGAACGCACTCCCTAACACACCTGCCTCTACATGAATCACCCCAACCCAGTATCCTCCCAGAGGACCACTCAATATGGGGAGAGTGGTAATGGAGCCAAGGTACTCACAGCAACACCTCGTCTATTCCCTCGGGCAGGACAAGAAAAGAAATACTCTCCTGATGGAAAGGGGACATAGATAAAGTGAGAGGGATCGTCTGGTGGGTGATTTGTGAGGGCAGAGTTGATCCATTCACTACTCGCACAGTCACCGGTTTGGCGAGCATCACCAGAGGTATAGTGCGGCGGAGAGCAAATGCAGAGGACATGAAATTCCCCTTGGCTCCAGAATCCACACAGAGCTCGGCGGTGAGCGTGGATGGACCTACTGTAATTGTCCCCTTAAAGGACAACTTGGTGGAAAATGCCACAGTGTCTAGTGAACCTCCTCCCAAGGTCATTAGACGCGACCGTTTTCCCGACCGCTGTGGACATTTGTTGGCATAATGTCCTAACTGCTGGCAGATGTTACAGACCACGGGTACTCGAGCGGCCCGGGACTTGGGTCCTGCTCGAGAAACCTCCATGGCCTCATGGGAGTCGGGCGCCTGGCTGGAAGATTCTAGAGGTCTGGCGAAGGTGGGAGCCAGCCGAAACCTCTGCCTACACTGGGACCGCTCCAACCTCCGCTCGTGAAAACGGAGGTCGATGCGGGTAGATATGGCGATAAGCTTCTTCAGTGTGGTGGGAATCTCCCTGGTAGCCAAGGCGTCTTTCACATGGCCCGCTAGTCCTCTCCAAAACACGGGAATGAGGACTTTATCCAGCCAGTCCAACTCCGAGGACAGAGTCCGAAACTGGACAGCAAAACAGCTGACCAAGGACGAACCCTGTGAACTTGCCAGAAGTTGGAGCGCCACATCGTGGGTAACCTGAGGTCCTAGAAAGACCTTTTTTAGAGCCTCTAGAAAACAAGGAGCACTCCGCACCACACGGTCGTCACGCTCCCACAGCGGGGTGGCCCACTCCAACGCTCTGCCCGACAGAAGAGATATTACAAAGCCCACTTGTGCCCGATCCGTGGGGAAACGTGCAGCCAGAAGCTCGAGTTGTATAGAGCACTGACTCACGAATCCCCGACATTGCTTGCTGTCACCAGCAAACTTGTCTGGAAGCGGGAGGTGGGATATTGTGGGGGCAGAGGTGGCAGTGGACACACTGGCTGCAGCCACGCTAGCAGCCTGAACAGCGACTGCGGTAAAATCCACAGCTGAGGTTGTGCGCTCAAGAGCCGCCAACCTACCCTCCAGCTGCTGGATGTCCCGTAGTAGACGCTGGTCATCCGCCATTTTACTAGCCAGACCCATTTATATTTATTTTTGTTTTCTTTAATGATAAGGTGGCTATATAAGTGTCTTGGGGCGATAGGGTCTGTATACCTGCTATATGTGTCTAGTAAATGTGGGATTTCCATAGGTGATTGCAAATCCCTTTGCCCCTACTATATAGCCTAATTCTGAGTGTTTTTGATTTTTTTCTTTTATTTTATTATTTTCTATGCGGGATGCTACATGTGGGAGACTTATGCTGCTTTTGATATACAGCGACTTCTGCCAGATTTTAGCGTTGATCTAATAGATTATGTAATGTGCCAGCGCTGACCAGATATGCCGATATGGAGACGGACCCCGCCGCTGGTGCGGTGTGCCGTGGTCTCTTGAAGCTCAGGGGGTGTGGCGTTGCCCAGTGGTGAGCTTCGGTCATGTGACTGATGCTCTCCTGGATGACGCCGCTCTCCTGCGCTCGGGGAGTGCGACGCATAGACTGCATGCGGTCTGTGGTGTTTCCGGTCACCGGGACGCTGGGTAAGTGCGGTGGTGCCTTTATTTTGCTATCGCTCCCTGGATTGGGGAACAGTCAGGCTGGTGGATATGACATGAGGGCTGATAGGGTCCTCAGTATTCTGCCTTTGTTTTGATTATCTATGATTGGTTGAGAGATCGTATCAAGGAATCAGGGGTTGCCATGGCAGTGTATATACATAGGTACTACATTTAGTATTTATACCACATCTATTTGGTATTAATGTATTCTAGGTGGAGGACTGCAAAGATATACTTCTATAATATGTTATATATTTCTGTAAACTGTATTGTATGTATGGATCTATTTTTATACTGTGTTTTGTCTTTAATGATGTTGTGGACGTGATTCTAATAGTGATTGGTGGTCTGTGAGCACCGCCCCTTTTGGTTTTATGGTATGCTTGAAAAGACCTATTGTAGGTCGAAACGTTGCTTTGTCTGCTTTATATGGCGAGCACCGCCCCTTTTGGTTTTATGGTATGCTTGAAAAAGACCTATTGTAGGTCGAAATGTTGCTTTGTCTGCTTCATATGGCGAAATAAACTATTTTCTTCTTGAACACACCCGGATGGAGCGCTGTTCCTTCTCTTCTGCTGTTGGACGTTTCCAAGAAGGTTCCTTGGTGGAGCGAGCGCCCCGATACAGTGAGTGCTGTCAGCATCTTTTTGTATTAATGGACTTGTTGATGCTGGTAGTCAACAACTGCCCTCTTCTGCTCACAAATCCTTTCCAACATCTGCAGTGTAGAGTTCCAATGCGTGGGAACATCACACACCAGTCGGTAAGCCGGAAGTTGCAAACGCTGCTGAAGCACAGCTAGGGCAGTGGAATATGTAGCTGACTTTCTAAAATGGGCGCACAGGTGGTGTACTTTCACAAGCAGATACTGCAGCTCAGGGTAGCTTTTGAGAAACTGTTGAACAATGAGGTTAAGCACATGGGCCAGTCATGGTATGTTTGTGAGTTCGCCTCACTTCAAAGCTGCCACCAGGTTCCAGCCATTGTCACACACAACCATGCCTGGCTGTAGGTTCAGCGGTGTCAGCCACAGATCTGCCTGCTCTTTCAGAGCTGTCCACAACTCTTCAGCATTGTGCGGTTTGTCTCCTATGCATATTAGCTTCAGTACAGCCTGTTGCCGCTTGGCTGAGGCAGTGCTGCAGTGCTTCCAGCTTGTTACTGGTGTGGTCATTCCGAAGATTGAGACTGAAGAGGAGGAGGTGCAGGAGCTGTAGACTGTGGGGGCAACTCTGATTGACGTAGGGCCCGCAATCCTCGGTGTCGGGAGGACATGTTCAATCCCAAGGTCTGACTGGGTCACGACTTCCACTATGTTAACCCAGTGTTCCTTCAGCGAGATGTACCTTCCCTGCCCAGAAGCACTTGTCCACGTGTCCGTGGTTAGGTGGACTTTCCCAGTAACAGCATTGTTGAGGGCATGGCTGACACGTGCTTGTGTAATGCGGGGACGGCACACAAGGAGAATTAGTGGCGGCTGGGGACCGAGTACCTTGAGATGGCCGCCACTATCAGGTTGCGGAAAGCTTCTGTCTCCACGAGCCTAAAAGGCAACATTTCAAGTGCAAGCAGATGTGAAATTTTTGAATCTACACCATGTTCCAAATTATTATGCAAATTATGTTTTTCTCTGATTCTCCTAAGTGGTTGGTGCAAATGACATTCAGTCTAATAAAAGTCATCACCCGTTAGAGTATACTTCGAATTTTATTGAAGAAACAGTCCAATGATAACAGTATAATCTCCAAAATGAATAAAAACTCAAAATGCACTGTTCCAAATTATTAGGTACAGTAGAATTTCTGAACATATGATATGTTTTAAAGAACTGAAAATGCTCATTTGTGGAATTTGCAGCATTAGGAGGTCACATTCACTGAACAAAAAGCTACTTAACTCCAAAACATCATAACAGACCAAGTTACATGTTAACATAGGAACCCTTCTTTGATATCACCTTCACAATTCTTGCATCCATTGAACTTGTGAGTTTTTGGAGAGTTTCTGCTTGTATTTCTTTGCATGAAATCAGAATAGCCTCCCAGAGCTGCGGTTTTGATGTGAACTGCCTCCCACCCTCATAGATCTTTTGCTTGATGATACTCCAAAGGTTCTCTATAGGGTTGAGGTCAGGAGAAGATGGTGGCCACACCATGAGTTTATCTCCTTTTATGCCCATAGCAGCCAATGACTCAGAGCAATATTCTTTGCAGCATGAGATGGTGCATTGTCATGCATGAAGATGATTTTGCTCCTAAAGGCACGTTTCTGCCTTTTATACCATGGAAGAAAGTTGTCGGTCAGAAACTCTATATACTTTGCAGAGATCATTTTCACACCTTCAGGAACCTTAAAGGGCCCTACCAGCTGTTTCCCCATGATTCCGGCCCAAAACATGACTCCACCTACTTGCTGACATCGCAGCCTTGTTGGCACATGGTGGCCATCCACCAACCATCCACTACTCCATCCATCTGGACCATCCAGGGTTGCTCGACACTCATCAGTAAACAAGACTGAAGTCTTCATGTATGTATGGGCCCACTGCAACCGTTTCTGCTTGTGAGCACTGTTTAAGGGTGGCCAAATAGTAGGTTTATGCACCACAGCAAGCCTTTGAAGGATCCTACACCTTGAGGTTCGATGGACTCCAGAGGCACCAGCAGCTTCAAATATCTGTTTGCTGGTTTGTAATGGCTTTTTAGCAGCTGCTCTCTTAATCCTATGAAGTTGCCTGGCAGAAACCTTCCTCATTCTGCCTTTATCAGCACGAACACGTCTGTGCTCAGAATCAGCAACAAATCTCTTAACAGTACGATAATCACGCTTACGTTTTCAGGAAATATCTAATGTTTTCATCCCTTGACCAAGGCATTGCACTATTTGATGCTTTTCAGCAGCAGAGAGATCCTTTTTCTTTCCCATGTTACTTAAAAACTCTGGCCTGCTTAATAGTGTGGAACATCCAGTTTTCATTTTATTGGACTTACATGGAAAACTAATTATCACAGGTATTTGAGATTGATTTCAGTGATCCAAAGAAACCTGAGACACAATACCTTCAATGGGTTTCATTTACAAAAAAAACAAAAAAACGCTATGACACTGAAACCAATTTGCATAATAATTTGGAACATGTTGTAGTAGTGTGGCCTGTGGGCCATTGACAGCGTATATCCTCTTGTGTTCCAAGGACTGGGGTATGGACAACTGAACGCTGCTCTGGGACAAGGATGTGGACGTGCTTGATGATGGTGCTAGTTGAGTGTGTGCAATGACAGGTGCAGGGCAGTAAGGCATCTTTGCAGGCACAATGAACAGGGGATTGGCTTGCACGCACAACAGTGGAAGTAGCACTGGTGTCACCAGCAGACACTGTTCCTGAACCCTGGGTTTTGCCCACATAGTTGGGTGCTATGCTGCCATGTGCGAGTGGTGGTCAGGCTCTTAGTTTTGCTACCCCTGCTGATGCGAGCCTGGCAGGTGGTGCAAAAGGCCTGTTTGGGGTTAGCGGCAGAGTCTTTAAAAAACAACCAGACTCGGGAAGACCTAACACTTGTATTGGCAACTTCCATCATGTTGGTGTTATAGGAAATGGTTGCCAGTCTTCTGTCTCTGGCCAACACAATGCTTTTTCCAGCCTGTTGGGGTGCTACGCCTCCCTCTCCCTGTGTGCTGCTGTCCTCGCTTTGCATGTCCTTATAGAAAGCACAGGAACAAGGGATGCAGTGATGGCGGCGCCACACTGGATTGTTTCACACGCTTTTTCCTTTTGTGCCTCCGTAGCTGCGCGCCGTTTTCTAGCTCCTCCCGCTCTCATGGGTTAGGAGGAAGGTCAGACTCCCTCAGGTTTCACCCAGGCTGCAGAGGAAGATACGCCTCCTTCAAGCTTCCCCCTGAGAACAGTGGATACAGCCTCTCAAGTTCCAGACTCAGCACGCAGGTACCTGCTGTATCTTCATGCCACCTACATCCTCCTGCCAGGTTGGGTCAGTTACTATATCATCCACCACCTCGCCTTCCACTTCCGCACTCTGGTCCTCCTCCTGACTTTTGGTCAATTGTGTCTCATCATCGTCCACCTCTTGTGACGCTTTCCCACCATCGCCTTCATGTGAACGTGGCTGCTCAAATATTTGTGCATCGATACATGAAATCTCGTCTTGTCTTGCTTCAACTGCAGCGGGAGAGAGGCTCGAATCTCTAAATGGAAAAGTGAACAGCTCTTCTGAGTGTCCAAGTGTGGAATATGTTGTCTCACGGCATTCAAGATTGTGGGAGGAAGGAGGATCAGGGTGAGGAATATGGGGTCCACACTCACAGCTACTCAGACTTGACCATGTGGAAAACAGGGTGGTGGTGGTGGCAAACTGACTGGAAGTATTATCCGCTATACAATCAACAACCTTTTTAGACTGCTATGGGTGTAATAGTGGTGTGCTGCTGCGGTCCCCTAGTAATTGTGACAGGGAGGTCGAGCGAGAAGATGTGGGTGTTTGTTGTAGGCCAATTTCAGCTGGCCCACGTCCTCAGACTCGCTCTCTGCATGCATCATCATCCACATCGTCCACTTCCCTGTCCCTTGGCATGCACCTTGCCCAATTTAAATGCTCTGCAATATTTTGCACTTTCACTACAAATGCCTGACTTTGGAGTGAACTTATACTTACAGTTTAAAATATCTTGCCTGAAGGTAAAACCTTTTTTATTATGCAAACTGGTGTCAATAAATAAACTAATATACAGCAAAAACAGTTCAATGGAGCACAAAAAATGCCCCAATTTTTTCCCTACAGATAGCTGATGCGTGTATCAGAGATACCAGACTTGAAATGATCAGGCCTGTATTTTTTTTTAAAACAGCACAAGAGTGGGAATAACTAGGCTAAGACAGAGCAAAAAAAGTTCAATGGAGCATAAAAATTGCCCCCATTTTTTCCCCACAGATAGGTGATGCGTGTAACAAAGATACCAGACTTGAAATTATCAGGCTTGTATTTTTTTTTAAAAACAGCAAAAGAGTGGGAATCACTAGGCTCAGGCACTGCAAAAAGAAGTTCAATTGAGCACAAAAAATGCCCCAATTTTTTTTCCACAGATAGGTGATGCGTGTAACAGAATTACCAGACTTGAAATTATCTGGGCTGTATTTTTTTAAAACAACACAAGAGTGGGAATAACTGGGCTAAGACACAGAAAAAAAAGGTCAGTGGAGCCCAAAAAATGCCCCAATTTTTTCCCGACAAGTAGGTGATGCGTGTATCAGAGATACCAGACAAGAGTGGGAGTAACTAGCAAAAAAAGTTAGTCTGTAGTATAATGCAGCCCCATATGGCGCATCTGTATTATGCACCCCCATTGCAAAAACAATAAATCCAGCACTCACCTCTCTTGCTCCCGGCTACTGCGCTGCTCACTGCTCTCCTTCCTGACAGTGGGCGCCGGGCAGTGACGTCATCGCTGAGAGGGGGATTATGGGAGAGGAGGAGTGCTCGCTCCTTCTCTCACAATGCGGTCAGCTGTATCCGCTGTAGATGCCGATACAGCTGACCCTCCGATGATGGGCGGGGGGCCCACTAATGGCACAGGGCCCCCCACCGCCTGCTCGGGGGCCCCATAGCAGCCGGAGGAAGATCAGGGAGATCGATTCTCCCTGCTCTGCCGCAGTGTAACTGTATGGGCGCACTGTGCACGCCGATACAGTTACAGTAGCGTAGCTCCGGGTGGGCCCCCTCAGAGCGCGGGGCCCGGGTCACCTCCCCTCTGCCCCCCCGGTAGCTACGCTACTGCAGCTGCGGCAACAGATACTAAATCTCCGAGCATTTCCAAATACTCGTACACTACCCGAGCTGCTCGGGGAAAACCCGAGCAACGAGTATACTCGCTCATCACTAGCCACAACCAAATGGCTGCGGCATTACAGTGCATGGCAGACAATCCCTGCATGTTGATTGGCGCTCTAAAGAGTGCCAAAACATGCAAGATGGTGACCCAAACTCCCGCAGAACAATCCTGGAAATGCTCGCTGCTCGCTGAACATCGCGAGCATTGCAATGCTTAGACGAGCATCGTGCATTACCAAGCATTCCCGTTCATCACTAGCAGTGTATTGTGGATTTTGACATGTGTTTAGGATCATCATCTTCTTTTCAACTTAGGCATTTTTTTCAGATGGTGTTATGTTTGCTTCAATAGTTTGTTGAAATTTCATTGATGCCATTCTTCCCTCTCCCCTTGAAATATAACCCCAAAGCATGACTGATCCACCCCCATGCTTAATGGTTATCGAGATGCTCTTTTCCTGAAATTCTGTGCCCTTTTTACTCCACACATACAGTACAGAGCAAAAGTTTGGACACACCTTCTCATTTAAAGATTTTTCTGTATTTTCATGACTATGAAAATTGTAAATTCACACTGAAGGCATCAAAACTATGAATTAACACATGTGGAATTATATACTTACCAAAAAAGTGTATAACAACTGAAAATATGTCATATTCTAGGTTCTTCAAAGTAGCCACCTTTTGCTTTGATGACTGCTTTGCACACTCTTGGCATTCTCTTGATGAGCTTCAAGAGGTAGTCACCGGAAATGGCTTTCACTTCACAGGTGTGCCCTGTCACGTTTAATAAGTGGGATTTCTGGCTTATAAATGGGGTTGGGACCATCAGTTGTGTTGTGCAGAAGTCTGGTGGATACACAGCTGATAGTCCTACTGAATAGACTGTTAGAATTTGTATTATGGCAAGAAAAAAGAAGCTAAGTAAAGAAAAACGAGTGGCCATCATTACTGTAAGAAATGAAGGTCAGTCAGTCCGAAAAATTGGGAAAACTTTGAAAGTGTCCCCAAGTGCAGTTGCAAAAACCATCAAGCGCTACAAAGAAACTGGCTCACATGATGACCGCCCCAGGAAAGGAAGACCAAGAGTCACCTCTGCTTCTGAGGGTAAGTTTATCCGAGTCACCAGCCTCAGAAGTCGCAGGTTTACAGCAGCTCAGATTAGAGACCAGGTCAATGCCACACAGAGTTCTAGCAGCAGACACATCTCTACAACAACTGTTAAGAGGAGACTTTGTGTAGCAGGCCTTCATGGTAAAATAGCTGCTAGGAAACCACTGCTAAGGACAGGCAACAAGCAGAAGAGACTTGCTTGAGCTAAAAAACACAAGGAATGGACATTAGACCAGTGGAAATCTGTGCTTTGGTCTGATGAGTCCAAATTTGAGATCTTTGGTTCCAACCACCGTGTCTTTGTGCGACGCAGAAAAGGTGAACGGATGTACTCTATATGCCTGGTTTCCACCGTGAAGCATGGAGGAGGAGGTGTGATGGTGTTGGGGTGCTTTGCTGGTGACACTGTGGTGCCCCTGCGGGTTCAGTCACCACAGAGGTGTTGCACCTGACTCTCAGGTAAGGAGGAAGCACCCCTAGGACTCCACACCTGCATCCAACACACCATGCCAGCTGAGCATATGGACGTACCTTTAGGGAGGATGGTCTGACTCAGCCTGGTTAGCAAAGGGTGTAGTTATGGGTGGGTGGAGTTAGCAGCAGCACTTAGGCTGCGTGTGAGAATAGAGAGCAGCCAGTCTCTGACTGGGACTTCGTCTGAGTTCACCTCAGGGAGGAAACTGCTAGAGCCAGCGAAAGGGTCCGAAAAGGCATGGATGTTGGTTTATCCATCCGTGGCTCCCATCCTGAAGAAGGAAGGACCAAGGCCATCAGGGAACAGCCCCTAGACTAGTGGGAAAGCTTCCCACCTGCTAGTAAGCCGACGGCGCTGATCACTTTATGAGTCATTGCCACCACAACCAACAGCATCCCCTGAAAGGCAGCTATATAGGACCAAGGACGTACAGCATTGATCTGCTTCCCAACAGGCCCGCAGCTTCTGATCCAAAGGACTGTATGGTAAGGTGCTAGGAAGTAGAAAGGAGTAAAGAGCACAGAGAGTGAAGGCCAGAAAGGAACACACTGAAAGGGAGTCCTGGTAAGTGCGACCAATCTACCTGGGGGTTGCTGGACCACTTTCCCGGAGGATGCAGTGCCAGGCGGGCATCTGTCTAGTAGCCAAAGACTGTGAGTAAACCTTGAAACTGCACTTGGACTGTCTCCCTGGTTATTCCAGCTTCGCACATTCCTCTCTGCTACATTCATAAGCACCATTCCTTCACTACCACATCTACCTGCCCTGGAAGGACACAGCCTCACCTGTAGGAGGTTTACCATCTAGCTGCACAACACCATCCCTTCCAGATAACCTGCACAGCAGCGCTAGTCACCCTGGCCAGACACTACGAACACTAAACCCCTGTAAATAATCCCCTTTTTGGTGAGCGCACAGGGCTACGGACCGAGTCGTGGCCGCCGTGACATCCCCCATAGAAGTCGATAGGCTCGATTCCGAGTACCCCACGGCCCTGGCGGGCAACAACACTGTTGGGGATTTATTCAAAATTGAAGGCATACTGAACCAGCATGGCTACCACAGCATCTTGCAGCGGCATGCTATTCCATCCGGTTTACGTTTAGTTGGACCATCATTTATTTTTCAACAGGACAATGACCCCAAACACACCTCCAGACTGTGTAAGGGCTATTTGACCAATAAGGAGAGTGATGAAGTGCTGCGCCAGATGATCTGGCCTCCACAGTCACCAGACCTGAACCCAATCGAGATGGTTTGGGGTGAGCTGGACCGCAGAGTGAAGGCAAAAGGGCCAACAAGTGCTAAGCATCTCTGGGAACTCCTTCAAGATTGTTGGAAGACCATTTCCGGTGACTACCTCTTGAAGCTCATCAAGAGAATGCCAAGAGTGTGCAAAGCAGTCATCAAAGCAAAAGGTGGCTACTTTGAAGAACCTAGAATATAAGACATATTTTCAGTTGTTTCACACTTTTTGTTAAGTATATAATTCCACATGTGTTAATTCATAGTTTTGATGCCTTCAGTTTGAATGTACAATTTTCATAGTCATGAAAATACAGAAAAATCTTTAAATGTGAAGGTGTGTCCAAATTTTTGGTCTGTACTGTACCTTTAATCATTGTGGCCAAAGAGTTCTATTTTAACCTCATCAGTAGTGTTGAGCGATACGATACCGCAAGTATCGGGTATCGGCCAATATTAGCTGTTTCGGCCTTTCGATACTTAGTTCCGATATTTTCCATATATCGTATACCGGAATCGGAAGTTCCCATAATTCTTTGAGAGGCAATGTGATTTTAGTCAGCCAATGAGGAATCCTAAGAAGTGTGGGCACATCCTGTACTGCTGCGGTCATGTTAACTAATGGCATGGCTGTGATTGGATGCTGAAATGATGTCAGAATGCACTATAAAAGGCGCCGCCGCCATTTTAGCGTCACTGTGCTGTGAATTCAGTAAGGGACAGAACGCTGCTGTGCTGACTCTGAGGGACAGTTAGAGATTGCGATTTAGTGTACTGTGCTGTAGGCAGGCTAGCACCAACCGCTGTGTAAAGCTTCCTTTTGCCTGCAGTGTTGTTTTAACAGCTCTGCAAGGTGTGTGTGAGTGCAGGTGACGCTGCAGTTTGCTCTGCATGCAACGCTGTCTGTAGGCATCTGCACGTGTCACTCACAGACTCTTTTTTTTTTCTTCAGTGTAATTCTTGCTGCTCCATGCAATTTAACTATTAGTGTGACGCTCTTCCATCCGTATCCAATACATTGGTTGCAAACACTATAGAAGTAGACAAAGGAGTAGCCTTTCACAGATTGTGAACAGTTGTGTTTCAGTGTTCACTTCAGTCTGTGTTTTTTATTTTTTGAGTGCACATCACGCTCCAGTTACTTGTTCAAGCACTGCTGCTTGTACTCTGCTGAGCGTGTCTCAGTGCCTCATCCTTTTCATTTCTCTCCAATTGGTTCTGCTCCATTCCATTTAAAATAAATATAATCTATTAGTGTGACGCGCTTCCATCCGTATCCAATACATTGGTTGCAAACACTATAGAAGTAGACAAAGGAGTAGCCTTTCACAGATTGTGAACAGTTGTGTTTCAGTGTTCACTTCAGTCTGTGTTTTTTATTTTTTGAGTGCACATCACGCTCCAGTTACTTGTTCAAGCACTGCTGCTTGTACTCTGCTGAGCGTGTCTCAGTGCCTCATCCTTTTCATTTCTCTCCAATTGGTTCTGCTCCATTCCATTTAAAATAAATATAATCTATTAGTGTGACGCGCTTCCATCCGTATCCAATACATTGGTTGCAAACACTATAGAAGTAGACAAAGGAGTAGCCTTTCACAGATTGTGAACAGTTGTGTTTCAGTGTTCACTTCAGTCTCTGCGTAATAACCACACTTAGGCCTTATAACTTTTCTGATTTTCTTTATCAATCTACCAAGATGAAGAAGGCAGGGAGTAAGGCACGTGGTCGTGGCCGTGGAGTTTCAGCAGGGAGAGGACGTGGGGATTCTGTGGCTGCTGCCGCCCTCAGTGACACAGCATCCACCAGTTTTACCCATGAGTGTTCCTTTATGCGCAGTTTGGTAGGAGCTCGGCGTGCCCCCCTGCTGCGGGAAGAACAAATTGAAGCCGTTGTTGGTTGGATGGCAGCCAATGCATCGACTTCAATTCCTTCCACCTCCTCTCAGGAACACAACACTGTTGAGCAACCATCTGTCTGTTCACCGCCTGTCAAATTGCCCAGGCAGTCAGAGAGTTCTGTACAGGAGCCAGCTGAGTCTCTGCTTCTGTTCTCAGAATCTGTTGGCTCGCAAACACGGGCACAGGCAAGCAGCATTCTGCAATTTGAAGAAGAGGGAGTATGCAGTGATGCGCAACAGCTGTGTCTCTCTCAATCTGAAGAGGCGGGTGAGCCAGTGCCGATGGACAGCACACCGCAGAACGCATCTTATGATGATGATGAGACTCAGGTGCCAGGTTTTGTGGAGCATGGTGCTGCCCAGACCATCCAACAGCAGCAGGTGTTGGAAGAGGGTAGTGGAGATGATGAAGTCCGAGACCCAACATGGCGTGAGCAACAGGAAGGTGGTGGGAGCAGCTCTGAGGAAGAGATTGTCCCAACGGTACAAAGAGGAGGGAGAGGTAGGCTGCAGACTCGCTTGCCTGTAGCCTCCAGTTTGGCACCTGTTGGGAGCAGTTCTCTTAGAAATGTCAAAATTGGCGCTCCCATGATTTGCACTGCGTGGTCCTTTTTTGACAGACTTGTAGATGATATTTGCTATGTTCAATGCAAGCTGTGTAAGCAAAAAGTTAAAAGAGGTAAAAATATCAGTAACCTGAATACCCCAAATATGTGGAAACATGTACGGACAAAGCACGTAGCTGAGTTACAAAGACACACTGGAGATGTAGGCCAACCTACAGCAGCACCTACATCTTCAGGTCGTGTTGGAGCCTCTACCTCCAGCTCACACACACCTGGTTCGGCTTCCTCACAGGATCTCCATGGAAGAACCTCGGTCACTGTTGTCCATAGACAAACTGTTATTCCACCCACAGCAGCAAGTTCACAGTCATCGTCACACTCCCAGACCACAAAACAGCCATCGGTACCACAGGCATGGGATAAAAGACGGCCATACTCGGCAAACCATCCACGAGCACAGGCTCTGAATGCTAGCATTGCAAAACTCCTGTCCCTTGAAATGCTGTCATTCAGCTGGTGGAGACTGACAGTTTCAGGAACTTTATGGCATTGGCAGTCCCACAATATAATGTGCCAAGCCAATTTTATTTCAGCAGGCAAGCCGTCCCTGCTCTGCAAAAACATGTCGAGGGAAACATTAAACATGCGCTACTAAACGCCGTCAGTAGCAGGGTCCACCTGACCACCGATGCGTGGACCAGTACCCATGGCCAGGGACGATACCTTTCCCTCACTGCCCATTGGGTCAATGTTGTGGAGCCGGGTACAGATCTTGCCAGTGGCGCTGTACGTGTTCTGCCAACTCCAAGGATTGCAGGAATCCAGTCTGTACACATTGATTCCTCCTCCTACTCCAGTTCCTCAGAACCATCGCTGCACGAGCCGTCACGGTATACCTCCACATGGACCCGTGAACGCTTACCTGTTGCGACCGATATGAGCACAGCCGTGGCCAAACGTCAACAGGCCGTCCTGAAATTAATTTCCATGGGGAATCGAAGCCACACAGCGCAGGAGCTCTGGGATGCCATCAAGCAGGAGAGCGACGTGTGGTTTTTGTCAGCTAATCTCCAGCCAGGCTTGGTAGTGTGTGACAATGGCCGAAATCTGGTGGCAGCTCTGGGCCTTGGCAACCTCACTCACATACCATGTCTGGCACATGTGCTCAACTTGGTCGTGCAGAGTTTTTTGAGGGACTATCCGGATCTTGATGCACTGCTGCACAAGGTCCGCCTAGAGTGCGCTCACTTGCGACGTTCCAGCATGGCCAGATCGCGCATTGCAGCTCTGCAAGTCAGATTTCGCCTTCCTGAACATCGCATCATATGTGACGTACCCACCAGGTGGAATTCCACGTTACATATGTTGGAGCGGTTGTGTGAGCAGCAGCCAGCAGTAATGGAGTATCAGCTGCAACAGGCGCAATCAACTCGCAATTTGCGCCGTTCACACTTCACCACTACTGAGTGGGCCTCTATGAAGGACATCTGCGACGTTTTGCGTGTGTTTGATGTCTCAACGCGGATGGCGAGTGCAGATGATGCACTAGTCAGCATGACTGTCCCCCTTATCTGCCTGCTTCAGAAATCACTGAAAGCACTAAAGGAAGAGGTTTTGGAAGAGGTGGAGGATGAGGAGTCACAAATTCAATTACCTTCAGGACAGTCATCGCAACGTGGTTCCTCACAAAGGGCTGGGCAGGGCTCACTTTGTGAGGAGGATGAGGAGGAGGAGGAGGAGTCAATGGAGGAGGAAGAAATCCCTACAGAGGGAGGTACACAACGCTGTAGTCAGTATGTAGAGTGAGGGTGGGGTGATGCAGAGGAGGCAGAGATGACGCCTCTTCCAGAGGACAGCCTTTGTTGGCCAGTTGGGAGTCTGCAGCACATGTTTGATTTCATGCTTCAGTGCCTGAGAAACGACCGCCGCATCGCCCACATTCTCACCACGTCAGATTATTGGGTGTACACCCTCCTAGACCCTCGCTACCGGGACAACTTACAAACCCTCATCAACCGGGACCGTAAAATGCAGGAGTACCAAGACACACTGGTGCAATCCATACTGTTGTACATTCCAGCCGAGAGAGCTGCTGCTGCTGCTACTGCTTTACAAAGCAGCTCTGTACGTCGAGGCAGTGTAGACACCTCTACAACAAGAGGGAGCACAAGCAGCGCCTCTGCACAGGGCAAGAGCTGTATGTTACAAATGTGGCGAAGTTTTGTGACAGCGCCAGCAAGGTCTACACCATCCGAGACGGCTCCAGTCACCGTAAGATGGTGACAGACTACTTGGCTTTCCCTCTAAGTGTACTCCCAGATGCCTTTTCCCTTTCAAATTTTGGGTCTCTAAGTTGGATACATGGCCAGAGCTTAGCCAGTATGCATTGGAGGTGCTGGCTTGCCCTGCTGCCAGTGTATTATCTGAGCGCGTCTTTAGTGCTGCAGGTGGTGTAGTAACAGACCGTCGCATGCGACTATCCTCAGAGAATGTAGACCGGCTTACTTTTCTGAAAATGAACAAGGCATGGATATCACCTGAATTTGCCTGTCCGTTTTCAGATTAAATAACTGTTTGGCAACGTTTTCCATGTCTCCTGTTATGTTCATCTTTCTACCACCTGAACTCTACTCCCTGGGCTACAACACCGCCATTTGTTGCTCGTAAGTAATTGGCAGGGGTACTGACTCCTGGCCAGCCTGGTTACAGCACGACAGCTGTTTCCTGGCAGTGTGAACGTCAATTATCCTCCAATAAGTTGTGCTGTCGTGTTGCATTCGGGTTAGCCGACTCTATGGTGCCTGCAGTTTAGGTGATTCCTATGTGTGCTGTGGGATATGTAAATAAAGGCTGTTTCCATTGTGACAATAGGACAAGCACCCACTGTAGGACTGTGTGATTCGGTAACTGCGGACGGCTTGCGTCCTGTCAACTTACATTTTCATGGGTGCGTTCTGCTACCCGTCCGGGGTCCAGTACCGTCAACTGGTTCTCCCCAGTGCCTTTGGCCTAGGTGCCTCCATCTCCGTATCCGAGTTCCACCAACGTCTGCTGGTCCTTGGTAGTGCTTTGGAGCACAGGTACCTCCTGCTTAGTAACCGTGTCACAGTAACGTCAGCTGGTACTCGGTTGTGACATTGCCTCTTTTCCTTCTGCTACCCGTCCGGGGTCCAGTACCGTCAACTTGTTCTCCCCAGTGCCTTTGGCCTAGGTGCCTCCATCTCCGTATCCGAGTTCCACCAACGTCTGCTGGTCCTTGGTAGTGCTTTGGAGCACAGGTACCTCCTGCTTAGTAACCGTGTCACAGTAACGTCAGCTGGTACTCGGTTGTGACATTGCCTCTTTTCCTTCTGCTACCCGTCGGGGTCCAGTACCGTCAACTGGTTCTCCCCAGTGCCTTTGGCCTAGGTGCCTCCATCTCCGTATCCGAGTTCCACCAACGTCTGCTGGTCCTTGGTAGTGCTTTGGAGCACAGGTACCTCCTGCTTAGTAACCGTGTCACAGTAACGTCAGCTGGTACTCGGTTGTGACATTGCCTCTTTTCCTTCTGCTACCCGTCCGGGGTCCAGTACCGTCAACTGGTTCTCCCCAGTGCCTTTGGCCTAGGTGCCTCCATCTCCGTATCCGAGTTCCACCAACGTCTGCTGGTCCTTGGTAGTGCTTTGGAGCACAGGTACCTCCTGCTTAGTAACCGTGTCACAGTAACGTCAGCTGGTACTCGGTTGTGACATTGCCTCTTTTCCTTCTGCTGCCCCTCCGGGTTCCAGCACAGTCAGCTGGTCCTCGTTACTTCCATTGTCTCTTGCTCCATCTGATACCCGTCAGGGTTCCAGTAACGTCAGCTGGTTCTCGGAAATTAGACGACCTTAAAGACCACCCAGAAGAAGATGACGACAACAAGGACGACGAGCATGAAGCCAACCAGCCTGAACACCATCACAAAGAAAAAATAAAAGATTACCCAGAAGAAGATCACCAACAGGACAAAGAAGGTTAAGACAAACTACAAGATACAGAACAAGAGACAGAAGAACAATAAGCAGAAGATCAAAAAGCAGAAGAACATGAAGTATAAGACCAAAATGAAGAGCAAAATATATGCTCTAAATTCTAAGCAGAAGAAGACTAAGCAGTGTATGGGGGTGAGTCCGTTCCTCCTCGTGGTGCCCCTGGAAAATGCCTGCTGCTGCAGGCTAAACTGAACACGGACAAATACTGTTGTAATTTAAATCTTTTGTGACAGCAAGAACGGAAGGATGAACAATTCATACTTTTACAGATTACAAGTACAGGAATCTCTGTCACAAATAAGAATATGATGAAGAAGATGAAGAGGAAGAAGATGAAGAATTTGAATATGAAGAAGATTAATTAGTTTAATAATAACAATATGAGTAATGTAAACAAAAACATGAATAGCAAGAAGTTTAAGAAGAAGATTAAGAAGGTGAAGATGAAGAATAATTTGATGAGAAATATGATGCTGCTGAAGATTATGAAGGACAAAGTGTGGCACTGGCAAAAGTTAAAAAGGTGAAGAGCATGGACGTTGTGAAACATACATATTTGCCAAAATAGAAAAAAGGTTAACAACATTGTCAATTTGTTAGTCAATCCAAACGTATTTCCAAAAAAAAATATATTAATGCTATTCCAATGCATTGGGTTAAACATGTATGCCTTTATTGTCTCCTCAACCTCCCCCAATACATTCTACATTAGTCTTTGTTGTTTTCCTTCATGTACAATTAACCAACAAGGCAAGAATGGGTTTTTTTAATGTCGATATTTGGTTCCCATAGACTTACATGGGACATCCGGTATCGGAATCGGATATCGACGATATTTAGTGATATCGGCGATACCATTCCGATCCGATATTTTTAGATATCGAGCAGTATCGCTCAACACTACTCATCAGTCAACAGGACTTGTTTCCAAAATGCATCAGACTTGTTTAGATGATCTTTTGCATACTTCTGATGCTGAATTTTTACCCAGTACCCGGCAGTCACGTGCAGTTATCTCAAGAAGCTGCACGTTACCGCCAGGGAGAGGGTAATGGCCGGTCAGGTGTACGATCAGCTGGCAGCGAGAAGAACTCCATCCACGACGTGACCACCGGGGATCCTCTGTAAGGTAAGTGCTGAGTCCTGACTCCTGACAGACCCGACAGTGACACTTTCGGGAAGTTCCTGTGTCACGTACTTCCTTCTGTGACACAGGAACTCCCCATATACTTTACTGCCAACGTCCAATTCCGGTATCCGATATGCAAAAAATATAGGATATCAGAATCGGAATTCCGATACAGCGAATATCGGCCGATACCCGATATTCGCAGTATCGGAATGCTCAACACTAATAACAATACATCTATGTCGCTTGCTTGGATATAGTTGGATCTATCGCAAATATTCAATAGAAAAGGGTGGTCATAAAGACCAAAAAGACGACCACAGATCCCAGAGTACTAAAAAGGTTGGATAAATCTTTATTACACAATTAATCAATGGACAGGTGCACAATTAAACGACAGTGACAATGGTGAGGTGCAATACCGGTCAAAGCCACGCACCAATGGAAATACGTAACTTGTCTACCTGACTAATACATGACATTCTGATTACTCACAAAATTTCATAGTGGATGAATAACATCTTTTACACATGTTAACATAGCTTTACAGAAATATCACGGATATATAAGACAGCTCTCATTAATTGCAGCTACAGTAGTTACAGACAGGCTCAGAAACAAGTTCATATTCTGCGTATGCTTTAAAAAATGTACCACAATGTGCTGATACAAAATAGAAATGTCTTGCCTATTATGACTATAGAACTGGCACAGTCAATATCAGAGCCAGCCTGTAAATAGATCAGAGCCCATAGACATAGCTTGCTAGTGCATATAATATATCCAAAGTGCCAATATGAAACACATGGTATTACCTCCTGTGGGTGTAAGAGCGGCACAGTCAGGGTACGTTAGGCCAGTGCGTGTGCCCCAACGCACGTTTCGGATGCTCGTCCTTCGTCAGGGGGCATGTCGGCACAAATAACCTGGCGCTTTAAAAATCCGCCGGACTGGAAGTGGTCGGCCGCGGACCGGAAGTGACGTATTCAACACTATGGCAACCTGGCACGCCGAACCGTGCCTGGTCATGCGGCAGGAAGCCAGGAACCAAGGTGCCATGGCAACCAGACGCTCAAGACGCCGGAGACGGAGCTGCTTAGACAGGCTCAGTGTGAATGCGTACGGGACCGCGGTCGCCACATATCAAAGAAAAAAGATAAAAAGCAGGGCGCTGTCAACGTCAAGAGGAAGGTATAGTCCACAGAAAACTTTCTGTATTGGTGAGATTAGACTGTCAGTGACCGTAAAGATCAAACAAAGTTGTGTCACAGTAAGAATGTTAATTTATTATAGCGCATAGATCCATACATCTGCACTAAAAATATATAAGCTGACAGTCCCAGTGCAATAGGATAAATAATCCCCCAAACGCAATAAAGTATCGATACAATCAATTAACAAAAATGGCATCAGACCTCTAAAATATAGTAGACAATACCCTTAAACATATACAAAAAATTACCGTATTTTTCGGACTATAAGACGCACCGGACCATAAGACGCAACCCAAATTTTCAGAAGGAAAATTGGGAAAAAAAAATAATGTGTCAAATGGGGGTCCGTCTTACAGTCCGAATTTAGCTTACCAGCGAACGGATCAGCACAGGTAGAGGAGTGGTCACTGGGGTCGTTTGGTGCGGTAGTGGTGCTCTGTGAGGTGGCTGTGTTATGTGGGGTGGCTGTGTTCTGTGGGGTGGTTGGGCACTGTGGGGTAGCCAGGGTGGCCATATACTCACAAATCCGGTGGCTGTGGCGCTCCCAATGCAGCTTCCCTGCGATGCCGGTGGAGGTGTCGGGGCAGCAGTGGGGCTCTGTGCAGCGTGGGGGGCTCCGCCGGCGTTTAGTCCCTGCCAGAAAGCCCCCCGCAGCTGCGACGCGGTGGCCCCTCCGGTGGCGGTCCCAAGTCATCCTCCCTGTGTGGTGGTGGTGTCGGGGCAGCAAGCGGGCCTCTGGGCAGCAAGCGGGCCTCTGTGCATGGGGGGCTCCGCCGGCATTTAGCTCCGGCCGGAAAGCCCCCCGCAGCTGCGACGCGGTGCCGTCCGGAAAGAAGTGCTCCGGAAAGATGGCCGCCGCTTGCTGAAGTTCAAATCTCGCCAACGAGATCTCGGGAAGAGATCCCCAAATTTTGGGGGGAAAAAAGTGCGTCTTATAGTCCGCAAAATACGGTAATCTTATTCAAAATTAATTCAGGTATATAGTATGAATGATTCAAATCATAAGATTGGATGGTAAGTCACAGCGCCACCACAGATGACAGTCCAGGCATAAGGATAAAAATTTAAATAGTGACTAGTGTTGAGCGATACGATACCGCAAGTATCGGGTATCGGCCGATATTAGCTCTATCGGACTTTCGATACTTAGTTCCGATATTTTCGTCTTATCGGATACCGGAATCGGATTTGTCACTGTCACTGTCAGTGTCCGTCGGTCGGGTCTGTCAGGAGTCAGCGGCACTTACCTGGCAGAAGATCTCCGGCGGTCATGGGCTGGACTGCTTGATGGCCGCCATCATCTTTCCCCTGCGGTCACATGCAGTTTCTCGCGATAACTGCAGTGACTGCTGGGTAATCCCGGCCGTAAAGCAGTCAGTCCGATGACGTCACCGCCGGGGAAGCAGGTAATCAGCTGTGCTGCGTCGAGATGACAGACTCTGCCTGTCATTGCGATGTAGCAGAGCTGGATCGTCGTGGGACCCTCGTTACTATGGACTGCGTCGGACAGGTGGTATACTGTTGGTTTGTTTTTTTCTTTTTTTACAGGAGATCGATGGCGTCGCAGGAATGAGAGTATAATAAAAGAAATGAAAACTGTGTTGTCTCTTTTATTTCATTAAAATACTTTTTTCTTGCTGTGTCTTTTTTTTTATACATTTAAAAACTTTGGGATTAATAATGGATCGGTGTCTTATTGACACCTCTCCATTATTAACCGGGCTTATTCTCACCGTGCAATCAACGGTGACATTAACCCCTTATTACCCCACTTGCCACCGCTACAGGGGAGTGGGAAGAGCCGGGTAAAGTGTCACAATTGGCACATCTTTTGATGCGCCAAATGTGGGGCTGCTGTAGCCTGGTATTATCAGGCTGTTGAGGGCCAAAATCCATGGGCCTTGACAGTCTTTTAATACCAGGCCGCAGCAGTCTGCATTTTACTTGGCTGGTTAACAAAAATAGGGGGACCCCTACGCCGTTTTTTTTTCGAGGGGATCCCCTATTTTTGTTAACCAGCCAAGCTAAGCAGACTGCTGTGGCCTGGTATTATCAGGCTGGCAAGGTCTATGGATATTGGATCCTTACCAGCCTGAAAAACCAGGCCTCAGCAGTCTGCTTCATCTGGCTGGTTAACAAAAATAGGGGGGACCCCACGCCAAACTTTTTTCGAGGGGATCCCCTATTTTTGTTAACCAGCTAAGATATGCAGACTGCTGTGGCCTGGTATTATCAGGCTGGCAAGCAGGGTCGGACTGAGGCACCGGGACACCGGAGAAACCTACGGTGGGCCCCAGCTCCTGCTGTGGTGGGCCCTGATTTGAAAGGATAGGTCGGGGGGCAGAGGGGGTGGTGGCCCCGGGGCCCGCGCTCTGAGGGGGCCCACCCGGAGCTACGATACAGTTACATTCTGCGGCAGAGCAGGGAGAATCGCTCTCCCTGCTCTGCCGCCCGGAAGCTATGGGGCCTGAACAGGCGTTGGGGGGGCCCGGTGCCAGCAGTGGTCCCCCCACCCGTCATCGGAGGGTCAGCTGTATCGGCATCCAGCCGATAAAGCTGACCGCATGGAGAGAGAAGGAGCGAGCGCTCCTACTCTCCCATAATCCCCCTCTCAGCGTATGACAGCGGGCGCAATAACATCACTTGCCGGCGCCCGCTGTCAGACGCTGAGAGGGAGAACAGTGAGCAGCACAGGAGTCGGGAGGTGAGTTTTTTTTTGATTTTTTTTTTAATGGGGGTGCAGTCGAGTCCTGGCTGGAGAAGTCGTCATGTCGGTGTGGGCCAGATGGAAAAGACATGAAAAGTGAACAATTCCATTAGAAAGAACATCAGCGGTAAGTCATTATCTGTACCTGTGCTGTAATCTATTATATGTTCTGTAGGACTGGTATTATTTAACACAGACCATATGGCGGTAATATCAATATTGGTCTTTTTATATATAGATTATTTTGGCCAACAGCGCGGTCATTTGCTGAGGTTCTCTGATGATGGGCCCACTCAGAAGTTTTGCCCCCACTAAACCAAAACCCTAGCTACGCCTATGGCTCTCTCTCTAGTCTTTCTTTCTCGCTCTCTGTTCTTTCCTTCTCGCTCTCTGTTCTTTTTTCTCTCTGTTCTTTCTTCTCTCTCTTTTCTTTCTTTCCTCTCTTTCTTTCTCTGTTTGTTCTTTCTCTCTCGCTGCTCTTTCTTTCTTTTCCTCAGTACCAGCCACTGTGCCCTCATTACCAGTCAGTGTGATCAGCAGTACTAAATGGTTACGCTTGGGGCGAGGATATGGGTGTGATTAGCTGTGAAATGGGTGTTGTCGGGGCGTGGCCTAAAATTTTCAGCGGCGCGCAACACGCGCCGCAGCCTTTAATCCTCTTTCCTGTCTTCCAAATTTGGGAGGTATGCTGTATGACCTCCCTACAACTTCTGGCCATGCTCCTGATGAGCGCAACGGATGGTCTCGTGAGGGATCTCCTCCCACACCTGGACTAAAGCATCCACCAACTCCTGGACAGTCTGTGGTGCAATGTGGCATGGCCTAAAATTTTCTGCAGCATGCACAGCGTGCCACAGCCTTTGTCACTCTTTCCCTTATTCAAAGGTTGGGAAGTATGATGTTGGGCCGCAAGAATATATTTTCTCTGGTGGGCCCAAGGTACTCCAGTCCGACGCTGCTGGCAAGGTCCATGTATGTTGGCTCCTTAACAGCCTTAAATACCATGCCTCAGCAGCAGGGGCGTACATATAAATCATGGGGCCCCATAGCAAAAGTCTGAATGTTCCCCACCCCCCCAAAAAAAAACCCAGAGGCATTGTAAATGTAAAGTGCCAGCACAGTGAGGGAAGTTGAGTCGCACAGAGACAGGGGTTTTGGGGGTACTCGGCACCGATCACGTCGACTTCTATGGGGATGTCACGAGTAGCACAGCTCGGTCCGTGACCTGGGCGATCACTGGAATGTGGGATATTTCCAGGGGATGATAGAATGTTCGTGTAGTTTGTCGTGACGCCACCTGTAGCACCTGGTCAGGGTGTCCAGCGCTGCTGTGCAGGTCATCTGGAAGGGATGGTGTAGTGCAGGTAGGTGAAAAGTCTTCTACAGGTAACACGCTATCCTTCCAGGGCAGATAGATGTGAGATAGAGCAATGGTGCAAAGTGATGTAGCAGAGTGGACTATGCGACGTAGTAAGAAAGCAGGAAACACTTCAAGTTAAACGTTGCATAATAAAATTTTTAATAATAACATTACAAAAGTGCAAATGGCTTATATTATGTGACATGTTTTGTTACTGTTCATACCCTTGATATGTGTTATACATGTATGTTAATAAATACATATTCAACAAAAGTGCAAATAGCATTAGTGCCAAAGTTCGTGGAGACTTCTTAGGACTACCCCCACCGGGGTAACTTCACAGTGTCCTTTACTTGTGCTTGTGGAGGACCCGCTCCAAACCTCCAACTGTGGTCTTGGGTGGGCTGCAAGACTTTCCTTGAGCAGACCTCACTTTCGGCCACACCAAACGGGTTTTTAGTTTCTGAGGTAGTTGAAAATAGTGCACAGTAAAGTTTTTTGTAAAACCAAGATGGAGCACCGAAGTGCCAACTATTTACAGAAAAGTTTGTGAGCCAGTACAGTTCATGGCTTCAAAGTTCAACATTTTCATTACAGTGAAACACCATTACCCAACCTGGGTATATTAAGGCAACAATAAACTTGTTCTTCTGAACATTCACCCATCCGGGTACATCAAACCATTACCCAACCTGGGTATATTAAGGCAATAAACTTCTTTTTATGAACATTCACCCGTCCGGGTACATCAATAATTTAACTATTTACATACAGAGACCCTGTCCGGGTTATTTAGACTTCTTTGGCTGGCCTCTTCCAGGTACCACCTGGTACTCTTCTGGAGCTTGCCAAACATCCGTGACAGGAGGGTCCACCCAGACCTGATGACGTCGTGTGGCCAGTACAGTGACGTCGTGACCCGCTATATGGGTCTGTGTGGCCACCTCTTTCATCTCCCTCTGGGTCTGGACCCCTATGTCCCGGACTGAACGAACCCCAGGGGGCCTAACAGGCGCCGGGTACGGGCCAGCTATCATTATCATGTCCATAGCTGGGGCTGCTGAGGAGACCACTGAGGGAGGCTGGGGAGATTTACGGCGTGGGGTGGGCACTTGTGCAGAGGCCTGGTTGGGGGAGGCTGAAGGCTCGTAGGGTCTGTCAGTTTCCTGACACTCTGGGGAGTAGGGGTCACACCTGGTAACATTTAGGGCGTACCATCCATTGTAACCCCAGTGTCGGGTGTAAGTCACCAAGTCTCCTGGCAACAGGTCCCTCCCCGGGTGTACTTCTGGGAGGTGAGCCTCCACGTCCCGCCGGGTTACAAAAACTTCTAAATAAAGTCCAGGCTCCTGGATGAAGCCCCAACCACCTTTTAACTTAAAGTTCCGTACTGCACCCTTACGCCGCGGCTCCCTCACCGTACTTTTATCCTTTCTCATACGTGCCTTCTCTGCCAGGTCCTTCTCCAGGTGACGTTGCCGAAGCTTTTGGGATTCTCGCTGCTCCCTTTGTCGCTCTGCTTCCCGCTCCCGACGTCTCCACTCTTCCTCCTGACGCCGGTTGTAATTCTCCTCCACCAGCAGCTCCATGTCTCCACCATCAAACGCCAGCTTACGATGTACGGTTTGCGGCAGCTCTCCTGGCGCCCGCCAGTCCTGGCGGCGCTCACCTGCGGCGGAAGCAGCCGGCTCTGGAACAGATGACGGTCGGGGCTCCTGTACAGGCAGGTAGAGCTCTGGTGCCTGCGCGGCCTCCTCCATGAGGACGGGTGTCGCTTCTTCTGCCTCAGTGAAGGGGGCAGACAGCGGGATCTGGGGTGCTGGTGCGGCATTTTCTGCAGGAACAGGTGCCTCCACTGTGATACTGGCAACCGGTTCAGATTGCAAGGGCTGGGATGCCCGCACGGCCTCCTCTACTGGAACGGGTGCCTCACCTTCCGGTACAGACACTTCAGGGGGTAAGAGGGATTGGCGCCGCTCCAATTGTAGTTTTAGGGCCCGCCAGCTCGCTTCCATCCTGGCGACCTCCTCCCGGTGCCGGGCCAGGTCTCTCAAGGTATCCTCCGCTTCTTCCAGCGTAGGAGGGTGCCAAACGGTGGCTCCGTGGCGATCGGGTCGCTTCCGTGGGGGGAGAGCTCTGACTCCTCCATCCCTTCCCACTTCTGCTCACGTCCATTCGCCATCTCAGCAAAGTCACATGTGTCATTAGCATCAGGAGAGGCGACATCTTTTGTAGGGAGGCGGGACCTTCGCGTTCGTTTACGCCCACTGAGGAGGATGAGGAGGCGGAACTCCAGAGCTGTGGGGCACGATCTTACATTGCAGTAATATTTAGAGTGTGCGGACATCGTTTTCGCGCCACGGAGTGAGTGTACGCCCACGAGAGCACGCCCTTATTCTTCACCTGTGCCTCGTGGCGCAGATATGACGGAAAAATGGCAAATACAGTCTATGATGATTTTTGCAATTCTCAAGCAAAAAAACAGTTCAATTAAGGCACACAGGACTCGCTTATAGCGAGCTTCTGAATCCTGTTCGCTGGGTGCGATGCAACATCTCTGTGGCGACTGGACCCTCGAGTGCTTCTGTCTTTTCACAAATGCCGGCTTTACCCGGCAATTGAATCAGAGGCTATTTTACTATGTAGAAGTGAATAAACTATAAATATATGTATATATATATGTCACAATGACATGTATATATATATATATATATATGTATTCTAAGTGTGTATATTTTGTGTTTACAAGGAAAGAAAGTGTTTTTTTAGTTGCGATATTTTGTTCCCATAGACTTACATGGGACTTCCGGTATCGGAATCGGATATCGCCGATATTTAGTGATATCGGCGATACCATTCCGATCCGATATTTTTAGATATCGAGCAGTATCGCTCAACACTAATAGTGACCTAAAATACACAAAAACAATATTAAACATATCTTGACCTCCACTTTCCTGTTAAAGGGAACCTGTCACCAGTTTTGTGACATAGCAGCTAAAAATATTGCCTTATTCAGCGTGTGCTATGCATTCCCTAAATTCATATAGAACCCCCTGACTCTCCTTGTTTACTCACAAAAATGTTTTTATTGTCTCCCGCTCTGTATGGTAATCTTCTCAGTCCGGTCCGATGGGCAAGGTTTCGGGTCTCTACATCTTCTAGCAATTAGAGGTTCTGTATATGGAATCCGCAAACTGTTCTAGGAACATCTGCGCTCCAGGAAGCAAATAGCACTCCATTCCTCCTGAGTCTCTCTGTGTGGTTAAGTAGAATTGTACAGCCACATATAGGGTATTGCCACGTTCAGCAGAAATTGTGGGACAAATTATATCAACATGGGTTTATGATAGACTGTTCCTGTCAGACTTATCTGATAAGTAGTGTTGAGCCACCCCCGTAGTGTTCGAGTTCGGTTCGATTCGCCGAACACCCGTGTGTTCGACGAACTGTTTGTCGAACTGTTCATCGAACACCGTTAAAACCAATGGCAGGCAAACTAAAACACATAGAAACACATAGAAAACACATAGAAAACACTTCAAAGGTAACACAAGGAAAAGTTACAAGTACATATAGTAATGCGAAAAGAAAAGAGTTGGAAGAGTAAAAGGAGGGGGAGACAGATATAGGCATGTCATGCCCTTCTAAAACCAAAAAAGTGCGAAGCCGACAAGGCCAGTCCGTTCCTTGCCCGTGCGACCTGCGTGTCGCCGGGTTTGTGCCAGAGCTGCGGTGGACCCTGACGGCCAGCCCCCCTCTCCCAATACTGGTGCCTGTGCGCTGGTGGGTCGAGCGAGCCCCCCTGCGGTGGAGGCAGGTCTAATCTTTTTCATTTAAATTGTCTCTCTAATTTGAATGAGTACACTTTAAATCCTTTTACAAGGATCTATTGGAAGGCAAGTCTCATGCCAGCAGCCGTGGTAATGCCAGCTCCAGTAGTGTCCAGTAAAGCTGCTGCAGTTAAAAAGCTTTTATAAGGATCAAGCTTGGTGGTCCACCGCAAGGCGTCCTACCTCCATTCACAGCCCCTGTGCCTTGGGGTGTCTCCCCGATGCTCTTCACTGATTGTCCCGGGGGCCCAAAGCATTTCCTTTGAAAAAATTAAGTGTCCAAAGTACAGGTGGTGTAGCTTGCTTAACAGCTGGATTAATCCGCTGACTAGCAGACACTGCTACTAGGCCAAAAATTATTGTCTGGGTTAGATGCAGTTAAAAATTTGTAATTAGGTATACAGCCGGTGGCTACTCCGCTGACTAGCAGACACTCAAGCTTTGGAGCAGACCTCTGATTCCCAGGCTATAGTATGAGTAAACAGCTCTAGTCTTCACACTCAACCATCTGTATTACCCCAAGCCATAGTGTATGTAGTTTCTTACGGTTAAAAGGGGGGTGGGGAAAGACCCAACCCACCTGTAATTGACGATGCCAACGTCACGTAAAACACAGCAAGGGGACTCCAAAAAAAGTCTCAATTTTTTCCAAAAATTTGGGGCATAGACACCACTTAACCCCTTCCCGACCTGTGACACAGCGTATGCGTCATGAAAGTCGGTGTTAATCCGACCTATGACGCATACCATGTGTCATGAAAGGTTCGCATTCCTGCGGGTTGGGTGACCGGGGTCACTGAAAGGTCACCCGACCCGCAGGCACAAGACCCTTTGTGCTTCACCACAGGGGGGTTGGCTTAATCCCCACGTGGCTACGATCGCTCTGATTGGCTGTTAAAAGTGAAACACCCAATCAGAGCGATTTGTAATATTTCACCAATGAAATTTGGTGAAATATTACAATCCAGCCATGGCCGATACTTCAATAGCATCTGCCATGGCTGGAGACCGAGATCTGACCCCCCCCCGCACCGAGTCACGGCGGCGATCGGCCGCCGCCACCGAAAGATGGCGGTGATCGGTCACCACCGTCACTATCTGCTCCCGTCCTCCTTGCCTCTGCTACCTCCGCTGCCCCCGCCTTTCGAATCCCCACTAACCTTCTGACCCCCCCACTCACCTTTCCCGGTCCTCCGATGTCCCTGGGTCCGTCCCGGCGTGCGCCCAGGATTCTTCATGGGCGCCGCCATCTTGGAAAATGGCGGGCGCATGCGCAGTGTGCCCTCCGGCCGGCACATACGCAGTGCGCCCTCCAGAGTCCAGAAATTTATTTTGATCACTGTGATAAACTGTCACAGTGATCAAAATAAAAAGAATAAATGAACCCCCCCTTTATCATAGGTAGGGACAAATAATAAAATAAAGAATTTTTTTTTTTTCCTATTAGGCCCTGTGCACATGTTGCGGATCCGCAGCAGATCCAGAAACCATGTACAGTACAATCTGAACAAATGGTAAAAAAAAAACGCTGTGCAAATGCTTCAGATTTTTCTGCACGGATTTGCTGCGGTTTTAAATCCGCAGCATGTCAATTCTTTGTGCGGATTCCGCAGCGGTTTTACACCTATTCAATTATAGGTGTAAAACCGCAGGACAAATCCGCACAAAAACCGCAGCAAAACCGCAGTAAATCCGCGCTAAATACGCAGGTAAAACGCAGATTATTTTACCTGCGGATTTAGCAAAATCGGCGCGGAAAATCCGCAAGTGAATCCGCAACATGTGCACGGGGCCTTAGGGTTAGGGTTAGGCTAGGTTCATATTGCATTATGGCAGTCCGTTAGATGGACTGCATTACACCGTGGTATAACGCAGTGTAACGCAGTCCGTTAACGCTGTTATTCACCCCTATTTGTGTGCGCATCGCGACGCATGCCGTAAAGCGGCATGCGTTCGCAAGGTGCCGTCATACAGTGACGGAGCCTCGGACGTGGGCTGCAGCGTCTGGGCTCCGTCACCGCTAGCACAGATGAATCATCTGCTGATTCATCTGCGCTAGCGGGTATAGCATAAAGCGATCGCGTTATGCTATACCGTTACCAGCCTGTCAACGCTACGTGTTGAACGGGCTGGTAAAACGCAATATGAACCCAGCGTTAGGGTTAGAACTAAGGTTAGGGTTAGAACTAGGATTAGAGTTAGCCTTAGGGTTAGCGTTAGGGTTAGCATTAGTGTTAGAATTAGGGTTAGGGTTAGAATTAGGGTTACGGTTAGAATTTGGGTTAGGGTTGGAATTTGGGTTAGGGTTGGAATTAGGGTTAGGGTTGGGAATAGGTTTAGGTTTGTGGTTAGGGTTAGAGTTAGGATAAGTGCTAGGGGTGTTTTGGGGTTAGGGTTGGGATTAGGGTTAGGCTTGTGGTTAGGGTTATGGTTAGAGTTGGGATTAGGGTTAGGGGTGTGTTGGGGTTAGGGTTATGGTTAGGGTTTGGATTAGGGTTAGGGGTGTGTAGGGGTTAGGGTTGAGATTAGGGGTGTGTCGGGGTTAGGGTTGGAGTTAGAATTGAGGGGTTTCCACTATTTACGCACATCAGTGGGTCTCCATACGCGACATGGCGCCACCATTGATTCCTGCAAATTTTGCGTTCAAAAAGTCAAACAGTGCTCCCTTTATTCTGAGCCCCGACGTGTGCCCAAACAGTGGTTTACCCCCACATGTGGAGTATCAGCGTACTCCGGAAAAATTGCACAACAACTTTGGGGGTCTAATTTCTCCTGTTAACATTGGGTAAAAAAAATGGGGACTAAAAATATTATTTTTGTGGAAAAAAAATGATTTTTTATTTTCACGGCTCTGCGTTATAAACTTCTGTGAATAACTTGGAGATTCAAAGTGCTTACCACAGATCTAGAGGAGTTCCTTGGGGGATCTAGTTTCCAAAATGGGGTCACTTGGGAGGGTTTTCTACTGTTTAGGCACATCATGGGCTCTGCAAACGTAACATGACGCCCGCAGACCATTCCATCAAGTCGGCATTTCAAAACGTCACTACTTCCCTTCCGAGCCTTGACGTGTGCCCACAGCTTACTCAGGACAAATTGGACAACAACTTTTGGGGTCTAATTTCTCTTGTTACCCTTGGGAAAATAAAAAAATTGGGGACTAAAAGATCATGTTTGTGGAAAAAATATGATTTTATTTTCATGCCCGGGCGTTATAAACTTCTGTGCACCCCTAGGGGGTTCAAAGTGCTCACCACACATTTAGATAAGTTCTTTGCGGGGTCTAGATTCCAAAATGGGGTTACTTGTGGGGAGTTTCTACTGTTTAGGCACATTATTGGCTCTACAAACGTAACATAACGCCTGCAGACCTACTTCCCTTCCGAGCCCCAACGTGTGCCCGAACAGTGGTTCCCCCCCACATATTGGGTACCAGTGTACTCAGGACAAACTGTACAACAACTTTTGTGGTCCAATTTCTCCTGTTACCCTTGTGAAAATAAAAAATTGCGGGTTAAAAAAATCAGTTTTTGAGGAAAAAAATTGATTTTTTATTTTCATGGCTCTGCATTATAAACTTCTGTGAAGCACGTGGGGGTTCAAGGTGCTCACTACACATCTGGATAAGTTCCTTGGGGGGTCTAGTTTACAAAATGGGGTAACTTGTGGGGGTTTCTACTGTTTAGGCACATCAGGGGCTCTGCAAACGTAACAAGATGCCCGCAGACCATTCCATCAAGTCGGCATTTCAAAGCGTCACTACATCCCTTCCGAGCCCTGACGTGTGCCTGAACAGTGGTTCCCCCCCACATATGGGGTACTAGCGTACTCAGGACAAACTGGACAACAACTTTTGGGGTCCAATTTCTTCTGTAACCATTGTGAAAATAAAAAATAGTAGGCTAAAAAAAATCATTTTTTGAGAAAAAAAAATATTTTTTATTTTCACGGCTCTGCGTTATAAACTTCTGTGAAGCACCGGAGGTTCAAAGTGCTCACTGTGCATCTAGATAAGTTCCTTAGGTGGTCTGGTTTCCAAAATGGGGTCATTTGTGGGGAAGCTCGAAAGTTTAGGCACACAGGAGCTCTCCAAACACGACATGGTGTCCGCTAACGATTGGAGCTAATTTTCCATTAAAAAAGTCAAATGGTGCTCCTTCCCTTCTGAGCCCTGCCGTGCGCCCAAACAGTGGTTCCCCCCACATATGGGACACCAGCGTACTCAGTAAAAACTGGACAACAACTTTGGGGTCCAATTTATCCTGTTACCCTTGGGAAAATAAAAAATAGTGGGCTAAAAAATGATTTTTGAGAAACAAAAATGATTTTTTTTATTTTCACTGCTCTGCGTTTATAAACTTCTGTGAAGCACTTGGGGGTTCAAAGTGCTCACTACACATCTAGATAAGCTCTTTGGGGGGTCTAGTTTCCAAAATGGGGTCACTTGTGAGGGGTTTCTACTGTTTAGGTACATCATGGGCTCTGCAAACGCAACATGACGCCCGCAGAACATTCCATTAAGTCTGCATTCCAAAATGGCGCTCTTTCCCTTCTGAGCTCTCCCATGCGCCAAAACAGTGGTTCCCCCCCACATATGGGGTACCAGTGTACTCAGGACAAATTGCACAACAACTTTTGTGGTCCAATTTCTCCTGTTTCCCTTGTGAAAATAAAAAATAGCGGGCTAAAAAATAATTTTTGAGGAAAAATTTTTTTTTTTTATTTTCACTGCTCTGCGTTATAAAATTCTGTGAAGCACTTGGGGGTTCAGAGTGCTCACAACACATCTAGATAAGTTCCATAAGAGAATTTACGAAGACACAATTGGATGTTTTATCCTTGGGTTTAAATTTTGTGCCAGATCAGAATTTTAACCATTTTTTGACTATTTTGGACATCAATAAATTTATGCGGGACCTTACTGTCAAGAAACATTTTTTGAATCAATCAGATTATGCTTCACAACAGGAGTCATTTGTGACTGTAAATTAATTCACAAATTTGTCTTTCAGGGAGCAGGTATCGTTGAATCCTTTACACAGTCTTTCTATTCAAGCTAATGAGGGCAGACTTGACACTATTCACACGCCTTCATTTAAAACCAAAAATCCATCTTTCTATCCCATTCAATCCAGGCCGGATTGTATGAATAGGTATCAAGAAGTGATAGAAAGGGATTTAAAAAATCTTCATGATGGGGTGAGGACAGGTAAAATTAAACATCGTTCTAATCTGTCAAGGGATGAAAAAATTGCATTGGATGAAATAAAAAATATGTCTGACATAATCATTAAGATGTCAGATAAGGGGGGTATGGTTGTCATTTTGAACAGAGGTGATTACCACTCCCAGATGATGTCACTCCTTTCTGACACTAATGTTTATGAGAAACTTTCTTCAAATCCCTCTGATAAATTCAAGAGAGAAATTATTCAAATTATTAATGAAGGTTTTAGTCTTGGTATTATAACCAAAAAACAAATGGACTATCTTGAAGTTTCTCATCCTGTCACCCCTATCATGCATGGTCTTCCCAAAATCCATAAAGATATCAAAATTCCCCCAATGAGACCTATTGTCTCGGGAATTGGTTCCTCAAACGAACACTTAGGGGAATGGGCAGATTCATTACTTCAACCCTTAGTACAAATCACTCCAGGATATATAAAGGATTCTAAGGATGTTTTGAATGTATTTTCTGAGAAAATTTGGTCAATGAAATATGTTTGGCTGTGTTGTGATGTTGTATCTTTGTATACCTGCATACCCTATATTCTTGCAATGACGGCACTGCAGTTTTTCCTAACAAATTATAGTCATTATTCACAAGATCTTATTAACTATATTCTACAGGTTGTTTATTTTCTATTAACTCACAATTTTTTTTCATTTGATAATAAATTTTATTTACAAAAATCTGGTGTAGCGATGGGTGCTAAATTTGCACCTTCTTTAGCTAAATTAGTGATGTCTTACTGGGAATTTCAGTTTATTTTTTCAGCCACTAATCCCTTCATTGATGCAATTGTCTGGTATGGCAGGTACATTGATGACGTACTCATCATTTGGGGGGTGGTGTGCCTGCCATACCGGACTTTATTAGTTACATCAATTCCAATCCATTTAACATACGTTTCCTCATAAATTTGATTCCAACAGAATTTCTTTTTTGGATCTCGATCTGCATGGTATACATAATCATGTTATTGCCACCAAAACTTTTAGTAAACCGTTTGCTGACAACACTATTTTACTATTTTACATGCAGCGAGTAGCCATCCAAAACATACTATAAAATCGAATCCTCTTGGAAAATATACAAGGATTAGGAGAAATTGCAGTGTCGTTGAAATTTTGGACAAAGAATTTGACTGTTGATAGAAGGCTAAAAAGTAGAAATTATCTTGAGTGTTCACTGAATAGGGCACGTAAAATTGCAAGTGGAAAAACTCGTGAATCTCTTATTGGTGGAGTGCGATCCAAAAGTAATATTGCACAGAAACCTTATTTCTGTGCTCAATTTAGTCCTCAGTTTCAGGACATCAAAAGAATCATTTTGAGATCATTACCAATTTTATATGAAGATCCTTCACTAGCCAGTATTTTGTCATCAGGTGTGAATATTGTCTCAAGAAAAGCGCCATCTATTGGCAATTAAGTGTCTCCGAGTATGTTCAGCAATTCTTCTTCAAAAAATTCATTGTGGCTCAAACACAAAGGTTTTTATAGATGTGGTCACAATAGATGCATGATGTGCAAATATGTATGTGCAACAAGAGTTTTCGAGAACTGTGATGGCACTGCAATTTATTCTATTAATAAATACATCAATTGCAATTCCACTTATGTAGTATATAGAATTTTTTGTGCCCATCTGTTGTTTGTCCTATATTGGTTGTACCACTAGAAAACTAAAGGTTAGGATTGCTGAACATTTACATTATATAAAAAGTGTTTCCTTGAATCGTAACATTTCTGCTGCGGCCAAGCATTTCATTGCCCATCATGCTCGCAGTGTTTCTTCTTTCCAGGTTACTGGTATTGAAAGCGTTAATCTCTCTCTGCGAGGTGGAGATGCACGGCAACGACTTTTAACACGTGAGTAGAGTTGAGCGATACTTTCCGATATCCAAAAGTATCGGAATCGGAATGGTATCGCCGATACACAAAAAATATCGGCGATACCCGATACCGATACCGGAAATACAATGTAAGTCTATGGGAACAAAATATCGGAATTAAAAAAAACCCATTCTTGCCTTGTTGGTTAATTGTACATGAAGGAAAACAACAAAGAGTAATGTAGAATTTATTGGGGGAGGTTGAGGAGACATTAAAGGCATAGATGTTTAACACAATGCAATGGAATAGCATTAATATTTCTTTTTTTGAAATACGTTTGGATTGACGAAGAAATTGACAATGTTGTTAACCTTTTTTCTATTTTGTCAAATATGTCTGTTTCACAACTTCCATGCTCTTCACCTTTTTAACTTTTCACACACTTTCTCCTTCATAATCTTCAGCAGCATCATCTTTCTCATCAAATTATTCTTCATCTTCACCTTCTTAATCTTCTAAAACTTCTTGCTATTCATCTTTTTGTTAACATTACTTATATTGTTCTTATTAAACAGTTATTATTCTTCATATTCTACTTCTTCATCTTCTTCCTATTCATCCTTTTCATCATATTCTTATTTGTGACAGACATTCCTGTACTTGTAATCTGTAAAACTCTGAATTTTCATCCTTCCGTTCTTGCTGTCACGAAAGATTTTAATTACAACAGTATCTGTCCGCGTTCAGTTTAGCCTGCAGCAGCATCAGGCATTTTCCAGGGGCACCACGAGGAGGAACGGACTCACCCCCATACACTGCTTAGTCTTCTTCTGCTTAGAATTTAGAGCATATATTTTGCTCTTCATTTTGGTCTTATACTTAATGTTCTTCTGCTTTTTGATCTTCTGCTTATTGTTCTTCTGTCTCTTGTTCTGTATCTTGTAGTTTGTCTTAACCTTCTTTGTCCTGTTGGTGATGGTACAAAAGCCAATGGAAGTAACGAGGACCAGCTGACTGTGCTGGAACCCGGAGGGTCAGCAGAAGGAAAAGAGCCAATGGCACAACCGAGGACCAGCTGACGTTACTGGGACACGGTTACTAAGCAGGAGGTACCTGTGCTTCAAAGCACTACCAAGGACCAGAAGACGTTGCTGGAACTCGGATACCGACATGGAGGCACCTAGGCCAAAGGCACTGCGGAGAACCAGCTGACGGTACTGGAACCCGGATGGGTAGCAGAAGGTACAAGAGCCAATGAAAGTAACGAGGACCAGCTGACTGTGCTGGAACCCAGAGGGTCAGCAGAAGGAAAAGAGCCAATGGCACAACCGAGGACCAGCTGACGTTACTGGGACACGGTTACTAAGCAGGAGGTACCTGTGCTCCAAAGCACTACCAAGGACCAGCAGACGTTGCTGGAACTCGGATACCGACATGGAGGCACCTAGGCCAAAGGCACTGCGGAGAACCAGCTGACGGTACTGGAACCCGGATGGGTAGCAGAAGGTACAAGAGCCAATGAAAGTAACGAGGACCAGCTGACTGTGCTGGAACCCGGAGGGTCAGCAGAAGGAAAAGAGCCAATGGCACAACCGAGGACCAGCTGACGTTACTGGGACACGGTTACTAAGCAGGAGGTATCTGTGCTCCAAAGCACTACCAAGGACCAGCAGACGTTGCTGGAACTCGGATACCGACATGGAGGCACCTAGGCCAAAGGCACTGCGGAGAACCAGCTGACGGTACTGGAACCCGGATGGGTAGCAGAAGGTACAAGAGCCAATGAAAGTAACGAGGACCAGCTAACTGTGCTGGAACCCGGAGGGTCAGCAGAAGGAAAAGAGCCAATGGCACAACCGAGGACCAGCTGACGTTACTGGGACACGGTTACTAAGCAGGAGGTACCTGTGCTCCAAAGCACTACCAAGGACCAGCAGACGTTGCTGGAACTCGGATACCGACATGGAGGCACCTAGGCCAAAGGCACTGCGGAGAACCAGCTGATGGTACTGGAACCCGGATGGGTAGCAGAAGGTACAAGAGCCAATGAAAGTAACGAGGACCAGCTGACTGTGCTGGAACCCGGAGGGTCAGCAGAAGGAAAAGAGCCAATGGCACAACCGAGGACCAGCTGACGTTACTGGGACACGGTTACTAAGCAGGAGGTACCTGTGCTCCAAAGCACTACCAAGGACCAGCAGACGTTGCTGGAACTCGGATACCGACATGGAGGCACCTAGGCCAAAGGCACTGCGGAAAACCAGCTGACGGTACTGGAACCCGGATGGGTAGCAGAAGGTACCCATGGAAATTAAAGTTGAGGCAGCAGGACTTTTTGCCGTTCACACAGCAGGGGAACAGCTGACATTACTGAACCCCAGTAACACGGGAGCAAGTGTAGACTGTGCTAACAGCACTTCCGAGAAACAACTGGCGGTGTTGTAACCCAGGGATGAGAAGAGAACATGGTGGAGGCAGCAGGACTGTTTGCGTTCACACAGCAGGGGAACAGCTGACATTACTGAACCCCAGTAACACGGGAGCAAGTGTTAACTGTGCTAACAGCACTTCCGAGAAACAACTGGCGGTGTTGTAGCCCAGGGATGAGAAGAGAACAGGGTGGAGGCAGCAGGACTTTTTGCCGTTCACACAGCAGGGGAACAGCTGACATTACTGAACCCCAGTAACACGGGAGCAAGTGTTAACTGTGCTAACAGCACTTCCGAGAAACAACTGGCGGTGTTGTAACCCAGGGATGAGAAGAGAACATGGTGGAGGCAGCAGGACTGTTTGCCGTTCACACAGCAGGGGAACAGCTGACATTACTGAACCCCAGTAACACGGGAGCAAGTTTTAAACTGTGCTAACAGCACTTCTGAGAAACAACTGGCGGTGTTGTAACCCAGGGATGAGAATAGAACATGGTGGAGGCAGCAGGACTTTTTGCCGTTCACACAGCAGGGGAACAGCTGACATTACTGAACCCCAGTAACACAGGAGCAAGTGTTCACTGTGCTAACAGCACTTCCAAGCAACAACTGGCGGTGTTGGAGCCCAGGGTCAAGGAGGATGTTTAAATACTAGATCAAGTATTTTCCTTGTTACGTGTCAATTAAAAATGTCTATACTCCAAACAAGAGAAATATAACCTTTAGTACCATAAGATGATGATTTTACTTTAAAAAATATATGTAAATTAATAATTGACAAACATAAACGCATACATTAACATGTTGAAAAGCAATGCAAACCACAATAAAAATCGGTTAAATAATCTGCTATACGGTTTTAAATAAAAGCATACAAGTACATATCAGAATCCATTAATGATGGATAAGTAACAGTATGTACACCATTTTCATTTGCTGAATAATATCACTAAAAGTTTTTAAAATATCTAAAATTTCCATCATGTAATACTGATAATATGTGCCAATCATTTATATTAACAAAAAAAACCTTTAAAAAGTGCATAGTGAAAACAGCTATTTATGCCTGACTGTGGACTTGCAAGCATGACAACGGATAGATAAGGTATATATAGATGAGACTGCATAGCCACAGATGGTGAATGGCGATGTAATACTGTACCTCAATAAAGTGTGCGTTACTACTACATCCTTTTTTTTATATAGCTTTATAAAAGGGTACGTGCATGTATGCTTGCGCCTTTGTTTGGACGCACAGACTGGCTTCCTGCTGTGACGCGTTTGGTATTGGAGCGTCTGTGCGTCTTATGACGCAGACTAACATTCACGGTGCGCATCGTTCATCATCGCAAGTGTACCGACAACACAAAGGCGTTGTCATGACTGCTTTACTCAGTAAACATGCACCTATGATGAAACATACACGCATGTGCCCTATTACATAACAAGCTACAAGAAAAATGCGTGTGAGGTGTGACACAGCTGTTTTGTTAAGGTACAGTATTATATCGACATTGTACAGGTGTCGCTATTCAGTCTGATAAATAGATATCATTCACCTATTCTATCAGTTGTCGTTCTTTCAGCACCACTTACAGGTATATATTTTGCTATTGTGACTATGCACTATTGACTTTACCAAGGTAATGCATGATTTTTGTTAGCGATTATCATGTTTACATGAAGGACCTTTATGATATGGGCTGTTAACTTTCTAATCAAATATGTATTTTTTAAAATGACACAAATATAAGTAATGTTGAAGAGGACTATTCCTACATGCATTGTTTGCACAATATTACAGGTGTACATCACGTCCCTTAATCAACATTGGATATTATATTTACTTGTATGCTTTTATTTCAAAGGCAAGAACACTGAAGTATAACCTTCGCACTGCAGCAGTTGTCAAAGTTCAACCCACATTATGCACTTCCAACATTGCAGTATTTGAGTCATCATGATGTGAGTTGGATTTGTCTAAGCTATGGAGTGACAAGGTTGACCATCAGTATCCTATAGCATAAGTAGGCTTTTGTGTTTGCATTTGTTTTCGACATGTGCATATCTGTAATAATATGTCACAATTATTTTGTTACAGATTTGTGACAAAGACAAATCATTTTATGGTTTGAAAGTTGACGTTTCAAATGTTTACAGCTTAGAAATCATGGTGTAGCCTCATATCTATGTGTAGCACTAGACACTTTGAGATGTCATGTTTTTTTCACCATGATTAGGTAGCTAGCAGTAATTTTTGCCGGACACACAGCAGGGGAACAGCAGGCGTTACTGAACCCCACAAACACATCAGCGATTGTTTTCATCTGTGCATCTAACACTTCTGAGCAGCAACTGGCGCTGTTGAAGCCCAGGGTCAAGGAGGGTGTAGGCAGAGGCCTAGTATGAGACGTTTGAAGTTGAAGTTGTAGTTAGCAGCAGTAATTTTTGCCAGACACACAGCAGGGGAACAGCAGGCGTTACTGAACCCCACAAACACATCAGCGATTGTTTTCATCTGTGCATCTAACACTTCTGAGCAGCAACTGGCGCTGTTGAAGCCCAGGGTCAAGGAGGGTGTAGGCAGAGGCCTAGTATGAGACGTTTGAAGTTGAAGTTGTAGTTAGCAGCAGTAATTTTTGCCAGACACACAGCAGGGGAACAGCAGGCGTTACTGAACCCCACAAACACATCAGCGATTGTTTTCATCTGTGCATCTAACACTTCTGAGCAGCAACTGGCGCTGTTGAAGCCCAGGGTCAAGGAGGGTGTAGGCAGAGGCCTAGTATGAGACGTTTGAAGTTGAAGTTGTAGTTAGCAGCAGTAATTTTTGCCAGACACACAGCAGGGGAACAGCAGGCGTTACTGAACCCCACAAACACATCAGCATTTGTTTTCATCTGTGCATCTAACACTTCTGAGCAGCAACTGGCGCTGTTGAAGCCCAGGGTCAAGGAGGTTGTAGGCACAAAATATTGAGTTATTGCCTTGTTACGTGGCCATTGCAAATGTATGTACTTCAAACAAGAATAAATGAAGTTTTACTACGACAATAAAATGATGAATTTCAATTACAAGAATAGAAAAATATTTATACTTGACAGTCCTCTGTGGTTGATAACGTTTAATGGCTAACTGAAAATATGGTAACAAATTCAAAGCTTTCGAGACTACTCAGGTGTCTTCATCAGGCTAAGAGTAAAGCCAAAAATGAAGAATCACATATTTCTACACACAACAGGACACAGGAATAGCTAAGACAAGTGAGGGAGGGACAAGTGAGGGGAGACCGGCAACAAAAAGGAGAACAAGGATGAATTATCAGCGCCACACAATCACAGATAAATTAATGAATTTACCTGTGGCAAAAGACTTTTGTATGCCCGGTCATAGCATCATGGATATGGAATTACTGGTATTAAAATATAACTTCAAATATGAGAAACGTACAAAGGTTTCAGAATATAAGCTCATCATGACCTTTGACACTGTTAGTGATGGAATAAATAGATCACATGGATTTATGTCATTCTATATCAATTAAGGAATCTGCGTCTATGCCCTTCCAGGGTCATGAAAACCCAAAAAAAGACACCAATGAGAGGGCAATCAAACTTTCTATCCTTATCTAGGAACTGTTCCAATATTTATGTTCATCCCTGTGAGATAATGACAGTTCTGATACAGTCACTTACTTGTCTTACCTATTGCACTATTCCTGTGTCCTGTTGTGTATAGAAATATGTGATGCTTAATTTTTTTATTTAGTCTTTGCCTGATGAAGAGACGTGAGTAGCCTTGAAAGCTTGCAATTTGTTTCCATCTTTTCAGTTATCCATTAAAAGGTATCAACCACTGCTGACTCTGAAGTCTAAATATTTTTCTATCTACTGGCTAACACGGTACAAAGATACACATGTTTTCTAATTTCAAGAAGGAAAAATAAAGAAAATACAAATATAAACGCATATATGCACATGCCAAAAATAAATGGAACAACACAACACCCAAAAAATTGGTAACAAAATATAGTGTTGTAAATTTAAGAATAAAAGTCCTTTTTTTTTTTATGAATAATGCTTAAGGAACGCTATGTTAAACCATAACATAGTGAAGACAATGGATTTTGTAATAGTCACTCATCATCATCATCGCAAATTTTATGTGACAGTCACAGACATTTCAATTATTTAAGTTCATAAAATCGTAACTTTCTATAGCATGTATGACATGTCCAGCATGGACTCATCAATGTGATTGATGACACAATAATGTACGATAAAAAATAACCATTTAAAAAAACATTAGGCATTGTTTGTCACAATTTAAGTGTGTGCCTGCAAGTGTAGGTGAAACAAAGGCTACGGATAGCAAAGGTATATTCTATGTCTGTATCAGACAGTGGACAGCCTCTGATGGGTAATGCCGATGTTATACTGTACGTCAATAAAGTCTGCGGCTGAAATCATGCATTTTTTGCTTGTAGAGTGTTGAAGAGGGTAAAAGAATGTCTGGTTGCGCAAAGCTTTATCCGTCAACACTACCTTCCTACTGTCACGCGTAGGGTAGGGTAGCGTGTGGCAATTAGCTGACTATCAAATGTGAGGTTAGGCTGCGTTATTGCGCACTAGGGACGCAAAAAAAAATACAGCAGTAATAATTTAATGTGTAATACTCCACCTATGACAAACAAAAAAATTACGTTCCCTCTTTAACAATGTACAAGACTAACAAGCCTAATGGTTGACGCTGACTTAATTGAGATACAGTATTACATCAACATTGTCCATGAGTAACTATGCACTGTGATACCTATATACCAGTATTAATTTATATCTCTTGTGGTTGTTTCAACAGCACTTGCAGGTATAACTACCTATTGTCAGTATGCATGATGCACTTTCTAGATGTAATAATTTATTATTGGACATTATTACCATGTTTACATGCTGGCCATTTCATATATGGTGTTTGAAGTTACAGTTGGCATCAGTATGTGTATTTTATAATGTCTTTCATAAATAAAACTCGTGATGATGATGATGAGGATTTAATGATTCGTACATCCATTGACTGCATTATCTTACAGGTACAGATAAAGTTCCTTAAAAAGCATTAATTCATAAGTCTGAAATGTACTTTTATGCATTAATTTCAAAATGTGAAGAGTAGACTATGTTTTATTTTTTGTTACCATTTCTAATAGACATGTGCAGATATGCGCTGTGATGACAAATTATTATTTGTCCATATTTGTCATAAAAATTTATCATTCTAGGCCTGCAAAACTTCACAATTTCATGTTTTCAGCATAACAAGCAGGGTGACGGCTCTTCCCTATTTGGAGCATGTTGGTCATGTGTTTTTCTGTCCATGTGTCGGGAACAGGAGACTTCTTGCCGTTCACACAGCAGGGGAACAGCTGGCGTTACTGAACCCCACTAACAGTAGAGCTTGTGTTTTGTTCTGTGGACACGACACTTCTGAGCAGCAACTGGCAGTGTTGGAGCCCAGGGAGTAGAGTTCAGGTGGTAGAAAGATGAACATAACAGGAGACATGGATAACGTTGCGAACCAGTTATTTAATCTGAAAACGGACAGACAAATTCTGGCGAGATCCATGCCTTGTTCATTTTCAGAAAAGTAAGCCGGTCTACATTATCGGAGGATAGTCGCATGCGACGGTCTGTTAGTACACCACCTGCAGCACTAAAGACGCGCTCCAATAATACACTGGCAGCAGGGCAAGCCAGCACCTCCAATGCATACTGGCTAAGCTCTGGCCATGTATCCAGCTTAGAGACCCAAAACTTGAATGGGGAAGAGCCATCTGGGAGTACACTGAGAGGCAAAGCCAAGTAGTCTGTCACCATCTGACGGATACGTTGCCTCCCGCTGACTGGAGCCCTCTCGGATGGTGTAGACATTTGTGGCGCTGCCACAAAACTTTGCCACATTTTTAACATACTGGTCTTTCCCTGTGCAGAGGCACTGCGTGTGCTCCCTCTTGTTGCAGAGCTCTCTACACTGCCTCGACGCACAGAGCTGCTTTGTAAAGCAGTAGCAGCAGCAGTGCTCTCGGCAGTAAGGTAGAACATTAGGGATTGCACCAGTGTGTCTTGGTACTCCCGCATTTTACGCTCCCGGTTCAACGGTGTGATGAGGCTTTTGACGTTGTCCCGGTAGCGAGGGTCTAGGAGGGTGTACACCCAATAATCAGACGTCGTGAGAATGTGGGCGATGCGGCGGTCGTTTCTTAGGCACTGCAGCATGAAATCAACCATGTGCTGCAGACTCCCAACTGGCAAAGAAACGCTGTCCTCTGCAAGAGGCGTTATCTCTGCCTGCTCTGCATCACCCCACCCTCGCTCTACATACTGACTAGAGCGTTGTGTACCTCCCTCTGGAGCGATGTCTTCCTCCTCCATTGACTCCTCCTCCTCATCCTCCTCACAAAGTGAGCCCTGCCCAGCCCTTTGTGAGGAACCACGTTGCGCTGACTTTCCAGAAGGTGATGGAATTTGTGACTCCTCATCCTCCACCTCTTCCAAAACCTCATCCCTTATTGCTTGCAGTGTTTTTTGAAGCAGGCAGATAAGGGGGACAGTCAGGCTGACTAGTGCATCATCTGCACTCGCCATCCGCGTTGACTCATCAAACGCAGCAAAACGTGGCACATGTCCTTCATAGTGGCCCACTCATTAATGGTGAAGTGTGGACGGCGCAAATTGCGTGTTGATTGCGCCTGATGCAGCTGATACTCCATAACTGCTGGCTGCTGCTCACACAACCGCTCCAACATATGTAACGTTGAATTCCACCTGGTGGATACGTCACATATGATGCGATGTTCAGGAAGGCGCAATCTGCGTTGCAGAGCTGCAATGCGCGATCTGGCCATGCTGGAACGTCGCAAGTGAGCGCACTCTAGGCGGACCTTGTGCAGCAGTGCATCAAGATCCGGATAGTCCCTCAAAAAACTCTGCACGACCAAGTTGAGCACATGTGCCAGACATGGTATGTGAGTGAGTTTGCCAAGGCCCAGAGCTGCCACCAGATTTCGGCCATTGTCACACACTACCAAGCCTGGCTGGAGATTCGCTGGCAAAAACCACACGTCGCTCTCCTGCTTGATGGCATTCCAGACCTCCTGCGCTGTGTGGCTTCGATTCCCCATGGGAATTAATTTCAGAACGGCCTGTTGCCGTTTGGCCACGGCTGTGCTCATATCGGTCGCATCAGGTAAGCGTCCACGGGTCCATGTGGAGGTAGACCGTGACGGCTCCTGCAGCGATGATTCTGAGGAACTGGAGTAGGAGGAGGAGTCAATGTGGACAGACTTTATTCCGGCAATCCTTGGAGTTGGCAGAACACGTACAGCGCCACTCGCAAGATGTGTACCCGGCTCCACAACATTCACCCAATGGGCAGTGAGTGAAAGGTATCGTCCCTGGCCATGGGTACTGGTCCACGCATCGGTGGTCAGGTGGACCTTGCTACTGACGGCGTTTAGTAGCGCATGTTTAATTTTTGCCTCAACATGCTTTTGCAGACCAGGGACGGCTTGCCTGCTGAAATAAAATCGGCTGGGCACATTGTATTGTGGGACTGCCAATGCCATTAATTCACGGAAACTGTCAGTCTCCACCAGCCTGAATGACAGCATTTCAAGGGACAGGAGTTTTGCAATGTCAGCATTCAGAGCCTGTGCTCGTGGATGGTTTGCCGAGTATGGCCGTCTTTTATCCCATGCCTGTGCTACCGATGGCTGTTTTGTGGCCTGGGTGTGTGAGGATGACAGGGAACTTGCAGCTGTGGGTGGAATAACACTGTGTCTCTGGACAACAGTGACAGAGGTTCTTCCATGGCGATCCTGTGAGGAAGCCGAACCAGCTGTGTGTGAACTGGAGGAAGAGGCTCCAACATGAGCTGAAGATGTAGGTGCTGCTGTAGGTTGGCCTACATCTCCAGTGTGTCTTTGTAACTCAACAAAGTGCTTTGACCGCACATGTTTCCACATATTTGTTGTATTAAGGTTACTGACACTTTTACCTCTTTTAATTTTTTGATTACACAGCTTGCATTTGACATAGCAAATATCATCTGCAACTGTATCAAAAAAGGACCACGCAGAGCAAGTCCTGGGAGCGCCCGGTTTGGCTGTTGGAAGAGAACTGCTCCGAACGGGTGCCAAACTGGAGGCTACAGGCAAGCGAGTCTGCAGCCTACCTCTCCCTACTGTTTGGACCGTTGGGGCAATCTCTTCCTCAGAGCTGCTCCCACCACCTTCCTGTTCCTCACGCCATGTTGGGTCTTGGACCTCATCATCTCCACCACTACCCTCTTCCAACACCTGCTGTTGTTGGGTGGTCTGGCCAGCACCATGCTCAACAGAAACTGGCAACTGAGTCTCATCATCATCAGATGCGTTCTGCGGTGTGCTGACCATCGGCACTGGCTCACCCGCCTCTTCAGATTCAGAGAGACACAGCTGTTGCGCATCACTGCATACTGCCTCTTCTTCACATTCCAGAATGCTGCTTGGCTGGGCCCTGTTTGCAAGCCAACAGATTCTGAGAACAGAAGCAGAGACTCAGCTGGCTCCTGTACAGAGCTCTCTGACTGCCTGGGCAATTTGGCAGGCGGTGAAGAGACTGATGGTTGTTCAACAGTGCTGTGGTCCTGAGAGGAGGTGGAAGCTATTGAAGTCGATGCATTGGCTGCCATCCAACCAACAACGGCTTCAATTTGTTCTTCACGCAGCAGGGGGGTACGCTGAGCTCCTACAAAAGTGCGCATAAAGGAACGCTCACGGGGAAAACTGGTGGATGCTGTGTCACTGGGTGCGGCAGCAGCCACAGAATCCCCACGTCCTCTCCCTGCTGCAAATCCACGGCCTCGACCACGACCACGTGCCTTACTCACTGACTTCTTCATCTTGGTAGATTGATAAAGAAAGTCAGAAAAGTTATAAGGCCTAAGTGTGGTTATTCCTCACAGACTACAGTGAACCCTGCAGACAACTGTTCAGTATCTGTGAAAGGCCCCTTTGTGTACTTCTATAGTGTTTGCAACCAATGTATTGTATACGGATGGAAGCGCGTCACACTAATAGATTAGATTTTTTTCCACTAAAATGGAGCAGCACCAATTAGAGAAAAATGTGAAGGATGAGGCAGTGACACACGCTCAGCAGACTACAACCGGCAGTGGTTGAAGAACAAACTGGAGCGTAATCTGCACTCACAAAATGAAAAGCTCACAGACTACAGTGAACACTGAAACACAACTGTTCAGTAGCTGTTAAAGGCCCCTTTGTGTACTTCTATAGTGTTTGCAACCAATGTATTGTATACGGATGGAAGCGCGTCACACTAATAGATTAGATTTTTTTCCACTAAAATGGAGCAGCACCAATTAGAGAAAAATGTGAAGGATGAGGCAGTGACACACGCTCAGCAGACTACAACCGGCAGTGGTTGAAGAACAAACTGGAGCGTAATCTGCACTCACAAAATGAAAAGCTCACAGACTACAGTGAACACTGAAACACAACTGTTCAGTAGCTGTTAAAGGCCCCTTTGTGTACTTCTATAGTGTTTGCAACCAATGTATTGTATACGGATGGAAGCGCGTCACACTAATAGATTAGATTTTTTTCCACTAAAATGGAGCAGCACCAATTAGAGAAAAATGTGAAGGATGAGGCAGTGACACACGCTCAGCAGACTACAACCGGCAGTGGTTGAAGAACAAACTGGAGCGTAATCTGCACTCAAAAAATGAAAAGCTCACAGACTACAGTGAACACTGAAACACAACTGTTCAGTAGCTGTTAAAGGCCCCTTTGTCTACTTCTATAGTGTTTGCAACCAATGTATTGTATACGGATGGAAGCGCGTCACACTAATAGATTCGATTTTTTTCCACTAAAATGGAGCAGCACCAATTAGAGAAAAATGTGAAGGATGAGGCAGTGACACACGCTCAGCAGACTACAACCGGCAGTGGTTGAAGAACAAACTGGAGCGTAATCTGCACTCAAAAAATGAAAAGCTCACAGACTACAGTGAACACTGAAACACAACTGTTCAGTAGCTGTTAAAGGCCCCTTTGTCTACTTCTATAGTGTTTGCAACCAATGTATTGTATACGGATGGAAGCGCGTCACACTAATAGATTAGATTTTTTTCCACTAAAATGGAGCAGCACCAATTAGAGAAAAATGTGAAGGATGAGGCAGTGACACACGCTCAACAGACTACAACCGGCAGTGGTTGAAGAACTAACTGGAGCGTAATCTGCACTCACAAAATTAAAAGCTCACAGACTACAGTAAACCCTGCAGACAACTGTTCAGTAGCTGTGAAAGGCTCCTTTCTGTACTTCTATAGTGTTTGCAACCAATGTATTGTATACGGATGGAAGCACGTCACACTAATAGATTTGATTTTTTTCTAATATAATGGAGCTGCACCAATTCCACAAAATAAAATAAAAAAAGAGTCAGTGACACGTGCAGATGCCTACAAACAGCGGTGGATGCAGAGCAAACTGCAGCGTCACCTGCACTGTCACACACACACCTTGCACAGAGCTGTTAAAACAACACTGGCAAAATGAAGCTTTACACAGCGGTTGGTAAACTAGCCTGCCTCAAGCACAGTAGTACACAAAATCGCAATATCTAACTGTCCCTCAGAGTGAGCAGAGTAGCGTTCTGTCCCTAACTGAGTTCACAGCACAGTGACGCTAAAATGGCTGCGGCGCCTTTTATAGTGCATTCTGACATCATTTCAGCAGCCAATCACAGCCATGCGATTAGTTAAGATGACCGCAGCATTACAGGATGTGCCCACACTTCATAAGATTCATCATTGGCTGACTAACATCACATTGCCTCTCAAAGAATTATGGGAACTTCCGATTCCGGTATACAATATTGAAAAAGTATCGGAATTAAGTATCGGAATTCCGATAACGCGAATATCGGCCGATACCCGATACTTGCGGTATCGGAATGCTCAACACTACACGTGAGGCTTTCTGGATTTTTAATTTGAACACCAGATGTCCGAATGGTCTCAACAAAAGAAACAAATTGATGTTCCACTACGAAAATTAATATGTCATATTGTTTTAATTGTTTATTTCTTTTCATTAATCCTCTTTTTTTGAGGACCTTTGATGAATCACATGATTATGTTTCTTGTTTTCTATTGGTTGTTTTTTGTCTTAAATATATGCCTTTGTTAATACATGTCAGCTGTGACAAAGATCCCTGTGATCGAAATGCGTTGCTCAGTCCTGAGTCTGTCCAGGAGCATGTCATCATTGATGTTTTATTTGGATCAATAAAGATATAGATTTTATTGGAGCTGGAACGTTGCTCTTTTTTTCTCAAGTTCCATAAGGGGCCTAGTTTCCAAAATGATGTCACATGTGGTTTTTTTTCACTGTTTAGGCACACAGGGATTCTCAAAACGCGTCATGGTGTCTGCTAAAGATTGGAGCTAATTTTACATTCAAAAAGTCAAATGGTGCTCCTTCCTTTCTGGGCCCAGCAGTGCGCCCAAACAGTGGTTTATGAGGTATCTGTGTACTCAGGAGAAATTGCTCAACATATTTTAGGATCCAATTTATACTGTTGCCCATGTGAAAATAAAAAAACTGAGGCTAAAAGAAAATTTTTGTGAACAAAAAAGTAGTTTCTTTTTTGCGGATCAATTTGTGAAGGACCTGGGTGTTCAAAGTGCTCACTATGCATCTAGATAAGTTCCTTGGGGGGTCTAGTTTCCAAAATGGGGTCACTTGTGGGGGAGCTCCAATGTTTAGGCACACTGGGACTCTCCAAATGCGACATGGCAACCGCTAAATATTCCAGCATATTTTCCATTCAAAAAGTCAAATGTCGCTCCTTCCCTTCTAAGCCCTGCCGTGCACCCAAACAGTGGTTTATGACCACATATTAGGTATCTGTGTACTCAGGATAAATTCCCCCACAAATTTTAGGATCCATTTTATCCTGTTGCCCATGTGAAAATGAAAAAACTGAGGCTAAAAGAAAATTTTTGTGAAAAAAAAGTACTTTCTTTTTTTTACGGATCAATTTGTGAAGCACCTGGGGGTTCAAAGTGCTCACTTTGCATCTAGATAAGTTCCTTGGGGGTCTAGTTTCCAAAATGGGGTTACTAGTGGGGGAGCTCCAATGTTTAGGCACACAGGGACTCTCCAAATTCGACATGGCAACCGCTAAATATTCCAGCATATTTTCCATTCAAAAAGTCAAATGTCGCTCCTTCCCTTCTAAGCCCTGCCGTGTGCCCAAACAGTGGTTTATGACCACATATTAAGTATCTGTGTACTCAGGATAAATTGCCCAACAAATTTTAGGATCCATTTTATCCTGTTGCTCTTGTGAAAATGAAAAAACTGAGGCTAAAAAAAAATTTTTGTGAAAAAAAAGTACTTTCTTTTTTTTACGGATCAATTTGTGAAGCACCTGGGTGTTCAAAGTGCTCACTATGCATCTAGATAAGTTCCTTGGGGGGTCTAGTTTCCAAAATGGGGTCACTTGTGGGGAGCTCCAATGTTTAGGCACACAGGGACTCTCCAAATGCGACATGGCAACCGCTAAATATTCCAGCATATTTTCCATTCAAAAAGTCAAATGGCGCTCCTTTCCTTCTGAGCCCTGCCATGCGCCCAAACAGTGGTTTATGACCACATATGAGGTATCTGTGTACTCAGGAGAAGTTGCCCAACCCATTTTAGGATCCATTTTGTCCTGTTGCCCATGTAAAAATGAAAAAATTTATGCTAAAAGAAAATGTTTGTTGGAAAAATTAAAATGTCCATTTTTTCCTTCCACGTTGCTTTAGTTCCTGTGAAGCACCTGAAGGGTTAATAATCTTCTTGGATGTAGTTTTGAGTAGTTTGAGGGGTGCAGTTTTTATAATGGTGTCACTTTTGGGTATTTTCTGCCATATAGACCCCTCAAAGTGACTTCAAATGTGAGGTGGTCCCTAAAAAATGGTTTTGTAAATTTTGCTGTAAAAATGAGAAATCGCTGGTCAACTTTTAACCCTTATAACTTCCTAACAAAAAAAAATTTGGTTCCCAAAATTGTGCTGATGTTAAGTAGACATGTGGGAAATGTTATTTATTAACTATTTTGTGTCACATAACTCTCTGGTTTAACAGAATAAATATTTGAAAATTGCGAATTTTCAAAATTGTCGCCAAATTTTCATTTTTTTCACAAATAAGCGCAAAAATTATCGACCTAAATTTACCACTAACATGAAGCCCAATATGTCACAAAAAACAATCTCAGAATCGCTACGATCCGTTGAAGCATTCTAGAGTTATTACCTCATAAAGGGACACTGGTCAGAATTGCAAAAAATGGCAAGGTCTTTAAGGTCAAAATAGGCTGGGTCATGAAGGGGTTAAGTAGCATCAATTGCTCCAGAGTTGCTTAAAATGATTGGTGAGGTGATTTGAACAAATACTCAAGCTTTTACTCTCCCCAGGATGACACAGGGGTAGAAAAGTCCTTGCGGATCCATGATTTGTTCATCTTTATGAACGTGAGTCTGTCTACATTCTCAGTGGACAGCCGCATGCGCTTATCTGTCAGCACACCACCAGCAGCGCTGAACACATGTTCAGAGAGAGCAAAAATTATTATTAATTTGAAAGCTGGTGGAGCTTAGTATAGATGGCCTAATACAATGAGTACCACACACTGATACAGGCCCAAAAATATTCTACAGGCAAGATGCAGCTAAAAATTATTATTAATTTGAAAGCTGGTGGAGCTTAGTATAGATGGTCTATTAGAATGAGTAACACACACTGCTACAGGCCCAAAATTATTTTCCGGCCTAGATGCAGCTAAAAATTATTAGCAATTTGAAAGCTTAAAACGTTTGATGAGGTGATTTTACCAAAGCCTCAAGCTTTTACTCTTCCCAGGATGACACAGGGGTAGAAAAGTCCTTGCGGATCTATGATTTGTTCATCTTTATGAACATGAGTCTGTCTACATTCTCAGTGGACAGCCGCGTGCGCTTATCTGTCAAACTCAGCACACCACCATCAGCGCTGAACAGACGTTCAGAGAGAACAAAAATTAATATTAATTTGAAAGCTGGTGGAGCTTAGTATAGATGGCCTAATAGAATGAGTACCGCACACTGCTACAGGCCCAAAATTATTGTCCAGGCAAGATGCAGATAAAAATTATTATTAATTTGCTGGTAGAGCTTAGTATACATGGCCTAATACAATGAGTACCACACACTGCTACAGGCCCAAAATTATTCTACAGGCAAGATGCAGCTAAAAATTATTATTAATTTGAAAGCTGGTGGAGCTTAGTATAGATGGCCTATTAGAATGAGTAACACACAATGATACAGGCCCAAATTTATTTTCTGGCCTAGATGCAGCTAAAAATTATTAGCAATTTGAAAGCTTAAAACGGTTGGTGAGGTGATTTTACCAAATCCTCAAGCTTTTACTCTTCCCAGGATGACACAGGGGTAAAAAAGTCCTTGCGGATCCATGATTTGTTCATCTTTATGAACATGAGTCTGTCTACATTCTCAGTGGACAGCCGCGTGCGCTTATCTGTCAGCACACCACCAGCAGCGCTGAACACATGTTCAGAGAGAACGCTGGCTGCGGGGCATGACAAGATCTCCAAGGCGTGAGTGGCGAGCTCCGGCCATTTATCCAGATTGGAAGCCCAAAAAGAGCAAGGGTCCAGTGACACAGTCATGGCTTCGATGTTCAGTTGGAGATACTCCTGTACCATCGTCTCTAGGCGTTGACTATGTGTCTGACTTCTTGTCTCCTGTGGCCTTGCAAAGGATGGGCTAAAAAACTGGTAAAAGGATTCCGCAAAATTGCTGTTAACACCAGCAGATACTGTGTTTCTGTTACGGTTTGAGTGCTGAAGACTCGACAGTCCCACGGTTGGCAAGTTACAACTGTGAGATTCACTACGTGCACCACTGGTGTTTTGTGGAAAAGCACATGTAAGATTCTGCAACAGTCTCTGCTGATACTCCTGCATGCGTGAATCCCTTTCTATGGCAGGAATTATTTTGGCAAATTTACTTTTGTACCGGTAATCTAACAGTGTGGCTACTCAGTAGTCAGGATTATTCTGACAATTCGAGGGTCATGTTGCAGGTAGTGCAGCAAGAAGGCACTCATGTGTCTTGCGCATCCAGGAGCACCAAGTCCCTGTTGTGTTGGTGGCAAGGTACGAATCATGCTTCCTTCCTCTGCCCTCTCCCCCCAACCTCACACAACAGAAATGTGATCAAGGTCTCCCTCATCTGATGAGTCTTCCATGCCCATCGCCAGTTCGTCCTCCACTTCTTCCTGGGCTCCTGCTCCTTCCTCACTAGTTTGGCTGCTACCAAGCACCCTGGTTAATCCCTCTCCCCCACCCTCCCATGCCAGCCGCCTTGGTGCTGCCGACCGTTTGGACCTTGCAGATGTTAGCCCTTCCGCATACAACTCCTCCTCCTCTACTTCCTCCACCTCTTCTTGTTCCACCACCTGACTCCGAATTCTGTTTAACATCTGCTCCAGCATGTAAATCACCAGAATAGTCATGCTGATAATGGCATCGTCAGCACTAAACATCTTCATGGTTATTTCAAAACTGTGCAGAAGGGTGCATAGGTCCCTGATCTGAGACCACTCCTCCAGCGTGATTTGCCCCACCTCTGGATCTCATTGGCCCAGGCTATAATTCAGAACGTATTGCACCAGGGCTTGTCGGTGCTGCCACAGTCGCTGCAACATGTGCAGAGTTGAATTCCACCGTGTTTGCACATCGCATTTTAGCCGGTGAAGTGGCAAGCCCAACGACTTCTGTAGAGATGTAAGTCGCTGAGCTGCGGGATGCGAACGGCGGAAGTGAGCACACAGCGACCATGCCCTCTACAGAAGACCATGTTGTCCGGGATAGTGGGCTAAAAATTGCTGGACAACCAGGTTCAACACGTGAGCCATACAAGGCACGTGTGTGACATTACCCCGGCGAAGGGCCGCACCCAGGTTTGCGGCATTGTCCGCACACGGCCTTCCCTGGTTGCAGGTCCATGGAGACAACCATTCATCAAACTGGTTCTCCAGAGCTGACCACAACTCCTCAGCTGTGTGACTCATATTTCCCAGACATTTCAGCGTAAAAACCGCCTGATTACGTTGAGCCCTTCTGCCAGCATAGCAAGGAGGTGTGCAGGATCCCTTCTGCGCAGTTAGAAAGTCCGTGGCATGACCAGACAGGCTTTGGGTGCAGGTGGAGGACCGAGAGAGGTTGAGGAGGCAGAAGCAGTGGAGGAACTTCGAGATAAAGAGGATTGACGCACAACTCGTGGGGACGGCAAGACTTGGACAGCAGCTCCTTGTCCTGCTGTCACCATAGTTACCCAGTGCCCAGTCAGCGACATGTAATGCCCCTGCCCATGCCTACTCGTCCAAGTGTCTGTGGTGAAATGCACCCTGTCACACACTGAGTTTCTCAAAGAAGCGGTGATGTTGTGTGCGACATGCTGGTGGAGCGCAGGCACACCTTTCTTTGAGAAGTAGTGCCGACTGGGCATCTGGTACTGGGGCACTGCGGCGGACATAAGATCTCGAAAATCCTCTCTGTCCACAAGGCGGAAAGGCAGCATTTCTGTAGCCAAGAGCTTGCAGATGGTGAAATTCAACCTCTTAGCTTTCTCATGGCTAGGAGGAAATGGTCTTTTACTTTTCCACATCTGAGGGACCGAGGGCTGGCTGTTGTGCATAGACGGGGTTGAGTAGGGTGTCCCCGGACAACTGACGGTCTGTGAGGAAGATGCAGGCGCAAAAGTTAGGTTGCCTTGATCCAAAGGTGGTGCTCTCGATGTCGGAGAGCGCTCAACATGAGCTGGTGTTTCCACTTCCAAATGAACTGATGACCTGCCAATCTGACTGGCTGTTGCTGGTAAAGAGGTGCCAGGTCTGAGTCTCAAAACAGGTCTGACTGCTGTCCTCCCAGTCACAGAGGATGAAGAGGCCGTGGTCGCGGATGCACAAGATGGGGCAGACGGTGGTTGGACCGGCCCGCTAGGCCGCAATGTAGCACAGTGAGCTTGCCACTGCAACTTATGCTTCATATCCATGTGACGGTTCATGCATGAAGTACTCAAACTATGGATTTTTTTACCTCCACTTAGCTTTTGGTCACAAATGTTACAGATAACACGAGTTGGGTCATCCTTATCGATGTTAAAAAATGCCCAGGCCATGCAAGGTTTAGAACCCATGCGACCTGAAGAGCCACCTTGACTTGTGGTCAGAGGCAGAGTTGTGGTTGAGGATGCAATTGGTGACGTGCTTCCAGTACTACGTCTCTGTCCAGGAAGGGCACCCTGACCTCGTCGTCACTCGAATCCTCCTCCACCTCCTCTGCTGACCTCATCGACTGTATGATTGTGGGTTGACAGAAAGTGGGATCTGCAACCTCGTCATCATCACCCTGTGTGTTCTCACACCCGTCGTCCTCAGAGCCAACCTCTTCCTGCCCTGACACAAAACTCAAGTTGTCGCTCAAATCAGGTATTTGAGTCTCATCATCATCTTCCTCATTCTCTCAACCAACAGGAGTTACAGTTTTGGAACGAGGGTCTACATTATGCTCAGAACCTTCTTCATCTGGTCCTGGATCTGACATATAAACATTCTGGGCATCAGTGCAGATCATTTCCTCGTCTGGATTCACAGAAGCTGTGGAGATGACCTCTGATTCCCAGGCTATAGTATGAGTAAACAGCTCTGCAGACTCAACCATCTGTTCTACCCCATACTCAGATGGGCAGTTGGAGACTTGGGAGCTGTGAGGAAGCAAGTGCGATTGGGGTGACACCTCTAAGGACAGGAGTTTTTGTGATGTTGAAGTTGAGGTGGAGAGCCAACTTAAAGGAGCACTTGATATCTGTTGAAGCACCTTTTTTTTGCACCTCATCTGGAATTTGTAGCGATGGGCGTGCCCGTAAGAAAGGGATCGTACCACATAGTCCACTAAAAGAAGTAGACATCTTAGTTTGGCTGGAAGATGGTCTTTCTTCTGCAGATGTTACTGTTGCTTTAACACCTACCCCACGGATACAACATTTTTTACCCTTCACAACACGCCTATTCCCCTTTCCACCAGCAGCAGGCCTTTTGCCACTCATTTTGGTAGTTACCTAATTGACAACTCTGGAGTTGTTTGCACAAAAAACAATGGCTGCAAAAAATTCTTAGTATTTGAACGCTGGTGGAGCTTTGTAAAGATGGCCTAATACAATGAGTACCACACACTGCTACTCTGCCCACAATTATTCTACAGGCAAGATGCAGATAGAAATTCTTTTTTTTTAAACGCTGGTGGAGCTTTGTATAGATGGCCTAATAGAATGAGTACCACACACTGCTACTATGCCCAAAATTATTGTCCAGGCAAGATGCAGATAAAAATTCTTTTTTTTTTTAACGCTGGTGGAGCTTTGTATAGATGGCCTAATACAATGAGTACCACAGACTGCTACTATGCCCACAATTATTCTACAGGCAAGATGCAGCCAAAATTATGAGTATTTCAACGCTAGTGGAGCTGGCAAAAAGTGATAGCAACTGATGTAACCTAGCCCTCAAAAGGGCTGCAATTACAAATAGTCACTACTCTCAAGTTGACCTATCTGTCTATATAGATCACAGACCTGCCTGCTAAAAGTGCTAGGAACTGCTGTAACCTAGCCCTTAAAAGGGCTGCAATTACAAACTAGTCCCTCCCTACTCCCTAAACCTTCCTGTCTAACTTCAAATTCGCTTCACAGTCACTGTTAGAAAGATAGCGCTAACAGCAGCAGCAGTGCCGTCTAACACTGTGCTGCAGCAGTGAGAAAATGGTGGCGAGGGGGGAAATGGCTGGGTCTTAAAGGGCAAGGGCATGTGACATAAACAGCCAATAACACATGCCCTTGCTTGTGTGAAAAAAAAGCACTTCGCTCCGTGTGTGCGCTACTGATAGGCTGACAGACTGCACCGCCCACTGGAAATGTGGGAAAGAGAAAAAAAAATGGAGATCTTCATTATTTCTGCAGAGATCATCCCATGCCCCTCCCCCCGCCCCACTGTACACTCAAACTGTGTATTAACAGTGATTCTCAGCATTACTGTGAAAAAATCCAGTGACGATTTAGGTGCACGAACAGTTATCGAACATAACCTCGAACAGCCGGATTTTTTCAAAATCGTTCGGGTTCGTCGAACGGCTCGAACACCGCCCAAAACAGCTCGAATTTGAAATTGGCAAACAGTTCGCTTCGAACACCGCTCATCTCTATTGCTTAATTTCGCAGTTAGGACACACATAAAGAAGATAGAAATATTCAGTGTTCATAACCTTCAAAACAGCATTTAAAGGTGATCAAATCTTTGTGGACCTGCAGATGTTGCTCCTCTTTCATTAGTATCCTCTGACTTAATATTCTTTTATCCCTGTGTCTGTTATAATCATCTCTCATTCTTATTCTCTGACTTAATCATGATAACAGATGATTCTAAATGCAATAAAAAAAAAAGCCCAGCAAGAATTCCTAATCTACAAAGATGTTATTACATTGTCGTTTCTAAATGCGCAGGTTTCATCGGCAGTACACTTTAAATGATTGCATGGTATAGAAGATCTATTTTACTGAATGAAAATCCTTTAATTCACTTCTGCTTTCTAGTGATTATTTAATGTGTCCAATGCTATTTGCGATTGAGCATATTTGATACTGCTTTCCCTGGTAGTTTAGCTAAATTTGCTCTGGTTAGAGCTCTGTTCTATCATCCATGAATCTATGATTAACCCCTTGACCACTTTGGGTTTTCCCATTTTGAGGTTCCGTTTTCTACTCCCATTCTTCCAAAAACCATAATTATTTTATTTTTCCATCATTTTTTGTGGGACGAGTTGTTCTTTTGAACAACATCATTGGTTCTACCATATAGTGTACTGGAAAATGGGAAAAGAAATTCAAAATCCGGTGAAATTGCAAAAAAACTGCAATTCCACAATTGTTTTTTGCTTTGTTTTTTTACCATGTTCACTAAATGCTAAAACTGACCTGCCATTGTGATTCTCGAGGTCATTTCGAGTTCATAGATTCTTAACATGTATAGGGTATTTTTTATTTAAGTGGTGAAAAAAAATCCAAAATTTCTAGAAAAAAGTCGCCATTTTCCAATACCCGTAGTATCTACATTTTTTGTGATCTCGGGTTGGGTGAGAGCTAATTTTTTGACTGCCAAGCTGATTTTTTTTATACCATTTTGGTGTAGATACGATCTTTTAATCGCCCGTTATTGCATTTTAATGCAATGTTGTGGCGACCAAAAAAATGTAATTCTGGTGTTTTGATTTTTTTTTCTTGTTACAACCGTTTAACGATCTGATTAATTCGTTTTATTTAATGATAGATCGGGCGATTCTGAATGTAGCAATACCAAATATGTGTATTTTTTATTATTATTGTTTTATTTTGAATAGGACAAATGAAGGGTGATTTGATCTTTTATATTTTTATATTTTTTATTATTTTGAAAAACTTTTTTTCTTACTTTACACTTGCTTCAACAGTCTCCATGGGAGGCTGGTAGCTGCAATCATCCAACTGCTTCAGCCCTGCTCGGTGTAGCAGAAATCTCACTTGATATAAGCGCCAACCGCTGGTCGTCGCTCATAACTATCCGGCAATGACCACCACAAGGGTCTTCTGCACACCCGGGTTGTCATGCCAATCCATCAGCGATTCCCGGTCATGTGACATGGATGCCAATGGGTGGGATTAGTGATGACATTCCAGCATGAGAATGCTAAATGCCAATCTCTGACAGCGGCATTTAACATGTTAACAGCGGCAGGTGGATCGCGATTCCTGCAGCTGTTAGAAAATCAGCTGACATGTGCTGGAAAAGTAGCAAACTCAGTGCCAGAGCCTGCAGCAGAAGGGGGGAGCCAACCTTAGACATACCTATACATCTAAGGTGTTAATGGAGTTAATTGAATTATCTAAATTGTATATAATTCCTTAATACACTTTGAATTATTTTAATAATGTTCAATATTCAATAATATTCAGAATTCAATACATCAACAAGCAAGACAACTTGTTAGCTACAAAAATAGTGAGTACACTTGTAGAACATACTTTTTAATACATTTTAAAGCTCATTGTGGTGGAGTGAGAGATATGGTGCTAAATGGGAGCTACCGTATATACTCATGTATAAGCCGACCCGTGTATAAGCCGACCCCCTAATTTTGCCACAAAAAACTGGGAAAACTTATTGACTCGCTTATAAGCCTAGGGTGAAAAATGATTATGCCCCCATATGATGCTCCACAGATTATGCCCCCATATGCTGCACAGATTATGCCCAATATGCTCCACAGATTATGCCCCTATATGCTCCAGATTATGCCCCCATACGCTCCAGATTATGCCCAATATGCTTCAGAGATTATGCCCCCATATGCTCCAGATTATGCCCCCATATATTTCACAGATTATGCCCCCATATGCTCCATATTATGCCCCCATATGTTCCACAGCTTATGCCCCCATATGCTCCATATTATGCCCCCATATGCTCCAGATTATGCCTCCATATGTTCCACAGCTTATGCCCCCATATGCTCCATATTATGCCCCCATATGTTCCACAGCTTATGCCCCCATATGCTCCATATTATGCCCCCATATGCTCCAGATTATGCCCCCATATGTTCCACAGCTTATGCCCCCATATGCTCCATATTATGCCCCCATATGTTCCACAGCTTATGCCTACATATTCTCCATATTATGCCCCATATGCTCCAGATTATGCCCCCATATGTTCCACAGTTTATGCCCCCATATGCTCCATATTATGCCCCCATATGCTCCATATTATGCCTCCATATGCTCCATATTATGCCCCCATATGTTCCACAGCTTATGCCCCCATATGCTCCATATTATGCTCCCATATGTTCCACAGCTTATGCCCCCATATGCTCCATATTATGCCCCCATATGCTCCAGATTATGCCCCCATATGTTCCACAGTTTATGCCCCCATATGCTCCATATTATGCCCCATATGTTCCAGATTATGCCCCATATGCTGCTGCAAAAAAAAATGACATACTCACCTCTTGTCGCTGGGGGCCAGGTGCTGGTGTCCTGAGCAGGCGGTGACACCGGGCGCTATGGGGACAGGTGTCGGTGTCACCGCTCGCTCAGGACCCCGGCACCTGAGATATTTACCTGTCCTCTCTGCACTGCAGCGCTGCTCCCTCTTCCGGGTCCTCGGCAGTGAATGATCTGGCAGGGGGCGGGGCGCGCACTAACGACGTCATCGCGCCCTCTGCCTGATCATTCACAGCCAGAGGAGTCAGACGAGGACGCAGCCTGCAGCGGTGGAGAGAGGACACATAAATATCGCTGTACTCACCCCTCCGCAGCGCGTCTCTGCAGCCTCTCCTCTTCTCCCGGCGCTCTCCGCAGCACTTCCTTCCTACAGGGGTCACATGGTACCGCTCATTAAAGTCATGAATATATGCATATTCATGACTTTAATGAGCGGTGCCATGTGACTGCTGCAGGAAGGAGCCGGAGATCGTGGGAAAAGCAGGGGGCTGCAGAGACCGCGGCGGCAGAGAGGTGAGTATAATCCGACACCCCCGCTCACCCTTTCCCGCCGACCCCCGTATATGACCCGCGTATAAGCCGAGAGGGGGACTTTCAGCCCTAAAAAATGGGCTGAAAATCTCGGCTTATATATGAGTATATACGGTATATTCCTTTCAGCAAGTGCCTTTTGCACTGGTGAACAGCAGGGAAGGAGGTAAAGATCTGACATGGACCTTCTCTGCTATTCCAGGTTTTGGGGTAATGCCCAGATTGCACAGCTGCAGATCTTAGGACAGCATACGGTGGCTCGTGAAAGTATTCTCCCCTTGGCTTTTTATCTATTTTATTACATTACAACTAGGGATGAGCTAACCAGAACTTTAAAGTTCGAGGTTTGCAGCGGACACCTAGTGTCCGTTACTGAACCCTGAACATGGATTTTTTTTTTAAACCCAATGTCCTGTTTACTGTTTGGGTTAAGTGACGAATATAGTTTGTTGATAATATTAGACAGTATTAAACTCTCTGTGTTTGCGCACTTTGCAAAAAAAGCTTCTGTGTGACTCTAGTCTTCGCCCATTTCTGTAGGAGTACCATACTTTTAAACCTCTGTGTGTACTCTGCACCCACACCTGTGGGAGTACTGTGCTTTTAAGCCTCTGTATGTACTCTGCACCCTGCTTGTGAGAGCACTGAGCCTTTAAGACTCTGTGTGTTCTCTGCAACCCCGCCAGTGGGAGTACTGAGCCAAAAAGCCTCTATGTACTCTGCAAATATGCTGCCATTATTTTATTGCTATTACTTATAGAATCATAGAATCATAGAATGGTAGAGTTGGAAGGAACCTCCTGGGCCATCTGGTCCAACCACCTGCTCAAAGCAGGATTCTCTAAATCATCCCAGACAGATGTCTGTCCAGCCTCTGTTTGAAGACTTCCATTGAAGGAGAACTTACCACCTCTCGTGGCAGCCTGTTCCACTCCTTGATCATACTAACTGTCAAAAAGTTTTTTCTAATATCTAATCTGTGTCTCCTCCCATTCAGTTTCATCCCATTGCTTCTAGTCTTTCCTTGTGCAAATGAGAATAAAGATGATCCTTCTACAATGTGACAGCCCTTGAGATATTTGTAGACAGCTATTAAGTCTCCTCTCAGTCTTCTTTTTTGCAAGCTAAACATTCCCAAATCCTGCAACCGTTCCTCATAGGACATGGTTTGCAGACCGGTCACCATTCTGGTGGCTCTTCTTTGAACTTGCTCCAGTTTGTTGATGTCTTTTTTAAAATGTGGTGCCCAAAACTGGACACAGTATTCCAGATGAGGTCTGACCAAAGAGAGTAGAGGGCAATAATGACCTCACGTGATCTAGACTGTATGCTTCTGTTGATACATCCTAGAATTGTATTTGCCTTTTTTGCTGCTGCATCACACTGTTGACTCATGTTCAGTCTGTGATCAATTAGTATACCCAAGTCTTTTTCACATGTGCTGTTACTTAGCCCTATTCCTCCCATTTTGTATATGCTTTTTTCATTTTTATTGCCCAGATGTAGTACTTTGCATTTTTCCCTGTTAAAAAACATTCTGTTGGTTGCTGCCCACTGGTACTTGCTGGCTGTACTGTATATGCTTGTGGTACTTTATATGTTGGCTACTTTTACTTGCATTATCATGCTGTATTGTCTACTCAAGTATTAGCCTTCATGGAGATGGGGGTGTTGCTATTGTACTTTTTAAATGCTTTTAGCCATGTTTGTGCTTTGACTATTAAATAGTGTTTTGTATCTTGTATTTTAGGTGTGCGAAATTTATATGTATTGGCCTTGCTTCTTTGTTTTAAAAAATAATTTTACTCTACTGCTGTGTCTGAAAGGGTAGTCTGCCTAAAAAATTATTTTACTTTGCAGCCATGTCTTTGCGAGTAGTGGGCCTAAAACATAATTCTACTCTGCCTCGGTGTCTGTGCCATTTGTGGGCCTAAAAAAATATTTTATTCTACTGCTGTGTCTGTATTAGTAGTCTGCTTAAAACATAATTTTACACTGCACTGTATTTTTGCGAGTAGTGTGCCTAAAAAATTATTCTATTCTGCCACTGTGTCTGTGCCATTTGTTGTGGTAAAAAAAATCATTTTACTCTACCACTGTGTCTGTATGAATATTGTGCCTAAAAGATAATTTAACGCTGCAGCCATCTCTTTGCAAGTAGTGTGCCTAAAAATAATTTTACTCTGCCACTGTGTCTGTGCTGTTTGTGGGCCTAAAATATAATTTTACTCTATCGCTGTGTTAGTACAAATAGAGTGCCCAAAAAATAATTTCACTCTGCAGCGGTCTCTTTGTGGGTAGTGTACCTAAAAAATAATTCTACTCTGCCACTGTGTCTGTGCCATTTGCGCGCCTAAAAAATTATTTTTCTCTACTGCTGTGTCTGTACGAGTAGTGTGTCAAAAAAATAATTTTAATGTGCATCCATCTCTTTGCAAGTAGTATGCCTAAAAAGTAATTCTACTCCACCGCTGTGTCTGGGCCTAAAAAAATAATTTTATTTTAATGCTGTGTTTGTACAAGTGGCTAAAAAATAATTTTACTCTGCAGCCCTCTCTTTGCAAGTAGTATGCCTAAAAGATCATTTTACTCTACCACTTTGTCAGTACAAGTCGTGTGCTTAAATTTTTTTTTACTCTACAGCCATCTTTATGCAAGTGGTTTTACTCTGCCGCTCTGTCTGTGCCATTTGTGGGCCTTAAAATAATTTTCCTCCACTTCTGTGTGTATATGAGTTGTGGCCTTGCCTAAAAATAATTATACTCTACTGTTGTGTTTGTGCAAGATGTGGCTGAGCCTAAAAAATAGTTATACTCTGCATCCGAGTCTCTGGTACTATTGTGCGTAAAAACAAATTTTTCTACTCTGCATAGGTGTCTGTAGGAATACTTTGCAAAAAAAACTGTGTTTTGTACTTTGCACAAGTCTCTGTGGAGCACTCTGAAAAAAGCCTCTGTGGGGGTACTCTGTAAAGCAGCCTATATGGGGTTACTCTGCCAAACAGCCTGTGTGGTTGTACTCTGCAAAACACCCTCTTTTTTGTTTTTGTTTTTATTTTAAATTGGGGAGGTTCTAAAACATTGTGAATGGAAAATAGAACAAACTAACTGCAGTGGAGTCTAATGGTTTGGTGTGGCTAGTGTATGTCAAAGATAAGAAGTCCTGTGGGGTCCATTCCTGGTTAATTTTAAAGAATATTAGCTTCCCCACCTTGAAGGTGGACAGTCAGATTCGTCTATCTGTGATCACTCCTCCTGCTGTGCTAAACACATGTTTTGACAGTACACTCGCCACAGGGCAGCCCAGCATGTTGTGAATGTGTTAGAAATGAATTCTGAGCAGAAGCTCCCTCTGGTGGTTACAAACAGTACTGAACCATTCAATGAGGATTGGCAATCAGGAGTTACAGACTGGTCTTATATAAGGGAGGTTCCCTCCCATCATGGTTGCCGGTGATCAATTGTTCTTGTTTCAACTGTGGTTCCTGGTTCACTTGGAAGCTTGCTGAGTCTTGCCTCTTCTCCTGCTCTCAGATAAGATATTTTCTGTTTTTTGTTTTTGTGCTTACCATTTGCATATTTCTCTGCATTTCTGTGAGGTTAGCCAGGTCTCCCAATCCCCCCGGGGGGCTTGGGCTCCTCTCAGTTCTTCTGAGCCACTGTTATTTGTTCATTTGCCTTTTCCAGTTTTTTTCAGTGGCTGCGGCTTAGTTTTGTTACACCAGAGAACTAATTTAGGTGGTAGAGGTCGTGTGATCTCAGGTGTTTTTGCAATTAGTAGAGTTGGTATTTTTTAGGGTTTTTTGGATTGCAGTAAGTTTGCTTCCTATCCTTTTCTGTCTAGGAAGATTGGGCCCCAACGTTTGCTCATATTATTTTCTGTCTGTGTCTGTATTTCCTCTTGTCTAACCGCCATTACATGTTTGGGGGCTTCCTATGTTCTTTGGGGATCTGCTCCGGGGCAGATAGCTTTCCTCTTTCTATAATTAGGTGTAGTTAACCTCTCAGGCTGTGACGAGGCGTCTAGGACCAACGTAGGAACGCTCCACGGCTGCCTTTAGTTGTGGTGGTTAGTCAGGGTACTGCAATCCAGTAGATTCCAACCTCTCTGGTGTATTGCCGTTTTTGCCTGCTCTCCTCAGCTACCAAATCATAACAGTATCACCGGCCAAACTGAAAATTATATGGTAGTCAACAGAAGGGAAAAATAGTAAAAGGAAAAAGAAAAGAGAAAGTTGTCAGAAATTTTTTATTTTATCTTTTTTCTCTGTTTGTTGCATTTTTTTCCCTCTTTTTCTCTGGTGCTGAGGAGGATTTTTTTTCTCTCAATGGAGTTTGCACAGTTGTCTGGCCGTGTGGATCAGCTTGCCACTGAAGTTCGGAGTATTGCTACCTATCTTGCAGGGTTGCCGGTTGTGCAACCTAGGATCCCCATGCCAGATTTATTTTTGGGGGATCGAGCTAATTTTCTGAATTTCAAAAATAACTGTAAGTTGTTTTTTGCCTTAAAACCTAAGTCCTCAGGGAACGCAGCGCAGCAGGTTCAAATTGTCATCTCTCTCCTGCGCGGCAATCCTCAGGATTGGGATTTTTCCCTGACACCTGGGGACCCTGTTTTGAGTAATGTTGATGCATTTTTTCTGGCTCTGGGGTTGTTGTACGATGAACCTAATGTCACTGATCAAGCTGAAAAAGCCTTGTTGGCATTAAATCAGGGCTTGAGGATGCTGAGTTGTACTGTCAGAAATTCCGAAAGTGGGCAGTCCTGACCAAATGGAATGATGATGCTTTGGCAGCCCTTTTTCGGAAGGGTCTGTCAGAGAAAGTAAAAGATGTTATGGTGGGTTTCCCTGCTCCCTCTGGTCTCAATGATTCTATGTCATTAGCGATTCAAATTGACAGACGTTTGCGTGAGCGTAGAGGTATGCGTGGAATAGTGTTGCCTTGTGAACCAGCTTCCGAACCCATGCAGTGTGATAGAGTGGCTTCTGGGGCACAGCGTCATGAGTTTCGAAAACGCAATGGGTTATGTTTCTACTGTGGTGACGCCTCTCATGCTATTTCAGTCTGCCCTAAGCGGGGAAGACGTTTTGCACGCTCAGTTTTCTTGGGTAGTGTTCAGACTAAATTTCTGTTGACTGTTACCCTGATTTGCTCCCTGTCCACATTTTCTGCTCAGGCTTTTGTTGATTCGGGAGCAGCTATTAACCTGATGGATTTTGATTTTGCTAAACGTTGTGGGTTTCCCTTGATACCCCTACGGAAGTCTATTCCCCTACTGGGGATTGATTCTACCCCTTTGGCTGAGAATAAACCCCAGTTCTCTACTCAGATGATAATGAGGGTTGAACCTGATCATCAGGAGAGTTGCAAATTTTTGGTGCTGTATAATCTGCATGACATTATTGTACTAGGTTTCCCTTGGTTACAGTCTCATAATCCTGTTTTGGATTGGAAATCTGTGTCTGTAACTAGTTGGGGCTGCCAATGTGTTAATACCAACACTCCTATTTTTTCTGCCTCTCCCCAGGCTCAGGATGTTCCTGACTTTTTGACTGATTTTTCTGATGTGTTTAGCGAAAGTAAATCTGCATCCTTGCCCCCCATAGGAGCTATGACTGCGCTATTGAATTAGTGCCTGGTAGTAAATTCCCTAAAGGTCGCCTTTTTAACTTGTCTGTACCTGAACATGACGCTATGCGGTCTTATATCAAGGAGTCATTGGAGAAGGGTCATATCAGACCATCCTCTTCACCCTTGGGTGCCGGTTTTTTCTTTGTGGCCAAAAAGGATGGTTCATTAAGGCCGTGTATTGATTATCGTCTCTTGAACAATATCACTGTGAAATATCAATATCCGTTACCCTTGATTTCTGACCTGTTTTCCAGGGTGAAAAGTGCTACTTGGTTTACCAAGCTTGACCTCAGGAGGGCGTATAACCTTATTCGCATTAAGCACGGGGATGAATGGAAGACGGCGTTTAATACCCCAGAGGGGCATTTTGAGTACCTAGTGATGCCCTTTGGGCTCACTAATGCTCCTTCCGTCTTCCAGTCCTTCATGAATGACATTTTCAGGGGTTTTGTGGATAAATTTCTGATTGTTTATTTGGATGATATCTTGATTTTTTTCCAATGACTGGGACTCTCATGTGAAACATGTTCGGACTGTGTTCCAGATTTTGAGAGAGAATGCTCTGTATGTGAAGGGATCAAAGTGTCTTTTTGGCATACAGAGGATCTCATTTCTGGGATTCATTTTGTCCCCATCTGTTATTGAAATGGACCCGGTCAAGGTTCAGGCCATCTGTGATTGGGTCCAACCTACTTCATTAAAGGCTCTTCAGAGATTCTTGGGTTTTGCCAATTTTTATCATAAATTTATTGGTAATTTCTCTGTTATTGTTAAACCATTGACTGATTTGACCAAAAAGGGTTCTGATGTGGTGAAATGGCCTCCTGAGGCAGTCTCTGTGTTTCAGGAACTTAAGCAGAGATTCACTTCTGCTCCTGTTCTACGGCAGCCTGATGTTTCTCTGCCATTTCAGGTGGAGGTTGATGCCTCTGAAATTGGGGCAGGTGTCGTTTTGTCCCAAAGAGATCCAGAGACCTCTAAAAGTAACCCTTGTGCCTTTTTCTCTCGAAAATTTTCTCCAACTGAACGTAATTATGACGTGGGTAATCGGGAGTTATTGGCCATGAAGTGGGCTTTTGAAGAGTGGAGACATTGGCTGGAGGGAGCCAAACATCAGGTGGTTGGCCTCACGGACCATAAGAATCTGGTTTATCTGGAATCAGCCAAGTGACTTAATCCTAGACAGGCCAGGTGGGCCTTGTTTTTCACACATTTTAATTTTGTGGTTTCCTTTCTTCCTGGCACTAAGAATGTTAAGGCGGATGCCCTCTCGAGGAGTTTCCTTGCGGACTCTCCTGATTTATCTGATCCTGCTGTTATTTTGAAAGAGGGTGTAGTTCTTTCTGCCATCTCGCCCAATTTGAGACTGGCTCTGGAAGGGTGTCAGGAGGATAAACCCGAGCGCTGCCCTATTGGGAAATTGTTTGTCCCAGACCGGTGGAAAAAGAGTGTGATGTCTGAGATTTATTGTTCCGCGTTGGCCGGTCATCCCAGAATTTTTGTTACCAGAGACTTGGTTAGTCGGTCCTTTTGGTGGCCTACTTTGTCTCGTGACGTCAGGGAATTTGTGCAGTCCTGCGGGACTTGCTCTCGCTCCAAGCCTTGCTCTCGCTCTAGTGGTTTGTTGATGCCATTGCCTGTGTCCAAGAGACCATGGACCCATATCTCTATGGATTTCATTTCCGACCTCCCTGTTTCTCAGAGAATGACCGTTATCTAGGTGATTTGTGATAGGTTTTCCAAAATGATACATCATGTTCCATTACCTAAGTTGCCTTCCTCCTCCGAATTGGTGCCTTTGTTCCTTCAGCACGTGGTTCGGTTACACGGCATTCCTGAGAACATTGTGTCTGACAGAGGAGTCCAGTTTGTTTCCAGATTTTGGAGGACTTTTTGTTCTAAACTTGGTGTTCAATTGTCTTTCTCCTCGGCTTTTCATCCTCAGACCAATGGACAAACTGAGAGAACAAACCAGACATTGGAGACTTATCTGAGATGCTTTGTGTCTGCTGATCAAGATGACTGGCTCTCTTTTTTGCCTTTGACTGAGTTTGCTTTTAATAATAGGGCTAGCTCTGCCACTTTGATGTCTCCATTTTTCTGCAATTTTGGGTTTCACCCTCGATTTTCTTCGGGACAGACAGAGGCTTCTGTCTGTCCAGGTGTTGACTCTGTTGTGGAGCGTATGCAGCAGATTTGGGACCAGGTAGTGGAGAGGTTGTCCCTCTCTCAGGAGAGGGCCCAGCGGTTTGCCAACCGGCATAGGACTGATGGTTCTCGGTTTGAAGTGGGGGACTTGGTCTGGTTGTCTTCAAGAAATATCCCTATGAGAGTTGCATCTCCTAAGTTTAAGCCTAGGTTCATTGGACCTTATAAGATCATGGAGATTCTTAATCCTGTTTCCTTTCGTTTACTTCTTCCAGGGACATTTAAGATCCATAACGTGCTCCACAAGTCCTTATTGAAGAGGTTTGTCGAGCCAGTGGTTCCTATGGCTGCGCCTCCTGACCCTGTTTTGGTTGAGGGCAATCTGGAGTATGTGGTTGAGAAAATATTGGATTCTCGTTTTTCTAGACGGAAACTTGAGTATTTGGTTAAGTGGAGAGGTTATGGTCAGGAGGACAATTCTTGGGTGTTTGCTTCGGACATCCATGCTAGGAGACTGATCCGTGCGTATCACAGAGCTCATCCTGACCGACCTGTTTGCCCAAATGAGGGTTCGGTGACCCCTCCTCAAGGGGGGGGGGTACTGTTGTGAATGTGTTAGAAATGAATTCTGAGCAGAAGCTCCCTCTGGTGGTTACAAACAGTACTGAACCATTCAATGAGGATTGGCAATCAGGAGTTACAGACTGGTCTTATATAAGGGAGGTTCCCTCCCATCATGGTTGCCGGTGATCAATTGTTCTTGTCTCAACTGTGGTTCCTGGTTCACTTGGAAGCTTGCTGAGTCTTGCCTCTTCTCCTGCTCTCAGATAAGATATTTTCTGTTTTTTGTTTTTGTGCTTACCATTTGCATATTTCTCTGCATTTCTGTGAGGTTAGCCAGGTCTCCCCCCCCCCTGAGGGGGGCTTGGGCTCCTCTCAGTTCTTCTGAGCCACTGTTATTTGTTCATTTGCCTTTTCCAGTTTTTTCAGTGGCTGCGGCTTAGTTTTGTTACACCAGAGAACTAATTTAGGTGGTAGAGGTCGTGTGATCTCAGGTGTTTTTGCAATTAGTAGAGTTGGTATTTTTTAGGGTTTTTTGGATTGCAGTAAGTTTCCTTCCTATCCTTTTCTGTCTAGGAAGATTGGGTCCCAACGTTTGCTCATACTATTTTCTGTCTGTGTCTGTATTTCCTCTTGTCTAACCGCCATCACATGTTTGGGGGCTTCCTATGTTCTTTGGGGATCTGCTCCGGGGCAGATAGCTTTCCCTATTATTAGTAGTAATAGGGACACATACGGCAGCAGCGGCTCACTATTGGGGCATTAGGTGCAGTAATAGGGACACATACGGCAGCAGCGGCTCAATATTGGGGTATCAGGAGTAGTAATAGGGACACATACGGCAGCAGCGGCTCAGTATTGGGGTATCAGATGAAGTAATAGGGACACATACAGCAGCAGAGGCTCAATATTGGGGTATCAGGAGCAGTAATAGGGACACATACGGCAGCAGCGGCTCGGTATTGGGGTATCAGGTGCAGTAATAGGGACACATACGGCAGCAGCGGCTCAGTATTGGGGTATCAGGTGCAGTAATAGGGACACATACGGCAGCAGCGGCTCAGTATTGGGGTATCAGGTGTAGTAATAGGGACACAAACGGCAGCAGCGGCTCAGTATTGGGGTATGAGGTGCAGTAATAGGGACACATGCTCCAGCTGAGAAGTTCCTAATACTCACATGCGTGTTTTGAGCAATTGGTGTAATGGGAGTCAATGGAAAAGCTGAGTTTTTTTCCTGCAGACCCTAGTCTAGGGGCAGTGAAAATGTCCAAATAGATGGGAAAAGTGCTGAATGGAAGCATAGGGAAGACTCCTGGAAGCATCTCTGACTTCCAGATCCCTGCTGAAAACAATAGTGTTAGATTTTTACTCAACTTTAAGGAGTGACAATAAAACATTCCAAACTGACGAGAAATTACATTTTACTGGAAAAAAAGTTAAGAAACAATTTTCCTGTATAATGACTCTATATAAGACAAAATTTAAAAAGGATTTAAAATATATATAATTTAAGTAAACCAAAATATTTTTTAATTAAAACATAGGAAATTTCAGTTGAATTTATGAAGGAAGCAAGAACTGCCAAAAATTAAGGACTCGGATACACCCTGTATTAGCCATAAATGAGGGCCTCATATACATTCTATTCAAATTGTCATGTATTGGATCTTCTAGATTCATAAAGGCTATGCACTTTTGAGGGTTATTTATTGCAAGAAAATGTACACCAGACCATGCAATAGTGTATGGGTTAGCAATATAACACCGATAAGGGTATGTGCACACATTGAGTAAAATTTCTGCACCATTTCTGCCTCTCTAGGCAAGAAAAACACAGCTGCAAAAATGTGCATTTTTGACACTTTTTTTGCCATGTGTTTTGGTGCATTTTTGCCTACGTTTTTGATAGATTTGAGTGAAGTTGATGGTGAAAAACGCAGGGCAAAATAACACAGAAAACTGACATGCAGCAGATTACTTTCTGCACCAAATCTGCAAGTCAAAAATACTCAACCTGTGCATGACACGTCAGACTTCTCATCCACTTTGCTGGCATCAGGTTTGTTTCAGCTCTTGTCACAAATCAGAGCAGAAAAAACGTGACACCAAATCTGTAAGTGTGCACACAGCCTAAATTTTTGAAGACATTTTTTGTGGGCTTTATACCAACTAAATGTACTCCAGATCAAGAAATAGTCTATGGGTGAGCAATATAATAGCAATTACATTTTGAACAATTTTTTGAGGGTTATATGCCAACGAAATGTACCCAAGAACAAGTAATACTGTATGGCTGAGAAATGCAACCCAGCAAAATTTGTAATTTTTTTTTTATTCTTATATATCACAAAAAAGGACCCAAGAACACAGAATAGTGTATAGGTAAGAAATTTGAACAAACAAGAAAAATTTTCAAATGCTTTTTTGTACTGTTAACCCCTTTCTTCCATCTGACGTACTATTCCGTTCATGTGCCCTGGGACTTAATTCCCAAGGACGGAATAGTACGTCATATGCGATCAGCTGAGCTCCCGGGGGATCGCAGCTGATCGCGGCTGGGTGTCAGGTGATTATCACAGCTGACACCCAGCACTATGTCTATGTGCCAGGAGCGGTCACGGACCGCTCCCCGCACATTAACCACCGGCGCACTGCGATCAAAGATGATCACAGTGTTCCGGCGGTATACGGAAGCATGGCGCAGGGAGGGGGCTCCCTGCGTGCTTCCCTGAGACCCTCAGAACAGCGCGATGTGACCGCACTGTTCTGAGGGCTTCCTCCCTGCAGGACAACCGGATCCAAGATAGCCATGGGGTCCTTCCGGATCCTGCAGGGAAGCGGCTTCCTCAGTGCCTGCTGAGAGCAGGCGCTGAGAAAGCCTGCAGCACTGCCTGTGAGATCGCCGATCTGACAGCATACCTTCCAACCATCCCGGATGGAGCGGGACAGTCCCGATTCTAACCCCCCTGTCCCGCTGTCCCGCTGAGGACACTATGTGTCACGCAGTGAGATGAGCCGCCATGCCCCCATGCACCCCTTCCTGCCATTCCTGTCTCTACAGCTCAGCCTCACAGCAGCTAGCAACGATACTGCTATTGCTGTAGTCTTCTTTGCCCACAGGACATGTGATGAGGTCACAGGAGGGGAGGAGTCAGGGGTCACATGATCAGTGTCTTCGTTGTGTGCAGGACTGCTGTGATGGTTGTCATGGTGCTGGATGAGGGTAAGTGTGTGTGGGGGTCGGGACTCTGGTTTACAGTGTGGATGTAGCAGTGCTGTAGTGTGTACAAGTTGGATGTAGCAGAGCCGTGTATGTACTTGGTGTGCGGAGCGGAGCCGTGTGTGTACGAGGTGTACGGAGCGGAGCCGTGTGTGTACGAGGTGTACGGAGCCGTGTACAAGGTGTACGAAGCGGAGCCGTGTGTGTACGGACCGGAGCCGTGTGTGTACGAGGTGTATGGAGCGGAACCGTGTGTGTACCAGGTGTACGGAGCGGAGCCGTGTGTGTACGAGGTGTACCGGAGCAGAGCAGTGTGTGTACGAGGTGTACGGAGCGGAACCGTGTGTGTACGAGGTGTACGGAGCGGAGCCGTGTGTGTATGAGGTGTACGGAGCGGAGCCGTGTGTGTACGAGGTGTACGGAGCGGAGCCGTGTGTGTACGAGGTGTACGGAGCGGAGCCGTGTGTGTACGAGGTGTACGGAGCGGAGCCGTGTGTGTACGAGGTGTACGGAGCAAAGCCGTGTGTGTACGAAGCGGAGCCATGTGTGTACAAGGTGTACAGAGCGGAGCCTTGTGTGTGCGAGGTGTACGGAGCGGAGCCGTGTGTGTACGAGTTGTACGGAGCGGAGCTGTGTGTGTACAAGGTGTACCGGAGCGGATCCGTTTGTGTACGAGGTGGTTGTAGCAGTGATGTAGTGTACGAGGTGTACAGAGCAGAGCCGTGTGTGTACGAGTTGGATGTAGCGGAGCCGTGCGTGTACGAGTTGGATGGAGCGGAGCAGCGCGTGTATGAGGTGCACGGAGCTAAGGCTACTTTCACACTTGCGTTTTTTTGTGCAGCGCATCGTGCGCACATGAAACTATATAATATAAACGCTGCGATATTTAGTCGCATCAGCGTGCACATTACGACCAAAAAACGCAGTGTTTGTATGCGATTTCAAGCGTTTTTGCATGCGTTTGCGTTTTTTCGGCGCATGGGTTGTCTACATGTCACATTTCTATCAACTCTGTCTCTTCATCTGTCTCTATCATCTCTGTCTCAACTCTGTCTCTATCATCTGTCTCTATCATCTCTATCATCTCTGTCTCTATCATCTGTATCAACTCTGTCTCTATCATCTGTCTCTATCATCTGTCTCTATCATCTGTCTCTATCATCTGTCTCAATCTCTGTCTCTATCATCTCTGTCTCTATCATCTCTGTCTCTATCATCTCTATCATCTCTGTCTCTATCATCTGTATCAACTCTGTCTCTATCATCTGTCTCTATCATCTCTATCATCTCTGTCTCAACTCTGTCTCTATCATCTGTCTCTATCATCTCTGTCTCTATCAATTTGTCTCTATCATCTCTATCATCTCTGTCTCAACTCTGTCTCTATCATCTGTCTCTATCATCTCTATCATGTCTGTCTCTATCATCTGTATCAACTCTGTCTCTATCATCTCTGTCTCTATCATCTCTGTATCTATCATCTGTCTCTCTATCATCTGTCTCTATCATCTGTGTCTCTATCATCTGTATCTACTCTGTCTCTAACATCTGTCTCTATCATCTGTATCAACTCTGTCTCATCACTGTCTATCATCTGTCTCTATCATCTGTCTCTATCATCTCTGTCTCTATCATCTGTCTCTATCATCTGTCTCTATCATCTCTGTCTCTATCATCTCTGTCTCTATCATCTCTGTCTCTATCATCTGTCTTATCTCTGTCTCTATCATCTCTGTCTCTATCATCTCTGTCTCTATCATCTCTGTCTCTATAATCTCTGTCTCTATCATTTCTGTCTCTATCATTTCTGTCTCTATCATCTCTGTCTCTATCACCTTTTTATCTACACTCCTCACAATGTTGCTTGTGTAGGGGGTTGTTTAAACAAGTGTTTAGACATTATTTACTCCAAAATCTCGTGCGCGCAAAAGCGCTGACGAGCGCAAAGCCATGCGCACGCCAGCGCACCCATAGACTGCAATGTTATTTTTTGCGCATAGCATGCGCACACATGCGCACGCGTTTTTTTTAAAGCGGTTGGGCGGAAAAAAAAGCAACATATAGCGTCTAGTGCGTATGGGCGCACACCTGGAAAATGCGCAGCGCACGCCAAACGCAGATGAACGAGTGCAAGCGCTAGACCCTGCGCCCGCCATGTTAAAGATAGGGGAACATTGCGCATGCGTCCGATAGCGCACGATGCGCTGCGCAAAAAAATGCAAGTGTGAAAGTAGCCTAAGCCGCACATGTACGAGGTGCACGGAGCGGAGCCGCGCGTGTACGAGGTGCATGGAGCGGAGCCGCGCGTGTATGAGGTGCACGGAGCAGAGCCGCGCGTGTACAGTCACGAGCGGACGCGGTGACGAGTGCAGGAGCAGAGCCGCGCGTGTACGAGGTGCACGGAGCGGAGCCGCGCGTGTACGAGGTGCACGAGCGAGCGCGCGTGTACGAGGTGCCGGAGCGGCCGTGCGGTACGAGGTGGATGTAGCAGTGCTGTAGTGTGCACGAGGTGCACGGAGCGGAGCCGCGCGTGTACGAGGTGGATGTAGCAGTGCTGTAGTGTGTACGAGGTGCACGGAGCGGAGCCGCACGTGTACGAGGTGGATGTAGCAGTGCTGTAGTATGTACGCGGTTTATGGAGCTGCACCGCGCTTGTACGAGGTTTACGGAGCGGAGCCGTGTGAACGAGGTGGATGTCGCAGTGCTGTGTGTGTACGAAACGGAGCCCTGTGTGTGTGAAGTGTATGGAGCTGAGCCGCTCAGCTCCGTACACACAGGGCTCCGTGCTTGAGCCGTGTGTGTACAGAGTGAAGCAGAGCCGTGTGTGTATGGAGTGGAGCCTTGTGTGTATGTAGTGGAGCCACGTGTGTACGAGATGTACGGAGCAGAACTGTATGTGTATGAGGTGTATGCTGCAAAGCCGCATGTGTACAAGGTTTGCGGAGTGGAGTCGTATGTGTACAAGGTGTACAAAGCGTGGCTGCGTGTGTACAAGGTGTTCAGAGTGGAGCCTTGTGTATACTGAGTGGAGCCTTGTGTGTGCGAGGTGGACGGAGCTGAGCCATGTGTGACGAGGCATACAAAGCGGAACCGTGTGTGTATGAGGTGTGCAGAGCCGTGCGTGTACAAGGTGTATGGTGGGGAGCATTCATACCTCCTAACCGTCCTGAATTCAGCGGACACTCCCGATTTTGGGAGTCTGCCCCGCTGTCCCGGCCAGGAGCTTTTCCCGTGGACACAGGAGTACATGCCGGAGCCCCGAGGAGCACTTTAAAATTCGCACGTGATGTTCTAACAGAAGTGACGTGCTGGAAGATGACCGGAAATTAGGTAATTTCGGGAGGAGATTGTGACGGAACCATGGAGGCACTTCAGGGAATGCTTCAGATCCGTCACCGTGTCCTCGCCTTGGAATCGGGGATGTCGGCCATGTGAGCGGATCATGATATGTCCTGCACTGGGAGGCTCAGGTGGGCACTACAATGGGAGCTGGGCTGCTATAGTATCTTTATAGAATCTTTATTTCTTTCTCTCTCTGTTTCTTTCTCTCTCTCTGTTCTTTCTCTCTGTTTTTCTTTCCCATCTTTCTTTCTCTCTGTTCTTTTTCTTTCTTTCTCTCTGTTCTTTCTTTTCCTCTTTCTTTCTATCTCTGTTCTTTCTTTCTTTCTTCTTTCTTTCTTTCTTTCTTTCTCTGTTTTCTTTCTTTTTCTCTTTTCCTCTTCTGTTCTTTCTTTCCCCTCTTTCTTTTTCTCTCTCTCTGTTCTTTCTTTCTTTCTTTCTTTCTTCTTTCTTTCTTTCTTCTTTCTTTCTTTCTTTCTTTCCTTTCTCTCTGTTCTTTTTTTCTTTCTCTCTTTCTTTTCTCTCTGTTCTTTCTTTCTTTCCCTCTTTCTTTCTCTCTGTTCTTTCTTTCTCTCTCTCTGTTCTTTCCCATCTTTCTTTCTCTCTTTCTTCTTTCTTTCTTTCTCTCTGTTCTTTCTTTCCCCTCTTTCTTTTCTTTCTTTCTTCTTTCTTCTTTCTCTTTCCCCTTTCTTTCTTCTCTTTCTTCTTTCTTCTCTTTCTTTCCTCTCTTTCTTTCTCTTTTTCTCTCTGTTCTTTCTTCTCTTTTCCTCTTTCTTTCTCTTTTTCTTTCTTTCCATCTTTCTTTCTCTCTCTGTTCTTTTCTTTCTTTCTCTCTGTTCTTTCTATCTCTGTTCTTTCTCTTTCTTTCTTTTCTTTCTCTCTCTGTTCTTTCTTTCTCTCTGTTCTTTCTTTCTCTTTCTTTCCCTCTTTCTTTCTTTCTGTTCTTTCTCTCTTTCTGTTCTTCTTTCTCTTTCTTCCTCTCTCTCTGTTCTTTCTTTCCCTTCTTTCTCTCTCCCCTCTGATGTTCCTTTACTCTCTTTCTTTTTTCTCTGTTCTTTTTTTCTGTCCCCCTCTTTCTTTCTTCTCTCTGTTTCTTTTTCTCTTCTCTCTGTTCTTTCTTTCCTCTTTCTTTCTTTCTTTCTTTTCTTTCTCTCTCTCTGTTCTTTCCCCTCTTTCTTTCTTTCTCTGTTCTTTTTTCTTTCTCTCTCTCTTCTTTCTCTTTCTTTCTCTCTCTGTTCTTTCTTTCTTTCTTTCCCCTCTTTCTTTCTCTCTCTATTCTTTCTTTCTTTTTCTGTTCTGTCTTTCCTCTTTCTTTCTTTCTCTGTTCTTTCTTTCCCATCTGTCTTTCTTTCTCTCTCTGTTCTTTCTTTCCCCTCTTTCTTTCTCTCTCCCTCTCTGTTCTTTCTTTCCCCTCTTTCTTTTTTTCCTCTTGTTTTTTTTCTCGTCCCTCTTTCTCTGTTCTTTCTTTCTTTCCCGTCTTTCTTTCTTTCTTTCTTTCTTCTCTCTGTTCTTTCTTTCCCGTCTTTCATTCTTTCTCTCTCTGTTCTTTCTTTCCCCTCTTTCTTTCTCCGTCTCTGTTCTTTCTTTCCCCTTTCTTTATTTCTTTCTCTCTCTACTTTCTCTCTGTTCTTTCTTGCTTTCCCCTCTTTCTTTCTCTCTCTCCTTTCTCTCTGTTTTCTTTTTTCTCTCTCTGTTCTTTCTTTTACTCAGTACCAGTGTGCCCACAGTACCAGTCAGTGTGATCACCAGTGCTAAATGGTGTGGTTGGGGCGTGGACATGGTGTGTGACTAGTTGGGAAATGGGTGTGGTCGGGGCGTGGCCTAAAATATGCCACGGCTTGTCTTCAAAAGTTGGGAGGTATGCTGACAGAGTGCTGTGCAGTGTCATATTGGTGATCTGACCTTACACAGTGATGTCCCAACCTGGGATAAAGTAAAAAAGTTAAAAAAAAATAAAAATAACGTGTAAAAAAAAATTCATAAATAAAGAAAAAAAAATATTCCCCGATAAATTCATTTTTTCATGTAAAAAAACCCTCCCTATAAACCTGTCCCAATATTTAACCCCTTTAGTGAACCCCTAAAAAAAAAAAAAAAGCAAGTAGAAAAAACAATGATTTATCATCAAACAGCCAAACAAAAAGTGGAAAAACACGCGATCAAAAAGACGGATATAAATACACATGGTACCGCTGAAAAAGTCATCTTGTCCCGCAAAAAACGAACCACCATACAGCGCCATCAGCGAAAAAATAAAAAAGTTATAGCTCGCAGAATAAAGCGATGCAAAAATAATTACTTTTTATATATAATTGTTTTTATAGTATAAAAGCACCAAAACATAAAAAAATGATATAAATGAGGTATCGCTGTAATCGCACTAACCAGAAGAATAAAACTGCTGTATCAATTTTACCACATGCGGAACGGTATACACGCCCCCCAAAATAAATTAATGAATTGCTGGTTTTTGTTCATTCTGCCTCCCAAAAATCATAAAAAAAAGTGATCAAAAAATGTCATGTGCCCAAAAATGGTACCAATAAAAATGTCAACTCATCTCGCAAAAAATAAGACCTCACATGACTCTGTGGCCAAAATATGGAAAAATTATAGCTCTCAAAATGTGATGATGCAAAAACTATTTTTTGCAATAAAAGCGTCTTTTAGCGTGTAACAGCTGCCAAGTATAAAAACCCGCTGTAAATAGTAAATCAAACCTCCTTTATCACCCTCTTAGTTAGGGAAAAATAATAAAATTAAAAAAATGCATTTATTTCCATTTTCCCATTAGGGTTAGGGTTGGGGCTAAAGTTAGGGTAAGAGATGGGGTTAAAGGGTTGGGATTAGGGTTAGGAGTGTGTTAGGGTGAGGTTTGTGGTTAGGGTTGGGATTAGGGTTAGGGGTGTGTTGGGGTTAGAGTTTGAGTTAGAATTGTGGGGTTTCCACTGTTTAGGCACATCAGGTGCTCTCCAAACGTGACATGGCATCTGATCTCAATTCCAGCCAATTCGGCGTTGAAAAAGTCAAATGGTGCTCTTTCCCTTCTGAGGTCTGCCATGCGCCCAAACAGTAGTTTACCCCCACATATCACCACACCACAGGGGTACCAGCTTACTCAGGAAAAATTGCACAATAACTCTTGGGGTCCAATTTCTACTGTTACCCTTGGGAAAATAAAAAATTGGGGGCGAAAATATCATTTTTGTGGAAAAAATATGATTTTTATTCGAACGTCCATGACAGCACTACGGAGAGAGGGGATCCGCCCTTTAGGAACAGGAAACCTACAGATACAAAAGGATGGCACCTCTCCCACGCATCAGTTGGTTTCCTGTTCCTGAAGGACGGGTTTCCTTCAGATGAAGCTCTTCAGGAGGACCCAGGCTGGCAGGTCGACCCAGGTAGCGGGGGGGTCTCCTACCTCGACCGGTGCGGAGCCCCTGGAAGTGCCACGGTGGGTCCGGGTAGGATTCCACAACAGTGTGCGGAGCAGGTGGAGCAGTATCCAGAGGATCCCTGTCTCACAGCCAGCGCGGTTGGTAAGTATTGCCCCCCCTCCCTGGTCCCGGTGCCTGCTCCCTGTCTTCTCCTGCGGTCCTGGTGGGGCCTGCTGAGGTGGTGCAGCCGTGGGGGATATCCCCGGGGAAAAAAAAAAATCGGGAAGTTTTGAATTTCCCGCCACGCGTCGCTGCTATGGGCGGCGCGGCGGGGTTTTTTTAATTTCCCGCCGCTTGTCGCTACTGTGGGCGGCGCGGCGGGGTTTTGGATCTCCCGCTCACGTCCCTGCTGTGGGGCGAAGAGGCGGGAGGCTTGTATCGGCGTACCTGCAGGGGAGGGGGGATGGCTGCGGCCGAGCTGTGGGGTGGCGCGGCCGGGTCTTCTGGGTCCCCCGCTGGAGCGCCGATCCAGACGGCGGTAAAGAAGGGGGCGGGGTCTCCACCGCCGGAACCGGAAGTGGGACACCGGCTTTTTTGAAAAATTTGGCGCAGCTGCATCACGTACTGGGCGGCGCCTGCAGTGGGGATGGCGGGGAGATGCAGGGGGGCTGTGGGGTGGGGAGCAGGAGGGGGTGGACCCCTGGACGCACCTGCTGACCCGGATATCCGGGGAAAGAACATATAAGGGCCTGTGAAGCTGGTGAAAGCACTTCTGCCCCATTTTTTGCAATGGAGACTGCAGAAGCTCTTTCAGTGCAGCAGGAGAGCCAGCAGCAGACAGAGCGCTCCTCTTCAATGGCCGGGGACGGTCGGTCAAGTAATCAGTCCAGCCACAGGAGTTCCTCAGCCGGAAAGAAGACCCCTCCCCGTGATCCGGTACCTACTGCTGTATGGACTGGGTAAGAGATCGTCAGTCTTAGAATACCCAGTAATGCAGTTTTTCCCCTATTCTGTGTTCTGTCACTAGGGGAAGAAGTGTTCAGTGAAAAACAAGCACAGGGAATGTGCCTTTTTCTGCTTGTCCTCTGCCAGCCGTGCATGCGACAGACGGTAGGGCATTAGAGGGGGAAGGGCAGAGGCTTGGGATGTGATAGTTACCCCCCTTCCCTTTTAGATAGCGGAGGAGACTCCGGATTTCACTGAAAACCTGAAGGAGATAATAAGGGCAGAGATGAAGGAGTCCTTAAGACACGGAGAATCTTCCAGGCGTAGGACTGTATCAGTGTTATCTGATTCAGATTCACCCGCCGCCCATGAGACGGGTGAAGTTTTTTCAGGACCCTCTTCTCCTTCCTCTTCGGCTTCTTCCTCTTCTTCTACAGAAGACGCTACCCGATTTTGTTTTCCCTTGGACCAAATGGACAAACTTGTCATATCAGTTAGGTTCACCATGGGGATAGAGGAGGCGAGACCAGAACTCTTGGTACAGGATCTGATGTTCGGTGGTCTGGATCCAAAGAAACACAGATCCTTTCCACTAAACAGTAGAATCCAAGGCCTAATTGACAGAGAGTGGAAGAAGCCAGAAAAAAGAGGCTCCTTACCCCAAGAATTTAAGCGGAGATACCCCTTTGAAGATCCTTGACAGGTAGATGGGATAAGGCCCCGAAGCTGGACGCAGCAGTAGCGAAGGTTCCAAAAAATCCTCCATCCCCTTCGATGATATGGGGTCTTTGAAAGATCCACTAGACAAGAAGGCAGACTCCTTCTTGAAATGGACATGGGAGATGTCGGCAGGTGCCCTGAGGCCGGCAGTTGCGGCCACTTGTACAGCCAGATCAATGATGGTCTGGCTGGACCAATTAGAGTCCCAATTAGCAGATGGAACCCCTAGAGGGTCGATTCGGAAAACCTTGCCGATAATTCAGAACACGGCGGCTTTCCTGGCTGATTCCTCAGCGGACTCAGTAAGAATGGCTGCCAGAGCGGCAGGTCTGTCTAATGCAGCGTGAAGGGCGCTGTGGCTAAAGTGTTGGCCGGGAGATATTCAAGCCAGATCTCGCCTCTGCTCCATTCCATGTGACGGTGAATATCTTTTTGGCCCGGTCCTGGACGAACTTTTGGAAAAGGCAGGGGACGACAAGAAAAAGTTTCCCAGTCTGTCGACTCCTTCCTACAAGAGGCCTTTCAGCAGAAGGAGGTTTAGCCGCAGAAGGTCGTCCAGGGAGCGAGCCAAATGGGATGAAAGGAGGAGAAGAGGTACAGGGTTTATGTTTAGGGGTCCGCCTCGGGAAACCAAAAAACCCTCGTAATGACTGGCAATACCGGTAGGAGGCAGATTAATGGCCTTCTACCCAGCCTGGTCGGAAATCTCAAACAGTAGCTGGATCCTTAATCTCATAGCTACAGGACTGCGTTTAGAATTCTCCTCGGTGCCTCGGGATAACTTTAAAATTACCCCCCTCAGGTCATCCCCATCGGAGCAGGCCCCTCTAGAGTTGGAAGTACAGGATCTTTACGCTAAGAAAGTCCTAGTGGAGGTGCCGGAAGCAGAGTGGGGTAAAGGGTTTTACTCCCCTCTGTTTTTGATCCGTAAACCGGACGGTTCTTTTAGAACAATTATTAATTTAAGGGCCCTCAATAAATTTCTTGTTATTCACCCATTTAAAATGGAAACGGTCAGCTCAGCAATAAAGCTTCTGTTTGAAAATTGCTTTATGGTGGTGTTAGATCTGAAAGACGCTTATTACCACGTACCGATCCATGTGGCCCATCAGCGTTTCCTCAGAGTAGCAGTCCAGATGGGGGAGTCACTACGACATTTTCAATATAGCGCCCTTCCCTTCGGCTTGGCGGTTGCCCCACGAGTGTTCACTAAGGTTATTTGAGAAGTCATGGCCCACTTACGTGAATCCAATATGCTTATAGTCCCCTACCTCGACGACTTTCTTATCATTGGAAAAACGGCAGAGCATTGCCTAGAGCAGCTGCAAAGGGCAATATCTACCCTAGAGCAGCTGGGATGGCTAATAAATATCAAAAAGTCTCGTTTGAATCCAATGATAGTTCAGCAGTTTTTAGGGCTAATTCTGGATTCGCGGAATCAGAACTGTAGTTTACCGTCAGACAAATTGATTCGCTTGCATTACCAGGTCCTGAACGCCTCCAATAACCCCTCCATGTCTCTTAGGAAAGCCATGTCTCTTTTGGGCTCCCTCTCGTCCTGCATCCCCTCAGTTCAGTGGGCACAATTTCACACAAGGACGCTACAAGCTGAGGTTTTGTCATATCAAAATTCTCTAGGTGGTTGCCTAGAAGGCCAGCTATCCTTGTCCCGGGCTGCTATAAGGTCCCTGGATTGGTGGAAGGAGGAGACGAACCTGTCTAGGGGGGGGTTCCCTGGGAATATGAAATATCCCGGATAGTCACGACAGATACAAGCCCTTCTGGGTGGGGGGCTCATATGGGGGATGTTATGGTTCAGGGCTTATGGGAGCTGGATCAGATACAGATGTCTTCTAATATGAAGGAGTTAACAGCGGTAGAGCAAGCGATTAAAAAGCTCCTTGTCTATCTACAGGGTCACCACGTTCGAGTGCTCTCAGACAATCGTGTCACAGTCGCTTATGTCAACCACCAGGGCGGCACTCGTTCCAGTCCTCTCATGGAAGTAGCAGGGCGCCTACTCCAGATAGCAGAACGACATTTTCTTTCTTTAACGGCTCTACATATAAGAGGAGAAGAAAATACCAAGGCGGACTTCTTAAGCCGCAATCTCCTGAGTCAGGGGGAATGGTCGTTGAAGACTTCCATCTTCGACCTGATTGTGCAGAAATGGGGTCAACCGGAGGTAGATCTCTTTGCTACCAAAAGCAACAGGAAAGTGAGACGGTTCTGCTCTCTGAATCCCAAAGAAGACCCTCTGGCAGTGGACGCTCTTCTGATAAAGTGGGATTTCAATCTGGCCTATGCCTTCCCTCCCTTGTCTTTACTCCCCCTAGTACTGAGGAAGGTCAGGAAAGACAGGGTGAGGGTAATAGTAGTCGCTCCTTTCTGGCCCAGGAGGGCATGGTTTTCATGTCTCAGAAACATGTCGATAGCCGACCCTTGGGTCCTGCTGGACATCCCAGATCTGCTCTCCCAGGGTCCAGTCTACCATCCTCAGGTAGCGGGCCTCCACCTGACGGCGTGGATTTTGAACGGTCGCTGCTGAGAGATAAGGGGTTTTCTACTAATCTAATTAATACTCTCCTTAAGAGCAGAAAAGAGGTTACAACTAGAATCTACGCTAGAACTTGGAAAAAATTTCTTCAGAGTTCGGGGGTGGTAGCAGGGGACCCAACACTGATAGCCCAGATTCTAGAATTCCTACAAAAGGGTCTGGACTTAGGTCTCTCCACAGCACCCTTAAGGTGCAGGTTTCAGCGTTGGGAGCGCTCTTCAGTTGCAACATCGCCAATAATTACTGGGTCAGTAAATTCATTAAGGCTGCGGGTAGGTCGAGACCCATAGTGAAGGAGAGAATCATGCCATGGGATTTGAACCTTGTTCTCACGGCCTTAACAGAGCCCCCTTTTGAACCTATATCAGCAGCATCAATAAAGATTCTTTCCCTAAAAAACCGCCTTCCTGGTAGCATTAACTTCGGCTAGGAGGGTAAGTGACATCCAGGCACTATCTAGGCTGTCTCCTTACACTTGGGTCCTGGATGACAGGATAATACTTAGGCCTGATCCGGCATACCTGCCTAAGGTGTCTTCCGCTTTTCACAGAACACAGGAAATTGTTCTTCCTTCTTTCATCCCTAATCCATCTAATCAAAAAGAGATAAAACTCCATACTCTAGATGTTAGAAGATGTCTCCTGCAATATTTAGCAGTCACTGACCCCTGGAAAAGGGACAATGCATTGTTTGTCTCTTTTCAGGGAATTAACAAAGGCCGTAGAATAACAAAAAGCTCATTGGTCTCATTGTGTGACATATTTCTCTCTTTTAAGGGAATAAAAATTCAAAGTTTGAAAATTGCAAAATTTTCCAAATATTCGCCATATTTCCATTTTTTTCATAAATAACCGCAAGTTATATCGAAGAAATTTTACAACTATCATGAAGTACCATATGTCACGAGAAAACATTCTCAGAATCGCTAAGAACCGTTGAAGCGTTCCAGAATTATAGCCCCATAAAAAGACAGTGGTCAGAATTTTAAAAATTGGCCCAGTCATTAACGTGCAAACCACCCTTGGGGGTTAAGGATTTATATATCATGAAAATGTGACAGAAAGCACATAATACTGTATGGATGAGTAATCTAATTCTGATATATTCTTCTACGCTTTTTGTAAGTTTAACATACCATCATAATGCAACAATAACAGTGTTAAACTGCATGAATGGGTCATTGAATCCATGAAAAAATTTTGAACGAAAATATTTTGAAAGTGTAGTTGATAAATTTATATAGTCATAAAGGCTTTAACAAAAGTGAAAATCCAGACAGAAATTATGGAGAGGGTCATCCATAGACCCCTGAAAGGTAACACTGGTGGGCCTCATTAAAACATTAATATTACAAACACTTTATGTGCTGCTGTCATCTGGTTGTGGGGAAAAGAGTGGGCTAATCCAGGTTTTATTCATTTTATGAGAGTGAGCCTGTCTGCATTCTCTGTTGACAGATGAAAGCATCTGTCTATTATGATTCTCTTGGCGGCACTAAAACCCCGCTCAGACAAGATCCTGTGAGCTGGGCAGCACGACATCTCCAAAGCATAGTGGGCCAGCTCATGCCAGGTGTACAGCTTTGAGACCCAGTAGTTGAAAGTCGCAGAGGAAGTAGGGAGTACGCCGATTTGGTCAGCCAGGTATTGCTTGACCATCTTTGCAAACTTATCCTTTCTTGTCAAAAATACCCTGTCATCAGGCCTTGGGCATTGGGTTGGTGTCATGAAATTGGTCCACGTCTTTGACAATGTACCTCTGCCATTGCTGTGTCACCCTGGCCTCCTATTTGGTTGGGCAAGGAAGCTTTAAGCTTTCTCCCTGCCACTATCATTGTCTGATGGGAATATTTTCAACATATTTTCCACAGTGGCCTTCTGGCTTAGACCATTTTAGAAGACCTCTCCACCTCAGGAAAAGAGATGCAAAGTTCTCTTTGTAGTGTGTGTCTAGCAGGTTGAACAACCAGTACTCTTTTTTGGCCAAGATGAATGTAACGCGAGAGTTACGGGAAAGGCAGCGGTACATAAAGTCGACTATATGTGCCAAGCTACATACAGCCAACACTTCCCTGTCTCCACCATGATGACAACTCTCAATCTCTTCATCCTACTCCCGCTCTTTCTCCTCATTCCCATCCCTTGCCCATCCTCATAGGAGAGAGAGGACAAAGGTTGTGTGGCTATTAACCTCTGTTGCACTGGCCACCAGCTCCTGTTCCTCTTCTTCTTCCTCCTCCTCAGCATCCACCTCCTCATTCATACCCAATCCACACTGAATAGATGAGGCTGGGCTGGCTACAATGTGTTATATCTTCCTCGATCTGCAGCTGCTCTGCTTGCAAAGCTTCATGTATAATAGTGAGCAGCAACTGTTTAAGTAGAGACAGGAGCATAGGATAGTTGCGCTGACTATGGCATCATCACCACTCACCATCTTTGTGGAGTCCTCAAAGTCTTGGAGAAATAAACAAATGTCAGACATCCATGCCCACTCTTTAGTTGTTATATGCGAAGGCTGACCAGAATGCCAACAGGGGTGTTCGAGCTGGTACTCAACCACATGCCTCTTCTGCACACAAAGCCTTGCCAGCACATGCAGTATGGAGCACGTGGACATGTCTAACATCAGTCTGTGAGCTGGCACTTGCATGTACTGCTGCAGCACTGCCATAGCGGCGGCAGCTGTAGCCAACGTGTGTAAATGAGCGCTGATGCAGCGTACCTTAACCATATGCTCTGGCAAATCAGGGTATGTTTTCAGAAACCATTGAACTACCAAATTGAGCACATGTGCCAAGCATGGTATGTGTGTGAGGTTGCCAATCTTCACAGCCGCCACCAGGTTACGCCCATTATCATACACGACCATGCCTGGTTGGAGGTTCAGCGTCAAAAACAACAGATGTTTTGTCTGTTATTCTTTTAAATAACTCTGCCCATGATGTGTGGTTTGTCTCTTGGACAAATTAGCTTCAGCAGTTCCTGTTGCCGTTTCACTATAGCAGTGTTGCAGAGCTTACAGCTTCCAGCTGATGTGAATGACAAGCTCTGAGATATCACATTGAAGATGGAGGATGAGGAGGAGTGGGTGCAGGAAACCCTAATAGAAGTAGGGCCAGCATTCCATGCCAGGGTGTGACTTGGCTTCAGCCTCCACAATATCACCCAGTGTGCCATAAGGGAAATATAGCAAGCCTGGCCACGTGTTGGTCGTTAAGTGGACAGTGTCAGTAAGTATGTTGGTAAGGGCATGAGTGATGTTCCTGGACATGTGCTGGTACAAGACAGGACTCACACCTACAGAAAAAAGTGGCTGCTGGGGACCGAATTCCGAGAGACTTCTGCCTCCATGAGTCTGTGGAATTCTTTTATGTCTATCAGCCTAAAAGACAACATTTCCACTGCAAGCAGCCTGGAAATTTGCACGTTTAGCATTGGGTGGGTGGCTGTCAACTTTCTTTTTCGTACCAAGGCTTGGGGTAGAGATAGCTGAACGCTGTGCTGGAACAAGGATTTGGAAGTGCCTGATGATGGTAAGTCGGAAAGTGCTAGGATAGGATGCAGTAGGCATCTGTGCCAGTGTTTTAGACAGGACATTGGGAAGCACCTAGCAAATGGGAATAGGCAGTGGTGTCATCCGATGGCACCAACCATGAACGCAGGCATTCGGCCCACCGAGTCAGGTGATTAGATCACATGTGCCTGATTATGGTAGTGGTGGTTAGGTTCTTAGTAGTCAAGTCCATGTTGATCTGGGCATGGCACAGGTTGCAAATGGCCATTTTGTTTGTCTCAGAACTCTCTTTGAAAATGTCGCAGTCTGGAGAACACCTAACTCTTTGACGGAAAAATTTGTGAGTGTCTGTGCTTACCTTTACTTCTCTGTTCACCCACTGCCTCTTCCTGTCTGTTTTGGTAAAGCCAATCTCTTACCTTCAGCTCTCCTAGCCTTGCTCGGCATGCCAGCTTCCCAGGTTGTGTTGGTGACTCTGTCATCCACCAACTCGTCTTCCATCAACACAACATGGTCCTCCTGACTTCGTGGCTTAACAACCACAAGACTTAGCGGTAAATGTGTCTCATCATCATGTTCCTCTTATCCCAAATTTGCCATTCCCCACCGTCATGTTCTTTTGGTCGTGGCTGCTTTAAGTATTGTGAATCACTAAACAGCATGTCCTCCTGTCCCTCTTGGAGCATGCAAGTTGAGAGGCCACAACTAGTCTAAAAATATCATATCGAAATGGTATCGCCGATATCACTAAATATCGGCGATATCCGATTCCGATACCGGAAGTCCCATGTAAGTCTATGGGAACAAAATATCGCAACTAAAAAAAACCTTTATTTCCTTGTAAACACTAAATATACACACATAGAATACATATATATATATAATATATATATATATATATACATGTCATTGTGACAATATATATATACATATATGTATAGTTTATACACTTCTACATAGTAAAATATCCTCTGATTCAATTGCCGGGTAAAGCCGGCTTCTGTGAAAAGACAGAAGCACCCGACATGAAATGACACTTGGTGTACATAGGGTTAACCATGTCTTTTCATGTCGTTTGCAATCTGATTTGCACAAACAATTACATCAGTCTATGTGTGCAAAATTTCACACCTGTAGGGGTTAATTAAAGGTGTAAATTCGTTGTAAAAAAAACGGACTTTTTTGCTACGAATTTACACCTTTAATTAACCCCTACAGGTGTGAAATTTTGCACACTTACACTCATGTAATTGTTTGTGCAAATCAGATATCAAACTACATGAAAAGACATGGTTAACTCTATGTAAACCAAGTGTCATTTCATGTCGGGTTCTGCATTTTCACAAAAGCCGGCAATTGAATTAGCGGCTATTATACTATGTAGAAGTGTATGAACTATAAATATAAATATATATATATGTGTCACAAATTCAATGACATGTATATATATATATGAGGTGTAAAATTGCTGAAAAAAAATGCGTGGGCTCCCGCCCTATTTTCGCAACCAGACAGACAAAGCCAGTGAGTGGGGGCAGATAATAATAGCCCAGAGAGGGACCATTATTTTTGCCCCCCCGGCTACTAACATCTGCCCCCAGACACCCCAGAAAGGGCAAATCTCTAATTAGATTTGCCCTTTCTGGCACTTTGCCCGTCTATTCCCATTGCCCTGTAGCGGTGGCAAATGGGTTAATAAGGGGTTAAAATGACCTTGCAATTGAAAGGTCACTTTAAGCCAGGTTAATAATTGAGAGCTGTCAATCAGACAACTATCAATTATTAATCCTATTGTATGAAAGAAAAATCAAACACACACACTTTAATAAAAAAGAAGTTTAATGAAATAATCACACAGTTTTTGACCATATTTTATTTACCTGCTAAAACCATTTCCTGTAATAAAAATAAAATAATAAAGCAAAATTATTCTTACCAATCCGATGTACAGTCAGGTCCCACGGTGTAATCCATCAGAAAGGGTTAATGTTTACTGCAGGGACCGCAGCTAATGCTGCAGCCTCACAGTAAACCCCCAAATGAATGAGTTCCTCTCCTGGCTGACAGGAGAGGAAGTGGAAAGCTTAATTGATTGCTTTCCACTTTCACTTCAGGTCAGCTAGGGACACAATCAGTGACGTCAGAGGGAACTGGTTAACAAAAATAGGGGATCCCCTCGAAAAAAAATGGCGTGGGGTCCCCCTATTTTTGTTAACCAGCCAGATGAAGCAGACCGCTGAGGCCTGGATTTTCAGGCTGTTAAGGAGCCAAGATCCATGGACCTTGCCAGCCTGATAATACCAGGCCACAGCAGTCTGCATATCTTGGCTGATTAACAAAAATAGGGGATCCCCTCGAAAAAAATTGGCGTGGGGTCCCCCCTATTTTTGTTAACCAGCCAGATGAAGCAGACCGCTGAGGCCTGGTTTTTCAGGCTGGTAAGGATCCAATATCCATGGACCTTGCAAGCCTGATAATACCTGGCCACAGCAGTCTGCTTAGCTTGGCTGGTTAACAAAAATAGGGGATCCCCTCGAAAAAAAAACGGTGTAGGGGTCCCCCTATTTTTGTTAACCAGCCAAGTAAAATGCAGACTGCTGCGGCCTGGTATTAAAAGACTGTCAAGGCCCATGGATTTTGGCCCTCAACAGCCTGATAATACCAGGCTACAGCAGCCCCACATTTGGCGCATCAAAAGATGTGCCAATTGTGGCACTTTACCCGGCTCTTCCCACTTGCCCTGTAGCGGTGGCAAGCGGGGTTATAAGGGGTTAATGTCACCGTTGATTGCACGGTGACAATAAGCCCGGTTAATAATGGAGAGGCGTCAATAAGACACCGATCCATTATTAATCCCAAAGGTTATTAAATGCATAAAAAAAAGACAAAGCAAGAAAAAAGTATTTTAATGAAATAAAAGAGACAACACAGTTTTCATTTCTTTTATTGTACTCTTATTCCTGCGACGCCATCGATCTCCTGTAAAAAAAGAAAAAAAACAAACCAACAGTATACCACCTGTCCGACGCAGTCCATAGTAACGACAGTCCCACGACGATCCAGCTCTGCTACATCGCAATGACAGGCAGAGCCTGTCATCGCAACGCAGCACAGCTGATTACCTGCTTCCCTGGCGGTGACGTCATCGGACTGACTGCTTTACGGCCGGGATTACCCAGCAGTCACTGCAGTTATCGCGAGAAACTGCATGTGACCGCCGGGGAGAAGAGGATGGCGGCCATGAAGCAGTCCAGGACGTGACCGCCGGAGATCTTCTGCCAGGTAAGTGCCGCTGACTCCTGACAGACCCGACCGACGGACACTGACAGTGACAGACCCGACCGACGGACACAGACAGTGACAGTGACAAATCCGATTCCGGTATTCGATATGACGAAAATATCGGTATTCGGAATCGAAAGGCCGATACAGCTAATATCGGCCGATATCCGATATTTGCAGTATCGTATCGCTCAACACTAGCCACAACCAAGAAATGTTGTGGTAAATAGCTCCTCATAGTGTCCTATTGTGGGATCACTAGTCTCCTAGGATTCAGCATGGCGCTGCCAAGCTTTCCGAAAGCATTATCTGCTATCCAACCGACCACCTGTTCACACTGTTCTGGCTTAAGAAGTGGTGTGCTGTGCCTCCATGCAAAGTGGGACAGGTGCTTATATGTCATGGATGGGTGTGTTTCCTGTGCTTCAACGACAGGCATAGATGCACCTGGCCCACGTACTTAGCATCTGTGTGCACCATCATCAGCACTTCCACTTTTCGGTCCCGTAACACACGCCTTATGCATTTTGCATGCAATTGTTAAGTTTCTTGAAATCAAGTTTATTTTTAATAAAAGAAAAATAATTTGTCACCTGCAGCAATCAAAGCAGTTTTTGGGAGTTTACTCCACTGTACTGTAACTGAAAGATCGCAAAACTGTATGGATGACAATCAAATTCAATCCATAAAAATATTTCAATGCTTTTTCAGTTTTAAAGATCACAGAAATGTTCACAGACCACGTAACACTGTATGGCTAAGAAATAGAAGCCTACAAAGTTTGTTAAAGTTTTTTCTCAGTTTTAGAGCTTACAGAAATGTACTTCACACTACGGAATAGTGTATGGCCGAGAAATGAAGACCAGGAAAATGTTTCAACCATTTTGGGTGTGTTATATAACACTAAAAAGGACCTCAAAGCAAAAAAATACTTGATGGATCCAATTATATTCAATTTTTTCAGCCTTCCCAAAAAACTGCAGCTATATATTTGCCAACGGACTTCACAGACGTAATCCCCGTCTACAGACTGGATTGTCACTCTACTTCCTCCTGTTACTCTCTCTTTCTCTAGGCTAAATGCAGATTGTATGTGATACAAACGATTAGCCCTTAAAAGGGCTGTTAGTTTGATACCTCATCTTCAGCACCAGTATCAACACTACAGGCATTTGATTCTTTATACTGTGCACATAGGCCTAGTCAAGCCCTTTCTCCGTCCAATACGAAGAGCTATGCAATGGCGTCAGTGTGCCAAGTCGGGCGACTCCTTTCCTTTTATAATCCATGATTATGTAAGTTGGCCAGCCAATCACAATAATGACACAACCAAGATGGCTATGGCAATGCAGTGACTCATAGGCAGTTCCTGCATGTTTATTGGCTGCATAACAGGCGCTAAAGATGAGGGGCAGAGATTCACCACCCATTACTTGCTGAGTAATGAGCATATCTGCGCACCTTGATACTCATGTAATAACCAAGTGTTACCGAGCACGTTCGCTCATCACTAATTTCCACTACATAGTGACCGAATAAGGGACAAATACCATCACACCATGACCAGATCACATATTACCACTACATTGTGACAGAATAATGCAACATATAGGGGATAAATACCATCACACCATGACCTGACCACATATTACCATCATATAGGGACCAAAAAATACCACAAACAGGGGATAAATACCACCACACCTTTATCAGACCACATATTACCACCACATAGTGACTGAATACTACAATACAAATCATTAATAAAAACCACAATACTAATAACACTATTATTACCACTGTTGACATTATACACAGGAGCTCTGTATATATTTTCAGTGTACAGCTAATGCAGTGATCACCAGTGACTTTATACACAGGAACTCTGTACAAAGTATAAAGTATATAGTGTCAGTGTACAAGTAATACAGTGACTCACCAGTGACATTATACACCAGAGCTCTGTATATAGTATTCAGTGTATAGTGATAGTGTACAGGTACTGCAGTGATCACTAGTGACATTATACACAGGAGCTCTGTATATAATGTACAAGTAATACAGAGACCATTGGTGACATTATACACAGGAGCTCTGTATATAGTATACAGTGTATAGTGTCAGTGCACAGGTAACACACTGACTCACCAGTGACGCCTGTAGTTGAAGTCATTCATCTTCGCTTTTCTTCTTCATCCAGTGCAGTCCATCATCACTTCATCCAGCCAGGACTCCTCCATGCAGAAAATAAGACACAGTTATGTGCAGCTGATCACTTCAAAAGTAAATTAAATTACAGCAGTAATTATGTTCCCTGATTGACACCTACAGTAATTATGTCCCACTTGTCATAATCAACCAATAATGTATGTTTCTCATCCTGACCCCATACAGTAACTGTCACTTCTTTATTTAATAAGGTCCCAGATCCTGGGCCCTTCTATTTAATGTCCCCATCCTAGGGCCCTATGTTGCCCCCACCATGGACCCCTATGTCTCCATACAGTATAATGTTCCCATATATTTCTCCATGAAGTATATAATGGCGCCATATATTGCTCAATACAGTGATTGGATTTGAAACCAAGATCCCAGCACTGCAAAGCTGCAGCTCTAACCACTCTGGTGCAGAGTTTGTTGACATAAAGACTGAAAATGGGAAGTTATTAAATAAATGATTTATGTTTCTAATCATTATCTAAAGAAATTAAGTAGGTTTATTGTCAAGTTGATACAGACAACAAATTTCCAATAAACATTTATTTATATAAACTGAGCTAAAAATCAATCAGAAATATATTCTGATGTTTTAAATATATGTATTTTGTAGGTGAATAGAAAGAATTGTGAACATAGAAGACATGAAAGTAAAGCTAAGCCTCTTCATTCTCTCTGTATTTGGTAGGTTAATTAATTGAAAATCTCAGCTGTCTTTCGAGACTCTATTCCATCTGGTGCACTTGGCAAAATATTGGAATGAAAGAAATGAGTCTCCGAGCTCCGTTCTATTCCCTCATCCTCTCTCAATCAGCAAATAGTAATAAATATACATATATTGTATAATATAGCCCTCACTAGGCAGAATGAGAAGTAGAGTGGATGGAGAAGCAATAGTAACTATGAAGATGTAGTCACTAGAATGGACATGTTGAGATTCTCTTGTGAATACAAATCTTGTACAATATGCCAAGCTTCTATCAACCATTTACTCAAGAGTCAGGAAAGAATGATACATTTGTCTTTCAACAGACAGTATTTTTTTGTCATAGAAATAATACAATGCTGGAAATGAATGAATATTTTTGTCAGGCGAAGTAATAGTTTGCATTTATAGAGGCAATAAATTGTAACTATGCTAAAAAAAAGGCATTAGTTTGATATGATATGTTGCAGATATGTTGCAATATGCACTGATGACAGTAAGAATTTATTGAGGAACCTGCAAAGGTGTGTTTTAATTTTGTTACTATTCTTCATGTAGTAAATTATATTTGTAAGCCAATGTGAGGTATCTGCAAGTCATTGAAATTCCCATTGGAATTGGAACATGACTTGCAAATTGAGCATTCTAATCAGCATTTGCTAGGGTCATGGTGCGCAAGTATATCAAAGTAGTGTAAAGTTGGAGTTATGACAAAATTGCATTATTGCAGTTTTTCTATTAACCCCTTCATGACCCAGCCTATTTTGACCTTAAAGACCTTGCCATTTTTTGCAATTCTGACCAGTGTCCCTTTATGAGGTAATAACTCAGGAACGCTTCAACGGATCCTAGCGATTCTGAGATTGTTTTTTTCGTGACATATTGGGCTTCATGTTAGTGGTAAATTAAGGTCGATAATTTTTGCGTTTATTTGTGAAAAAAATGGAAATTTGGCGAAAATTCTGAAAATTTTGTAATTTTCAAATTTTTAATTTTTATTCTGTTAAACCAGAGAGTTATGTGGCACAAAATAGTTAATAAATAACATTTCCCACATGTCTACTTTACATCAGCACAATTTTGGGAACAACATTTTTTTTGTTAGGAAGTTATAAGGGTTAAAAGTTGACCAGCGATTTCTCCTTTTTACATCAAAATTTACACAAACCATTTTTTTTAGGGACCACCTCACATTTGAAGTCACTTTGAGGGGTCTATATGGCAGAAAATACCCAAAAGTGACACCTTTATAAAAACTGCACCCCTCAAGCTACTCAAAACTACATTCAAGAAGATTATTAACCCTTCAGGTGCTTCACAGGAACTAAAGCAACGTGGAAGGAAAAAATGGACATTTAAATTTTTCCAACAAAAATTTTCTTTTAGCATCAATTTTTTCATTTTTACATGGGCAACAGTATAAATTGGATCCTAAAATTTGTTGGGCAATTTCTCCTGAGTACACAGATACCTCATATGTGGTCATAAACCACTGTTTGGGTGCACGGCAGGGCTCAGAAGGGAAGGAGCGCCATTTGACTTTTTGAATAGAAAATATGCTGGAATATTTAGCGGTTGCCATGTCGCATTTGGAGAGTCCCTGTGTGCCTAAACATTGGAGCTCCCCCACAAGTGACCCCATTTTGGAAACTAGACCCCCTAAGGAACTTATCTAGATGCATAGTGAGCACTTTGAATCCCAGTTGCTTCACAAATTGATCCGTAAAAAAAAGAAAGTACTTTTTTTTCACAAAAATTTTCATTTAGCCTCAGTTTTTTTCATTTTCACATGGGCAACAGTATAAATTGGATCCTAAAATTTGTTGGGCAATTTCTCCTGAGTACACAGATACCTCATATGTTGTCATAAACCACTGTTTGGGCGCACGGCAGGGCTCAGAAGGGAAGGAGCGCCATTTGACTTTTTGAATGAAAATATGCTGGAATATTTAACGGTTGCCATGTCGCATTTGGAGAGTCCCTGTGTGCCTAAACATTGGAGCTCCCCCACAAGTGACCCCATTTTGGAAACTAGACCTCCCTAAGGAACTTATCTAGATGCATAGTGATCACTTTGAACCCCAGGTGCTTCACAAATTGATCCTGTAAAAAAAAGAAATTATTTTTTTTCACAAAAATTTTCTTTTAGCCTCAGTTTTTTTCATTTTCACATGGGCAACAGTATAAATTGGATCCTAAAATTTGTTGGGCAATTTCTCCTGAGTACACAGATACTCATATGTGGTCATAAACCACTGTTTGGGGCACGGCAGGGTCAGAAGGGAAGGAGCGCCATTTGACTTTTGAATAGAAAATATGCTGGAATATTTAGCGGTTGCCATGTCGCATTTGGAGAGTCCCTGTGTGCCTAAACATTGGAGCTCCCCCACAAGTGACCCCATTTTGGAAACTAGACCCCCTAAGGAACTTATCTAGATGCATAGTGAGCACTTTGAATCCCCAGGTTGCTTCACAAATTGATCCGTAAAAAAAAGAAAGTACTTTTTATTCACAAAAATTTTCTTTTAGCCTCAGTTTTTTTCATTTTCACATGGGCAACAGTATAAATTGGATCCTAAATTTGTGGGCAATTTCTCCTGAGTACACAGATACCTCATATGTGGTCATAAACCACTGTTTGGGCGCACGGCAGGGCTCAGAAGGGAAGGAGGCCATTTGACTTTTTGAATGGAAAATATGCTGGAATATTTAGCGGTTGCCATGTCGCATTTGGAGAGTCCCTGTGTGCCTAAACATTGGAGCTCCCCCACAAGTGACCCCATTTTGGAAACTAGACCCCCTAAGGAACTTATCTAGATGCATAGTGAGCACTTTGAACCCCAGGTGCTTCACAAATTGATCCGTAAAAAAAAGAAAGTACTTTTTTTTCACAAAAATTTTCTTTTAGCCTCAGTTTTTTTCATTTTCACATGGGCAACAGTATAAATTGGATCCTAAAATTTGTTGGGCAATTTCTCCTGAGTACATAGATACCTCATATGTGGTCATAAACCACTGTTTGGGCGCACGGCAGGGCTCAGAAGGGAAGGAGGCCATTTGACTTTTTGAATGGAAAATATGCTGGAATATTTAGCGATTGCCATGTCGCATTTGGAGAGTCCCTGTGTGCCTAAACATTGGAGCTCCCCCACAAGTGACCCCATTTTGGAAACTAGACGCCCTAAGGAACTTATCTAGATGCATAGTGAGAACTTTGAACCCCCAGGTGCTTCACAGAAGTTTATAACGCAGAGCCGTGAAAATAAAAAATCATTTTTTTTCTCAAAAAATGATTTTTTAGCCCACTATTTTTTATTTTCACAATGGTTACAGGAGAAATTGGACCCCAAAAGTTGTTGTCCAGTTTGTCCTGAGTACGCTAGTACCCCATATGTGGGGGGGAACCACTGTTTGGGCACACGTCAGGGCTCGGAAGGGATGTGGTGACGCTTTGAAATGCCTACTTGATGGAATGGTCTGCGGGCATCTTGTTACGTTTGCAGAGCCCCTGATGTGCCTAAACAGTAGAAACTCCCCACAAGTGACCCCATTTAGGAAACTAGACCCCGCAAAGAACTTATCTAGATGTGTGGTGAGCACTTTGAACCCCCAAGGGCTACACAGAAGTTTATAACGCCCGGGCATGAAAATAAAAAAATCATATTTTTTCCACAATCAGGATCTTTTAGTCCCCAATTTTTTTATTTTCCCAAGGGTAACATGAGAAATTAGACCCCAAAAGTTGTTGTCCAATTTGTCCTGAGTATGCTGATATCCCATATGTGGGAGAAAACTACTGTATGGGCACACGTCGGGGCTCGGAAGGGAAGTAGTGACGTTTTGAAATGCCCACTTGATGGAATGGTCTTCGGGCGTCATGTTACGTTTGCAGAGTCCCTGATGTGCCTAAACAGTAGAAACTCCCCACAAGTGACCCCATTTTGGAAACTAGATCCCCCAAGGAACTCCTATAGATGTGTGATAAGCACTTTGAATCTCCAAGTCCTTCACAGAAGTTTATAACGCAGAGCCGTGAAAATATAAAATCATTTTTTTTCCACAAAAATAATTTTTAGTCCCCAATTTTTTTTCCCAATGTTAACAGGAGAAATTAGAACCCCCAAAGTTGTTGTGCAATTTTTCCCGAGTACGCTGATACCTCATATGTGGGGATAAACCACTGTTTGGGCATACGTCGGGCTTGGAATAAAGGGAGCACTGTTTGACTTTTTGAACGCAAAATTTGCAGGAATCAATGGTGGCGCCATGTCGCGTATGGAGACCCCCTGATGTGCCTAAATAGTGGAAACCCCTCAATTCTAACTCCAACACTAACCCCAACACACCCCTAACCCCAACCCTAACCCCTACACACACCTAACCCTAATACAAACCCTAATCATAACCCTAACCCCAACACACCCCTAACCCTAATCCCAACTCTAACCATAAACCTAACTACAAGCCTAACCCTAATTCCAACCCTAACCCTAATTCCAACCCTAACTCAAATTCCAACCCTAACCGTAATTCTAACCTTAACCCTAATGCTAACTCTAACCCTAGTTCTAACCCTGAGGCTGGGTTCATATTGCGTTTTACCAGCCCGTTCAACACGTAGCATTGACCGGCTGGTAACGGTATAGCATAACGTGATCGCGTTATGCTATACCCGCTAGCGCAGATGAATCAGCAGATAATCAGCCGCGGATCAGCAGCAAAATCCGCCGCGGATCACAGCAAAATCCGCCGCGGATCAGCAGCAAAATCCGCCGCGGATCAGCGGCGAAATCAGCCGTGGATCAGCGGCGAAATCCGCCGCGGATCAGCGGCGAAATCCGCCACGGATCAGCATCGAATCCGCAGGGGATCAGCAGCGAAATCCGCCGCGGATCAGCAGCGAAATCAGCCGCGGATCAGCAGCGAAATCAGCCGCGGATCAGGAGCGAAATCAGCTGCGGATCAGCAGCAAATCAGCCGCGGATCAGCAGCGAAATCAGCCGCGGATCAGCAGCGAAATCAGCCGCGGATTAGCAGCGAAATCAGCCGCGAATCAGCAGCGAAATCAGCCGCGAATCAGCAGCGAAATCCGCCGCGGATCCGCAGCGAATCAGCAGCAAAATCAGTCGCGGATCAGCAGCAAAATCCGCCGCGGATCAGCAGCGAAATCCGCCGCGGATCCGCAGCGAAATCAGTCGCGGATCCGCAGCGAAATCAGTCGCGGATCCGCAGCGAAATCAGTAGCGGATCCGCAGCGAAATCCGCCGCGGATCAGCAGTGAAATCCGCCGCGGATCAGCAGCGAAATCCGCCGTGGATCAGCAGCGAAATCCGCCGCGGATCCGCCGCGAATCAGCAGCAAAATCAGTTGCGGATCAGCAGCGAAATCCGCCGCGGATCAGCAGCGAAATCAGCTGTGGATCCGCAGCGAAATCAGTCGCGATCCGCAGCGAAATCAGTCGCGGATCCGCAGCGAAATCAGTCGCGGATCCACAGCAAAATCAGTCGCGGATCCGCAGCGAAATCAGTAGCGGATCCGCAGCGAAATCCGCCACGGATCAGCAGTGAAATCCGCCGCGGATGAGCAGCGAAATCCGCCGCGGATGAGCAGCGAAATCCGCCGCGGATCCGCAGCGAAATCCGCCGCGGATCCGCAGCGAAATCCGCCGCAGATCAGCAGCGAAATCAGCCGCGGATCAGCAGCGAATCCGCCGCGGATCAGCAGCGAAATCCGCCGCGGATCAGCAGCGAAATCCGCCGCGGATCAGCAGCGAAATCAGCCGCGGATCCGCCGCGAAATCCGCCGCGGATCAGCTGCGATATCCGCCGCGGATCCGCAGCAAAATCAGCTGCGGATCAGCAGCAAAATCCGCTAGGAAAAAAAAAAAATTATTTTTTTTATTATTTGTCCCTACCTATGAGGGGGGGGGTTCATTTACTTTTTTTTTTATTTTGATCACTGTGACAGTTTATCACAGTGATCAAAATAATTTTTTTTACAATGGAGGGCGCACTGCGCATGCGCCGGCCGGCGGGCGCACTGCGCATGCGCCCGCCATTTTCCAAGATGGCGGCGCCCATGAAGAATCCCGGGCAGCCGCCGGGACGGATCCAGGGACATCGGTGGACCGGGAGAGGTGAGTAGGGGACGTCGGAAGGTGAGGGGGGGGATCGGAAGGTGAGGGGGGGTGATCGCAGGAGCAGGGGAGCAGACAGCGACGGCGGTGACTGATCGCTGCCATCTTTCGATGGCGGCGGCCGATCACCGCCGTGACATGGTGTGGGGGGGTCTGATCGCGGTCTCCAGCCATGGCAGATGCTATTGCAGCATCGCCATGGCTGGATTGTAATATTTCATCAGTTTCATTGGTGAAATATTACAAATCGCTCTGATTGGCAGTTTCACTTTTAACAGCCAATCAGAGCGATCGTGGCCACGTGGGGGTTAAGCCAACCCCCCTGTGGTGATGCAGTAAGGGTCCTGTTACTGCGGGTCGGGTGACCTTTCAGTGACCCCGGACCCCCGACCCGCAGTAACATGATTTATAGCATGACGCCTACGTCGGCGTCATGGGTCGGGATGGCACAGGTTTTCATGACGCCGACGTCGGCGTCATGGGTCGGGAAGGGGTTAAGAGATAAAGATGTGTCCACTAGTGATGAGCGAGCACATTCGGATAAGGTGTTATCCCAGCACGTTTGTGTCCTAATCGAGTATTTTTGGCGTGCTAAAAAAAAATGCTCAAGTCACCGTGACTACATGTCTCGAAGCTGTTCGACAGCCAGAACACATGTAGGGATTGTCTAACAAACAGTGGCTACTCCATATCATTAGTGCTAAAACTGTGTTTCAGTGGCAAATCCAATGGCCAGATTTCCACTTAAAAATTGTTATGGCAAATATAGTGGTGCAGCCACGAGTCCCAATTAGCTACTCCAAATCTTTAAGCTAAAACTGTGTTTCAGTGGCAAATAACAAGACCAGATTTCCACTTACAAATCATTTGGACTAATTGTTAGGGTCTGCGGAACGCACTTAATAGATATAGTAGAGAGGTGCGTTCGCAGCCCGGGGTCCACCGTACAGGCGAAGCCCGCTGCTAGTAAGATGGCGAAAGTAGCTAACTCTGTTATCCCGCAGAGTCGCTAAAATAAACGCCGTAGCACGCTGTGGCAGTAAGTGCGAACTCTGTTAATCCCCAGAGCCGCTAACGGGAATGCCACAGCGCTATATGGCGATAGGTGCGAACTTACTTAGCTTCAGTGAGCCGCAAAGTAAAACGCTAGGGCGCTGAACCAGCGTTATAAAGCGAACCCTGTTGCGTCACAGAGCAGCTGAGAAAAAGACTGTGTCCTGTTAACACCACAGGGATACACAGATAACTGCTGTGCGTATAGCAGTCCGTGATCATGCAGACAGCAACGCATTCAAGCAATCTCCTCACCGGAGAAGCCGGTATTCTAGGGGCTTATTTCAGCCAAGCCCTAACCACTTGCACTCAAATCTCCTCACCGGAGGTGCCGGTATTCTAGGGGCTTATTTCAGCCGAGCCCTAACCACATGCGTGCATGATCACACTGGCGCAAAGCACATAATGCAATTGATACTAGCGCATGGCGGCCCAGCCATGCCACCCTTTTATAGTAACAGCTACAGGACCTGCCAGAAACAAGGACCAATGAAACTGTTCCAGAACACCAGTAGTCACAGGACCTTCCTGGCGGACCAATAGGAGCTGCTGCAGTACCTGAGCATGTGACCCCTGATCTCCAATGAGAGATCTCACCCTGGGCATGCTCAGAAGGGGAAAACAAGGACTTTGTCCTAAAGACGTCTGCTCGCCGCTAACCAGTACTGGCCACAATAGCAGAGCCTGGAGAGGCAACAGTAATCCTCTGCACAGTGTTAGACTGGGCGAGACGCTGGGATTGACGTCTAAGCTGAGCAGAGTCCACTGCGGCCGGAGACAGATGGGAGACCGCAGCCGGGATGGCTCGAGATTCCCCTTGTGCAGAAGCGGGAACTCGACCCCTAACACTAATATTGGGTTGCAGCCAGGAGAGCCAATTGGCTACTCAAAATAGTTTGTGCTAAAACTCTGTTACAGTGGCAAATCAGAAGGCTAGATTTCCACTTAAACATCATTAGGCATAACAGTGTTGTTCAGGCACAGTATCTAAGAAAATGAATAGTGATTGCTCATTTAGTGACAGGTGACTGACAGCTTTGGGCCTAACTTTGTGAAACAGCAAGGTCCAAGAGGGGAAGGATACTTACAACATGACTGGGGGAAAAGCCAGGTCATGGTGGAAGGGAGAATAGGCTTGGTAGTAAACGTGTACGTTAGTTCGGTGTCAATGGGAATGAAAGCTCAACTGAACAAACACCATCTCGTCCTATCCAAAGATCACTGACAACATTTGTTACTGGCCAGGCTACTCAACTCCTTTTCTTTGGCAGCTGCACTGTAGTACACCTTGTAGATGAGGCTCAGAAAGAGCATGTGCTCCAGTGCATGGCAAGGGCTGCATCAAGTGGACTCTCCTTCTCTTCATCCACCTTAACATCATACACAGTACAATCCTCAGAGGTGGCACCCCAATCACCCTTGTTTCCCGTCAAAAATTTCCAAACACCCAACTGACTGTAGGGAATCTCAGATGGGCCATTCTGAAGAGTTGTTCACACATTGTATTCCATTGGCATCAGAGGTCTCCTCTGAAGAATCACAGAATCCAGAGGAAGAAAGCATCTGCACCGATGCCCAAAATTCATTCATGTTGGATCCGGGCCGGATGAAGTAGGGTCTGAGCAGCATCTAGACCCTCGTCACCAGTCGTTAACCACCAAGGGTGGAGGTGTTCCTGATGAGACTCAGATCCCAGAGGCGCACGTGGACTGTACTGTAATGGACATGTCTTCGCATTATCTTAAGCATCATGGACATGTGACTGGCCCCATAGACTATCACAGGTGAGAGTGTTACCTGTGAAAACTTCGGATTGCACTCATAAATGAGTTTGCATTACAGAGCTCAAAACATGTTCAATTGAATCCAAATGGAACTTACAGTGTTATACACATATTTTCTAGGCAATTAGAGTTTTTTTATTATGCTATTTGTACAAATTAATTCTCCACAAATCAAATTTCTTTGGAAAATTTGGTGAAGCCAGTGAATTTGAATTTCAAAAGATTCGCTCATCTCTAATAACCACATTGTATGTATATGTTGGTTAGGGTAGCTATAAAGTATTAAACTATACTTGTATAGTGCGTAAGGTTCCTGCAGCTAATTTATATCTCTATTTAATAGCACATTTCTTTATTGATACTTTGCACTTAAACATGTGACAGGTGGGCTATGTGCCTCTCTGGAGTTAGGGCCAGGTCATGATTTCAACCTCTGCATGCTATTACACAAGCATTTTTTATACTGGTTCACTTATCCCAGCTTGTCACACACACCGTTGTTGGTTTTCTATATGCAGTGTTGTTATTGTTGCCTCTTCTTCTGTTGCCTATCTTTACTGTATGACTGACATGCACTGCTACTTCAATCTCGTCACTCTGTCCCGTCATCACTGATACATGGCCAGATAGATGTGGCCGCTCACAGCTATGAATAAATGTGTTTCCAATATCTTGTTTCTTTGAGGAAAATAGCATCAAAATGCAGCTGGTTTAAAATCCATCATTGCTCTGGGAATCTTATGAATAATTGAATAAGCAACATGCTTACCAAGAGTCTCAGCAGTGCAGTGAGCAGAGGGAACGGATGGTTTCCCTGTATCTGTTGTTTAACCAAGTCTGTATGATCCCAATTAGCTACATCTCCCATGAGATCCCATTCAGGCAATCTTTACAAATTGGTATATTAGGCCTGTAGTAGAATTCATCAAAGATATTACTGCTTCTGATATGTAGTAATTTAGCCAGTAAGGTGGCATATTTGCTCATAAATGTGATATTTCAGGAAACCAGGGAATGTTCAGCAGGAAAAATAACCTTTTCCTGTATTAAGTTGGGTAAAAACCCAGACTAGGGGCTGTTTGTTGGAGTAAAGAGAGAAGTGGAGCCTCGCATGCCATCCAAACTAGTTTGGTCTTGAACTATCTAATGAACTTAGGAATCGGATGGGAAAGCTTCTTAAAGGGTGGTCCAGCCTTAGATATAAGTCTGCAGTCACATTGAGTTGTGAATCCTCACAGTGCACACATACTGACTAGACGTATAATGCCTTACTCAATGCAAGTGTATTGAACAAGGCCGGACACATCTAGTCGGAATGTGGCTGGAAGTATGCAAACGGCATACTTGTGGTCACATGACTGCCTTCTCCTGACACCACAGTGTGTGGTGCAGCTAAACAACCACTTTAACTTGTTTTCACTGGAGAACCTCAGTATCATGTATTCATAAGATAGCTTATAACCTTTTGATTGGGGTAGTGCTGTCTGAAGAATAGGACCCACACCAATTGTCAGAACATGGCTCTTTTATCCCTGATATAATGGAGCCGCAGTGTTCATGCACAACCGTCGTTCTATTCATTTACTATGGGACTGCCGAATGCTGTGCTTATATCTGGCAGCCCCACATAGAATAATTGAGTAGTGGTCAGGAATGTGCACTGCAGCTTTTTTCTAACAGGGATAAAATGCCATATTGTCACGACACAGCTGTCGGGTGACCTGGGACCAGGGGCTCCTTCACTGTCCCAAAGACTAGGGAGCGCCCTAGCTCACCCTGTTCCCCAGGATACTTCAGATGGCGAAGATGCCGGGGCCTATGCCCTTGCCTTATCTCCTAAGTTAGCCCTCTGTCTGTTCTCCTCCCCCACCCAGGCAAGATGGGAGCTACTGTGCATCATAGTACACCTGTGAGAAGGACCGGACCATGGGTACCTGTTCTGTGTCAGGTCCGGAACTGTCGGGCTTCTCCTCTGTTGTCCGGGGGAAAGCTAATGAGACTGGACAAACCTACACATCCGGAAGTAGGCGGCGTTGCTAAGCGGCTGCAGCCACAGCGCACGTGGAAGTACTTAGTTGTGATGGCAACAGACAGCACGCAGAAGTTAGAAGTGAGTGCTCTGGCCCTCAAGCCCCGTCACAGAGCAGACCCGCGCCCATAGATCTCCACGGCGACTAGCAGCGCTCACCAGGAGAGATGTGCAGGATGCCTGTTGGTCACTCTCAGGCGAGGTGCCAAACACTCCGGGCTCGTGAGCACCGCGCACCCTTCACCTTAGAGAGACTCAGTGTGGGACCGTAAACTGTGCCGTGATTCCACCATATAAGTCTACCGGTCTACGTTGAACCCGGAGAGTGTCGAGACATATACCCTCTTGGCTTCATCAGTAGATGGATTAAAAGCTCAGCGGTCTAAGTTCTGACTCCACACTGTCGTGGTAACTCCATGACACATATCAGTGATTAAAGTCCCCATTCTAATGATTGGTGTGGATCCAGCAGTTGGACACCTACTGGTCAATAATTTGTCACCTATTCTGTAGATAGGTGATAACTTTTTTTCACCAGAGAACCCCTTGTTTGGGGTTTTCTACTTGGGGAAATGCATGTGACACAATTGTGGAAGTTAATGCTGGTATAGACAATTATGTGTTTATTCAGTAAAGTCGACAGTAAGCCTTTCTCCTCCGTAGGTAGGGAAAAGCAATTGTGTTCAGTTAGAGTATGTTTTTGAGGGTTTTTTTGAGGTGGAGGAAAAAAGCTGCTTTTTTGAAGGTGTTTTTTTTTACATTTGTTTATCGATGCAGTTTTTGAACCATTTTTTCCAGTGTATTGCAGCTGTTGACTTGATAGTGTCAAGTTTGGGGTGATTCCTCAAGGAGTCTGCCTTAAAAAAGTGTCATGGCACTTCTATTTTTCCTGTTTAGTGTGTTTAAAACTTTGTTGAAAAAAAACTCTAAAAATACCCTACCATATAAACAGCAATGTAGATTTTCCATTGAAAATAAGAAGAATATTCAAAGATTATTTGAAGCAGTCTTTGAGGAGAATTTTGAGGTGGATCCTCTCCCAAATCCTCCCCACAAAGCTCCATGTGAACCTAATCTTAGTAGACAAACAGCTTTGTATTTTCTTTCTGATGGTGATGCAAATTGCTTTGCCTGTAGAAGAAGAAAAATATAACTCCTCGTGACCATTTTGAAAGAAAATCCACTATGTTGGAGTAAACTTCTTTGTACTGTGAAAGCATGTAGCTCTGAAGATGGTGATGATATCAAGTACTTTACTGTCAAGTTGTAACAACCAGTGAGATGTCAGATACCTTTTCTTTTTAAAATGACCCTTTGAGGTGTATTAAATCAGCTGGGTACCACTAAAAGGCACATCAATTTTGTTTGCTGCTGGCCTTTACTGCTAATCTTTTTCAGTGACGATAATCACATAGCATGGAACAGTGATGGCGCACTCTTCCTAGTAGTCATGCTTCTTTTACTCAGAAAAGAAATCTACTGAGAAAGTGTAGCTTTCATTCTTGTGAAACCAGTCTGTTAACAAATCATGTTGTTGTATATTTAAAGAAGCACTCCCATTAATATTTGTATCCTCTTGATATATTGCAGCCACAATATTATATAGAGCTTAGAAGGATTCAGTTTTCAATCATGTGATGTCATAGACCTAATGGAAAAGAGAATAATCATCTTGGTAGAAGGGCAAAATGAGCAATTGTAAGTACACAGTGCTATCTAATGTGATGATTAAAATATATTGAGAGGATAAAAACTTCAATGGGAGTTCATCTTTAATACCCTTTGATGGGCCAGCATACATTCCCAGCTATATAAGCTGATTGACAGAGCATGCAGAAGCTTGTCTTGTTGTGTCACCCTAACGAAACAAAAAATATATTTTGCAACTTTTTTCCTTCTGCATGATATTCTCTATGAAGTTGGGTTAGCAGAATTTGACTGAACAACTTTGGCAATATTGGGATGGTGAGTCCTGAAAAAGAATTTGGATGACTTTGAAACACATTGACAAAAAATTACTTTATGTAACACTTGCGCCCAGACTAGATGGCGCAAGAAAGGATTGCGGCCCAACTGTGCCACAAACCAGACTACCCTGGAGGGGCATGACTAAGCAGCTACCTTGGTGTTCACTGGAGCCTCTAGTGGTGAGGTCAGGCATGTGCAGCAGGTAGCTGCCAGGTACCACTCCATGGCTGTGTCTGGCAGTAGCAGCTGATCCCACTGGGGGACACAACACTAATGTCAGGTGCGAGCAAGTACTGACGAGCATGACTGGCAGGCAGGCGGGCACGGCTGGCACTCTGGCGAGGCAGGCGGGCATGGCTGGCACTCTGGCAGGCAAGCACAAGTAGGATATGGGAACAGGTAGGAACCAGTTCAGACTGGAGGAACAGGAACTGTTTCTGGATGGACAGGAACATAGGCCGGTATGAGTGGGATATGGGAACAGGTAGGAACCTGTTCAGACTGGAGGAACAGGAACTGTTTCGGGAAGGACAGGAACATGGGCAGGTACGAGTGGGATATGAGAACAGGTAGAAACCTGTCTAGACTAGAGGTATAAAGAGCCACAGGTTGTAGAGAGAACAGAGCAGAGCCGCAGGGTGCGGAGCGAGAGCAGAGCAGAGCCACAGGAGTGGAGCGAAAGCAGAGCAGAGCCGCAGGGTGCAGAGCAAGAGCAGACCAGAGCCGCAGAGTGCGGAGTGAGAGCAGACCAAAGCAGAAGGAGTGGACTTAAGGATACACACAGTAGAGTGGAGATGGCAACGGAGAAGGATACAAACAGGTACAGGAAAGGATTTAGTTCAGACAAGGACAGACATGGGAACAAGTTCAGGATGAAGGATTCAGGCCTGAGTATACAGCCCCCAGGGTGGCAGGAATGAGACACACAGGAAACAGGAACAGGCCTGGTTATATAGCCCCCAGGGTTGCATGAACTAGACAGTAACAGGACAGGACCTGGCAACTCAGTAGCAGAACACAGACTGAGAGAGTTTGTTGCACAGGCCTCTCCCTATAGGTGGAGATGTCTTAAGTACCCGATACCTCTTGGAAATAGGCTGAGGACACATTAGGAGTCTGCACACTGTCTCTATAAGGCTGGGGTCACACTAGCGACAAAATCGGACGACTGCAATGCGATGAAATATCGCATTGCAGTCGGACCAATGTTAATCTATGGAGCAGCTCCTAGTATCAGATTTTTTGTGGTCCGTTTTAAACGTCCGAGTGCAATCGCAGCATGCTGCGATTGTCACCGATTGTGGGTCGACTATCGCCAATGCAAGTCAATGGGAGCGCTGAAAAATCTGATTACAAACGGACCGCACGTGTGACTTGCGATTAAATCGCACCGGTGTCCTTTAGAAAAGCCGGCAATTCATCCCCGGCTATACTGTAAAATCACACTGACAGCTTTATTAAAGAATAGAATCAATACATATACACACATAGAATACATATATATATATATATATATATATATGTCATTGTGACATATATATATACATATATTTATAGTTCCTAGACGTCTACATACTGTAATAGCCGCTAATTCAATTGCCGGCTTTTGTGAAATCACAGAAGCCGACATGAAATGATACATTGTTTAGACACAGTTAACCATGTAATTTCCTGTATTTTGATATATGGTTTGAACTTACAATTACATAAGTGTATGTGTACAAAATTTCAGACATGTAGGGGTTAATTAAAGGTGTAAATTCGTTGTAAAAAAAATGCGTGGGCTCCCGCTGTATTTTCTCCACCAGACAGACAAAGCAAGCGAGTGGGGGCAGATAATAATAGCCTAGGGAGGGTACATTTTTTTTGTGCCCCCCCTGGCTACTGACATCTGCCCCCAGACACCCCAGAAAGGGCAAATCTAATTAGAGATTTGACACATTTTTTTTACAACGAATTTACACCTTTAATTAACCCCTACATGTCTGAAATTTTGTACACATACACTTATGTAATTGTAAGTTCAAACCATATATCAAAATACAGGAAATTACATGGTTAACTGTGTCTAAACAATGTATCATTTCATGTCGGCTTCTGTGATTTCACAAAAGCCGGCAATTGAATTAGCGGCTATTACAGTATGTAGAAGTCTAGGAACTATAAATATATATATATACACATGTCACAATGACATGTGTATATGTATATATATATATATATATATATATATGTGTTCTATGTGTATATATCTATTCTTTCTATTGTGATTTAAATACTATTCTTTTGGATCCATTATATGTCAGTTTTGCAAGCCTGCGAGAAATTCTCGCAAGTCGGATGTAAATCGGATGTGACAACTACTATCAGATGCGACTAAATCGCATCAACTACAAAAAATCGGATGCCAGTCGCATCAATGTTCATGAAATTTTAATCCGATTATCGACCGACTAAAACGGTCAGATTTTTTACTCGGTGTGTGTGACTCCAGCCTTAGACTCAGGAACTGCAGGCGCCACCGCCCTAAGCATACAGCCAGGAAGTATGCACACAGCCAGCAGAGGACATGAGGTTCACAGCATGGACCAGGCAGAAGGCAGAACTCACAGCATGGCCCAGAGTAGTGACTTAGATAGTGTATCACAAGAAAAAAAGGTAGCACACTGTAGCGCTATAGCTTGCAAACACGAAATATGAAAAATATGAAAAATGAATTACATCATTACCTTAGAAACATGAAAAATTGAGAAGTCTTAGCGCATAAGATGGCCAAATTATGTGAGCCTGATAGCCACGTCAAGGCTCTTCTCGTATATCAGGTCCTAACTAATGCCTATCCTCGCTTAGAAAATTCTGTCTGCATGGGAACGTATGAATCCTCTCTTCAGACTAAAATCTACATCTCTGTGGAGGGGTGATGAACCTGTTGTAATTAAAAAGCCTGTGACCACCAGGTGGAGTGCTCAGGTAGAAGGTAAATGAATACATATCAAAAAACTGACCGGCACATCCAAACATAGATTCAGTGTGAACAGGTGCTAAACCTAGAGTCACCAACTCATATACACACAAGAAAAAAAGGTAGCACACTGTAGCGCTATAGCTTGCAAACACGAAATATGAAAAATATGAAAAATGAATTACATCATTACCTTAGAAACACTGTAGCGCTATACCGGTCAGTTTTTTGATATGCGCTACAGTGTGCTACCTTTTTTTCTTGTGTGTATATGAGTTGGTGACTCTAGGTTTAGCACCTGTTCACACTGAATCTATGTTTGGATGTGCCGGTCAGTTTTTTGATATGTATTAGATAGTGTATCAGCCTGATGGGAGATGGGAAGCCATGCAGTGATGCCGGCAGGGATGTTACACTTTATTTACCTTCTGGCTCGTGGATCCTTTACCGGAATTTCAGCAGTACGGAGAAAACCCACCATCCCAATACTACCACAGTTTATCCTTGTGGGCACTGCAGCAGCTGATTATAAAGCGAATATTGTGGCTGTGTTTCGCACACAACCCCATTAGGTGTGCACTTCCTGCATTTTTTAATTTGATCTAACTTGGATAAGACCCTATTGCATGTTTTTTAGCATAATGAAGAGCTTTGGCATTCATTAAACACTAGCTGTATTCAGATTTCTTTACTAAATTTTCCAAGTATGCTACAATGAACTTGATACTACAGATGAGGTATAGTGGACATCTCCATTTGATGTGATCCCCGATGCAGCCAGAATCGCCACTCATAAAACAATACCTAACTAAAACTTGCTGCTGATGCTAAATTTCCATTGTCCCTGAATTGCATGGCTTAATGTAAAATCAAGAGAGAAAATTGCTTATAAAAATCAGATGATTATAATCCTGTCATTCAGATTCTCAGTGTCTTAGATACAGAAGATGTAATGTGCTTTTCACTAAGCGTTGGGTTTTACCTTTGGTAATCTGCAAAATGAAACAGTTTTTTAGACATTGCTGGACAACAATAGATGTCCACAGTTTCATACTGTAGGTGATCCGAATATAGCCCTATGGTGCTCATAAAAGATTGCACAAAATATTTCAAAGAGATATTTCAGAAATTTGGTGGGGTGTAATAGTAGTTCAAGCAAGGAATCAAAAACAAATCATCAAAAAGCTGGTACTAATACTCAGTTTATTAATATAACAACACTGTATACAAACAAGCACATAAAACACACTATGCTACAAATATAGCGATCAAAGGATTACATTGTGTGACTAATAAAAATTGTAAAAAAAAAATTTAAAAATGTGTTTTAAAAAAATAAGAAAGCAAAGGCTAAAACACACTAGGTATCTTTACAATCAAAAATGTGTTATTAAAGGAAGAAAAAAGAAAACAAATGACCCATATTATAAAATGATTTAAGTGATTCTGCTAAGAGAATGTTGTAAAAAGAAAAAAGGAAGAAAACAAGCATTTATACTACAAATGAAAAATAAAATATGTTATGGGTTCTTGAACATTGATGCTAAAAGTATTTTTATTATGCAAAAGTAGTAATAGAAAATGAACTCGATTCACCATTTGTGTGTTTTTAGGTCACTTTTAATTTTTGTCTTATGGTTTTGTTTTGCTCTTTATTGCACCAAATTTCCCAGAATGGTACACAAGGTTCATGATTGTGCAATGTAAAAAAAAGTCAATATTTTTGTCTTTGAGCTGTTTTACATCTTTTTAGCCCAAAAAGTTGCACAGTTCTCAAAATGGCTCAAAAATTGCTCCAAAATAATTGTCGTACATAAAATCAATCCATGGGGGGACTATAGAACATTCAGAATCAATTTTACAACTTTTTAAATCCTGCCAAATGAATGAATCAGTACAAAAAATCTAGAAACCCAAAACGCTGCCCACAATGGTAAGCTTAAAATCAAAAACATCAAGTACACCTTATTAAGGTGCAAACTAAAAGAAGAATAAGAAACAAATAAAAAAAGCCGTAAAATACCAAAAACTAGACAAAAAAAGATACAAATGCAATAATGAATGGGCTCCAAAGTTACTACATTTGTTACTAATCTTCAAAAAAGTTAAGGTGTAATTTACACTGCACAGTGGATACTTTAAAAACAAAAACATAAAAAAAGGTAAAATTGATATATTTCCACCCCCATCAAAACAGTAAGTGAAAAGTTATGCAATTGTTACTCACCAATTCTGACTCCAACGGAGAAGGTTTTGTGTCGACCCGCCACCACAATTGTGGATTACCAGGGCAATGGGGTACTCAGAGCCGAGCCCATGGAAGTCTATGGGATTTGTCACAGGTAGCTGTGGCTCGGTCTGTGGCCCTGGCGGTCTGGCGTATGTTAGGGATATATTTACAGGGGATAGATTTATATACAGTTCGTGACGCCACCTGTAGTCTTCTGGTAATTTGTACCAGCGCTGCTGTAGATCTCTGAGGGGATGGTGAGGCAGCTAGATGTCAGGTCCCCTACAGGTGGGACTGGTCCCTCAAAGTCTATGAAGTTAGTGTAGTCGGGTGCAGATAAATAACACAGTCTCACACGGTCAGCGTCTTTCCATACCTTTACTTGTAAGATGTTCAGGCAGGTCCCAGGGAGGCTGATCCAAGGAGAGTGTATTTTGAGACAGCAGCTGGACAAGTTAGGGGCCTCCTTTACTTTCAACACGATGAGTACAACCAGCCTGAAGCGTAGTTCCCTCAATAACTCCAGCTATTCCATAGCTGTACCGCCCAGTCAGTTTTGTGGTAAGAGCCTTCCTGTGAGAGAGCTGAATTCCTATTTTGCTGATCAGGCTCAAAGTCTTCACTCCCCCTGACCCCAGTTACGTACTGACTATTTGGGGCTGTTTGCCGCAACCTAAGGTCCGGTAAATCTCTGGTTTTCTTACCACTATGCTTGAAGCTAATAGTGATCCTTCGGTCCCCAGTGACCGGTTACAATGTGCAGGACTTCTTCAATCCAAAAGCACTTTTCAAATAATCTTTCCACTGTGCCTTTCGCCTTGTCCTCGCTGGTAGCATAAACACTCACACTTGCAAAAAGTCATGTAATCACTCCCTTCTTCTCTTCCTTTAGAGTTAGTTCCAGATTCTCAGTTATCCACTAGGCAGGAGCACGTCTCTGAACCTTTCACTGTCCTTGAGACAGGTGACTGAAGTAATTCTGCACTAAGCTTCTTCTTTCTTTGTCAATGTATTCAGGTGAGGTACAGCTCTGACCAGGCTGAGGGGATCTATATCTCGCCCGTACTGGCCTCCACTTTCTGAACTGATGAAGAACCAGGCTGGAATCCTTCCTCCCTCCTAGTTCCAGCTAGACTCCACACGTCTGCTCTGTCCGAAGACAGGAAACTGACTACTCTAAAATCACTCAACCAATATACACCCTGACCACTCCCTAACAAGTAACTACACTACCCTAAGGGTGTGTCTAGTGTATGTTGAGTGAATGGGTATTGAGCATTAAACTGCTGTCTCGCCACACACTCTCCAGGGTACTGCGTGTGCCTAACACCAGGGCTACACATTCCCCCATGGTAAAAGACAGCACTCCCGGGCTGTAAAATACAAAGAGACAGTTTTGTTTATGCATGAAAACATCAACATTAAACATTAATTCGTCCCGTCCGGGAGGTGAGGATATCTTGAACGTTGCAAAACAAAAACATTATATAGAAAAATACAAAAATATTAAGGCATCAAAACATTCAATAAATATACAGTATTCTTGTGAAGGACCCGCACCAAACCTTCAACGTAGGTCCTGGGTGGGCTGCAGGACATCCGACTGCAGACCTCACTCAGTGCCACACCACACGGGTTTTGTATTCAGAGGTAGTTGTGCTGGTTTTATGTAAAACCAAGATAAAGCACCGAAGCGCAACTATATACAAATAAGTTCTGGGCTGGCACAGTCCTCAACCTCAAAGTCCATTGTAAAACAAAGACACAGATATAATATCACATTATAATAATACTAAAGTGCAAAACTTTTTCTCTGTTTACCCAGCCGGGCATTCTACTGTTAGAAAATATATATATATATGTTATATACGTTATACTCTTCAACTTGTGCAAAAATTTGTAAACATACTTAAACTTTCTACAACTTTACTTATGGTAGACCCTATATGGATCTCACCGATTCTTCTTTACTGTTTAATTACTCATTTACTTCAAATACACTTTCCACCCCGGGGGCTGGAACAATGCGATGGTCCCTAGATCCCATTACTAACAAGTCATGCGCTGCTATTAGGGTCTGGGTCGCCACAGTTCTCGTGCGAACCTCTAGGGGCGCAACGGGTACATTCTCCTCACGAGACACCGATTGCGTTTCAATCACAGTTAACGATATGGACCGTGTCATGGATTGCGATTGAGACTGGGTCGCATGTTGCGATGTAGAGGTGGCTTTCCTTTGCAATGAACCTGCAGGGGGCGATGCTGGGGCACGGCCGGATACTGCTTGAGCTGGAGACGGGGACGCTGCGGTAGTGGTGATGTTACCTGCGTCTGGGACGGGGTCACGGACGATGGTGACGTTAAGGGCATACCATCCCTTCATTCCCCAGTGCCGTGTGTACGTGACAATGTCTCCATTAACTAAGTCCCTCCCGGGATGGCCTTGCGGTAGGTGGGATTCTACGTCCCTGCGACTAACAAAGACCCCTGGGTAGAGGCCCGGTTCACGGATGAAGCCCCAGCCCTTCCGGAGCTGGAACTCAGTCACACACCCCTGCCGCCGCGGTTCCCTCAGGGTACCTTTCTCTCTCCGGACACTCTCCTTGTCCGCGATCAGCTCTGCATGTTGCCGCTGTCGATTCCGCTGAGCTTCCCGCTCTTCCTCCTGCTGGCGTTTCTGCTTCTCCTCACGACGCTGCCACTCATATTCCCACTGGGCGGTATAGGCGACGTCATCCAGGCGCGCCATCTCGTCCCAGTCGACGTCTGGTAACGACGGACAGGACCCCTCCGGTGTCCCTGTCGGGGACCGATCATCTGCTGCGGCCTCCTGGCCGGGCGGGCGTTCCGGAACTGGCGGTACCTCCTCAACCTCCTTCGCCTCCACCGCTTCACCGGTGGGATCAGGATTGGTACTTTCGGGGGCAGCCTCCGGTTGCTCCTTCGCCTTGGGCAGCAGAATCTTCGGTAACTCGAATCGTGGGGGGTCGTTGAGGGGAGAGATCACCGCGTCCCACAGCCTCCGCTGCTCCAGGGTACGCCGGCGTCTCTCGATCTCTTCAAATCCAGGTTGGTACTGGACCATCTTCTTCAGGCGTGCATTTTCTTCCTGAATTTCTAGCAACGCCTGCTGCAGGTGCAGGACCACGGATAACTCCGGTGCTGGTGGCAGCTTGGCTGGGGCACGGGGCCTGCCTTCCTCCGCTTCCCTGCTCGGCTGCACACGTCCTGCCTCCATGATGTTCCAGAAGATTCTCTCTTCTTCCTCCAGAGACGTCCGGTCTCTTCCGTGGAGGCGGGGTTTGCGTCTCCTCCTCCTCGCAGGGAAGGTGAAGAGGAGGCGGACCTCCTTTGCTGTAGGGCAGGATCGCATGTTGTAATAGCACTTTGAGAGGGCAGGCATTTTTCTTCGCGCCACAGGGGGGTACACGCCCACGAAGGTACGCCCACCTTCTTCTCCAGCGCCTGAGGGCGCGAATATGGCGACAAAGATGGCGATTTTTGGCGCCAAAAGTGCAAACAGTCCTTTTCACAAAAACAACTCCATAGGCACACAGGGCTCGCAATTCTGCGAGTTTCGTATCCTGTTCGTGACGCCAAAGTTTTGTGTCGACCCGCCACCACAATTGTGGATTACCAGGGCAATGGGGTACTCAGAGCCGAGCCCATGGAAGTCTATGGGATTTGTCACAGGTAGCTGTGGCTCGGTCTGTGGCCCTGGCGGTCTGGCGTATGTTAGGGATATATTTACAGGGGATAGATTTATATACAGTTCGTGACGCCACCTGTAGTCTTCTGGTAATTTGTACCAGCGCTGCTGTAGATCTCTGAGGGATGGTGAGGCAGCTAGATGTCGGGTCCCCTACAGGTGGGACTGGTCCCTCAAAGTCTATGAAGTTAGTGTAGTCGGGTGCAGATAAATAACACAGTCTCACACGGTCAGCGTCTTTCCATACCTTTACTTGTAAGATGTTCAGGCAGGTCCCAGGGAGGCTGATCCAAGGAGAGTGTATTTTGAGACAGCAGCTGGACAAGTTAGGGGCCTCCTTTACTTTCAACACGATGAGTACAACCAGCCTGAAGCGTAGTTCCCTCAATAACTCCAGCTATTCCATAGCTGTACCGCCCAGTCAGTTTTGTGGTAGGAGCCTTCCTGTGAGAGAGCTGAATTCCTATCTTGCTGATCAGGCTCAAAGTCTTCACTCCCCCTGACCCCAGTTACGTACTGACTATTTGGGGCTGTTTGCCGCGACCTAAGGTCCGGTAAATCTCTGGTTTTCTTACCACTATGCTTGAAGCTAATAGTGATCCTTCGGTCCCCAGTGACCGGTTACAATGTGCAGGACTTCTTCAATCCAAAAGCACTTTTCAAATAATCTTTCCACTGTGCCTTTCGCCTTGTCCTCGCTGGTAGCATAAACACTCACACTTGCAAAAAGTCATGTAATCACTCCCTTCTTCTCTTCCTTTAGAGTTAGTTCCAGATTCTCAGTTATCCACTAGGCAGGAGCACGTCTCTGAACCTTTCACTGTCCTTGAGACAGGTGACTGAAGTAATTCTGCACTAAGCTTCTTCTTTCTTTGTCAATGTATTCAGGTGAGGTACAGCTCTGACCAGGCTGAGGGGATCTATATCTCGCCCGTACTGGCCTCCACTTTCTGAACTGATGAAGAACCAGGCTGGAATCCTTCCTCCCTCCTAGTTCCAGCTAGACTCCACACGTCTGCTCTGTCCGAAGACAGGAAACTGACTACTCTAAAATCACTCAACCAATATACACCCTGACCACTCCCTAACAAGTAACTACACTACCCTAAGGGTGTGTCTAGTGTATGTTGAGTGAATGGGTATTGAGCATTAAACTGCTGTCTCGCCACACACTCTCCAGGGTACTGCGTGTGCCTAACACCAGGGCTACACAATTGCATCCCCTCTCTGCAGTGGACAGTTTTAGTTTTGCTGCGTGTCAGGTTTTCAGGGTGACCCAACATACTCCTGCATCATTGTCTGCCTGGGTTATTTAAAACCGGTTTGCTGCCTGAGTATTCAGGGAATGAACTTACCTGCCACTACGATATACCTCCCAGCTTTCAATACTCAACCTCTGTTGCAAACATGACTCTAGTCATTATTATTCTAGCACTGCTATGTCACACACCACTGCTACAACACTCCTGCTACAGTGAATAGTGTTCCAGCTATGCTACATCAGTCATCGCTGTTCAATCCCTGTTACTTCAGTCAGTGCTGTTCCAGTTTTGCTCTATTGGTCATCAATATCCGAGCCCTGCTACATCAGTTGTCCCAGTTCTGCTACATCTGTCATCACTGATCTGCTACAACATTTTATTGTCTAATCTACAGCTTGTTAATTTTTTCTACATAAACACCACCTGTCTGTATTGCTTCAAAACTGCTAATCTGGCCCAGATGACTTGTGGATCCTCCTCACCAGGTGAATGTTATGATTGTGTAACAACTCACATGTGAAAATAGATAAAACACTGAAAAACGTCAACTGACCCAGCCGGTTCCAGTACAGACAAGAGATTCTGACCCTGCAGACCCTAGTGGTTCCTATGTTGACCTACCAACAGCCTAAACTATGGAAACTTGGACATATACTGCCTGAAATGCCATCAAGCATTTCACATTCCTCCTAAGGAACTGGAGGGCAAAGCATGGTGCAATTTATCTACAGAAGTGAAGGAGTGCTGAGATAAAAAAATATCACAAAGTGATGTAAAAAAAACTCAAAATGCAAAATAAGATACGCACTGCAAGAGTGTATTTTGCCCACTTCCTAAATTAAGTTTGGTGCAGAGTGAAAAACATAATCAGCAGAAAGATAAACCTTAGCTGGTCTTTCACTGACTTGGCATAAATAATGGCAGTATGTCTTGACATTCAACTGAGAATATCACCAGGAGTAAACACTAGCAGGGGGAAAGTGTACATATAGCTGCACCCGAAAGGTGATTGGGCAGACAAATGAATAAACAAAAACACCTGTCAATCGAAAAAAGACTAAAGCACGAATACCAGACAATAAACACCCAGAGAAAAGGTGTAACTGCTGTGGCTCAGTGGATGGGGAAGCCGACCACAAACCCAGATGCATGACAGTGAGACATAAGAATATGAAATGTACTTCAAAATGAAGGCATATCTTTTGATATGTAGCTATGAAAAAAGGAGCCTCTTCCTTCAGGGAACAACAATCTCACTACTCCATTTAGGAGTTATGTGATAATAAAAAAAGGCTGCTTTTGGTATAATAAAGTTGATTCACTAGAATGCACCCTTGAATTATTTTTACCTGTATGCAAAGTAAACTAAAAAAAGATCTTCTATGAGAAAATAATATTAATATATATTTAATAAGGTAATGAGGGATTCATTGAGAAAAGCTTACAACATGCTGTAGCTGGACACAAAAAACGTCATTGTGCTCATCTGCCGTTTTCAATATCTATGTCTCTACTCATTACCACTTCTCCATATCTGTATTATACGACACTTGTCTCTTTATTATCACCTTACTGTGGTTTTTATATTCCCTTTTCCTCCAGTTCTATATCCTGCTGCCAATTTATATACGGTAACTCCTTCCTGCTGAGCATTTTTTTTTCCAGTTTCTTAGTCCATTTTATTTTCCAGAATATCTTCTCACCTATAGCGCATTCATGTATTATTCGGTTTCCTTTGTCCTTTCTGTAGGCAGCAATAAACAGGCTGTCCAGCATTTCTTTATGTGTTGATTAGGTGTTACACAACTTCTGACTCCTGCTTCATGTTCCAGTGTATGAAGACTATGGAGAATTAACAATGTCTTATTAACACATAATAACAGCAGTAATATCGCCAACGCTTAATAATAATAATAATAATAATAATAATTCTTTATTTATATAGCGCCAACATATTCCGCAGCGCTTTACAGTTTAACAGTTTCAAAACACAAGTCATAGGTAACAACGTTAACAATACAATAATTAAAGCAAAATAAGCCGACCCTGCTCGTGAGAGCTTACAATCTACAATGAGGTGGGGGAGGTACAAAGTACAGGTGTGTATATACAATGGTGCATTTACAATGATGGTCCAGCCATCTTGAGGGAGTGAGGCATGGATGGAGATAGTGAATGGGCTACACATACACACTTAAACATAGAACGACTTTGGTTAGTGAATGTGATAGGCCACTCTGAACAAATGTGTTTTGAGGGAGCGCCTGAAACCATGCAAATTGTGGATAGTCCTAATTTCTTGGGGTAGAGCATTCCAGAGGATTGGCGCAGCGCGGGAGAAGTCTTGGAGTCGGGAGTGGGAGGTACGGATTAGTGCAGAGGTTAGTCGAAAGTCATTTGCAGAGCGCAGCAGTCGGTTAGGCCGATAGATAGAAATGAGGGAGGAGATGTAGGGGGGTGCTGCACTGTGGAGAGCTTTGTGGGTGAGAACCAGTACTTTGAATTGGATCCTATAATGAATGGGCAGCCAGTGTAAGGACTGGCGAAGAGCGGACGCGTCCGAGTACCGATTAGCCAGATGGATGACCCTGGCTGCTGCATTAAGGATGGACTGAA
>JARQOD010000002.1:116904409-116958182 GCA_033576555.1 Oophaga sylvatica | reverse complement strand
CTGAAAGAAATGCTGCTACACCTCTAATTAAAGGAATGGAAGACCGTAGCTTGTCTCTGGAGAGGCCCTCTTTTATATTTTCCTCCAGCTGATTCTAACCATACTAACATGGCCCTGCCTGTACAAGTGGCCGATATTGCGGGTTTAAATGCCCCTATACACGACTCCCAGGACCTTTTTAGGAGTGCATCTGCTTTACGGTCTAGGGGATCTGACAAAATTCCAGCATCCTCTACTGGTAATGATGACTTGCGGGAGGTTGATGCTACAGCAGCATCCACCTTGGGTGCTTTCTCCCAGGAGGCCAGGTCCTTATCATCAAAGGGGTATCGTCGTTTTGACGCAGCTGGCATATAACCTTTCTGCCCTTGTTTTTCCCACTCTTTCTTTACTAATTCCTTAATAGCCGGATCTATTGGAACACTCGCCGTTTGCGTTGGGAGATACCCGCGAACATGATCTCCTGAGGAGTTTTAGGGTCTTTTGTATCAGATAATCCCATAGTGTTCCGAACTGACTTAATCAGATTATTAATACTATCCGTCGGAAAACAGGTGTGCTCCTCCTCCTCTGATGAACCTGATTCACATGAAGCGTCTGAATTGAGTTCCCCGCTGTCCGTGGAGGATCCCACCCTAGGTGGGGTTATCTCACTAAGGGATTTCCTTCCCGTAATACTACTGGCTCCCCCTAGGGCCTGTAACTCCTCTCTGATCATCAGGCGGATATCTTCTGCTCTCACAGAACTTTCCTCCTGCAGCGTATGGCTAATACAATCCTGACACAATCTTTTGGGATAAGTGTCCGGAAGAGGTTGGGAGCATAAGGCACATTCTTTATGTTTGGTCTTTTCCGTCTTTTTGGCCTAGGATCACACAAACCAGGGGGGAGGGGAAAGGGCCATCAGCTTGACAGGTGTGATATATAACACTCACCCAGTGAAGCTTTTTATTAAGATGGTACCGGTCTTAAGGATGGAGGGTCCGGCTGCGGTATGGAGCGACTTGATTTCCCTCCAGATCTGCTTGTGGAACCACTCTGCTTAGAGTGTCCACTTCCACTTTTTCTGCCGCTGCTGCTGCCGCTGTGATGTGGCACCACCAGTTCCTCAGGTGGGCGCAACGCAGGATCGCTTGGGGACGACATTGCTGAGCACCGCTATGCATATGATCGGTGCTTTTATGCAGCATCCCCATTTTTTATTTTTTTTTTCATTTCAGCGCTGACCCGGAAGTGCTAGGTTCACTTCCGGGTTCTCTGCCTTCCTTTGCCTGCGCAGCCGCCTCCTCTAGCAGCGCTCCATGATTTTTTATCAAGCAACTTGCCGGGACCTCTCCTGACCACGCGCTCGCGTTCCTGACCGCTGCGGTCCCGTTCCTACCCGGAAAGAGCGGTGATGGGACCTTTCCTCTTGACCTGCCGAGGCTCTCAGCGTTATCAGGTAGGGCAGCCTCGGCTCAGTATGTGACACCTGTATTATATGCGAGCCAGAGCAATCCTGCTCCTGGCCTCGCACCTGGGAACATTCTCCTGTGACGGTGGGCTGCGACCCCTGCCGCTGCCGTCCTCAGACCCGTTACCTCCAGGCATGTGCGGTGTCTTTCTTGTCCCAGCTGAGGAGGGATAAACCCCCGACGCTGCTTCTGGTGCTGGAGCCCCTGCCGCTCCAAAAGAAACCGCACAGGCGGCTATCCAGCCCAGGAATCCTCTTCTCACGTAGGTTCCTCTCCTAGGAACAGGAAACAACTGAGGAGCGAGGGGGGCCGCCCCTTTTATCTCTCTGTAGGTTTCCTGTTCCTAGGGGCGGATCCCCTCTCTCAGTGGGTGCTGTCATGGCGAAGAGAAAAATCAGACGTGGTGAGAATGTGGGCGATGCGGCGGTCGTTTCTCAGGCACTGCAGCATGAAATCAACCATGTGCTGCAGACTCCCAACTGGCCAAGAAATGCTGTCCCCTGCAAGAGGCGTCATCTCTGCCTGCTCTGCATCACCCCACCCTCGCTCTACATACTGACTAGAGCGTTGTGTACCTCCCTCTGGAGCGATGTCTTCCTCCTCCATTGACTCCTCCTCATCCTCCTCACAAAGTGAACACTGCCCAGCCCTTTGTGAGGAACCACGTTGCGCTGACTGTCCAGAAGGTGATGGAATTTGTGACTCCTCATCCTCCACCTCTTCCAAAACCTCATCCCTTATTGCTTGCAGTGTTTTTTGAAGCAGGCAGATAAGGGGGACAGTCAGGCTGACTAGTGCATCATCTGCACTCGCCATCCGCGTTGACTCATCAAACGCACGCAAAACGTGGCAGATGTCCTTCATAGAGGCCCACTCAGTAGTGGTGAAGTGTGAACGACGCAAATTGCGAGTTGATTGCGCCTGATGCAGCTGATACTCCATTACTGCTGGCTGCTGCTCACACAACCGCTCCAACATATGTAACGTGGAATTCCACCTGGTGGGTACGTCACATATGATGCGATGTTCAGGAAGGCGAAATCTGACTTGCAGAGCTGCAATGCGCGATCTGGCCATGCTGGAACGTCGCAAGTGAGCGCACTCTAGGCGGACCTTGTTCAGCAGTGCATCAAGATCCGGATAGTCCCTCAAAAAACTCTGCATGACCAAGTTGAGCACATGTGCCAGACATGGTATGTGAGTGAGGTTGCCAAGGCCCAGAGCTGCCACCAGATTTCGGCCATTGTCACACACTACCAAGCCTGGCTGGAGATTCGCTGGCAAAAACCACACGTCGCTCTCCTGCTTGATGGCATTCCAGAGCTCCTGCGCTGTGTGGCTTCGATTCCCCATGTAAATTAATTTCAGGACGGCCTGTTGACGTTTGGCCACGGCTGTGCTCATATCGGTCGCATCAGGTAAGCGTTCACGGGTCCATGTGGAGGTAGACCGTGACGGCTCCTGCAGCGATGATTCTGAGGAACTGGAGTAGGAGGAGGAGTCAATGTGGACAGACTTGATTCCTGCAATCCTTGGAGTTGGCAGAACACGTACAGCGCCACTCGCAAGATCTGTACCCGGCTCCACAACATTGACCCAATGGGCAGTGAGGGAAAGGTATCGTCCCTGGCCATGGGTACTGGTCCACGCATCGGTGGTCAGGTGGACCTTGCTACTGACGGCGTTTAGTAGCGCATGTTTAATTTTTTCCCTCGACATGCTTTTGCAGACCAGGGACGGCTTGCCTGCTGAAATAAAATCGGCTGGGCACATTGTATTGTGGGACTGCCAATGCCATAAAGTTACGGAAACTGTCAGTCTCCACCAGCCTGAATGACAGCATTTCAAGGGACAGGAGTTTTGCAATGCCAGCATTCAGAGCCTGTGCTCGTGGATGGTTTGCCGAGTATGGCCGTCTTTTATCCCATGCCTGTGCTACCGATGGCTGTTTTGTGGCCTGGGAGTGTGAGGATGACAGGGAACTTGCAGCTGTGGGTGGAATAACACTGGGTCTCTGGACAACAGTGACAGAGGTTCTTCCATGGCGATCCTGTGAGGAAGCCGAACCAGCTGTGTGTGAGCTGGAGGAAGAGGCTCCAACACGAGCTGAAGATGTAGGTGCTGCTGTAGGTTGGCCTACATCTCCAGTGAGTCTTTGGAACTCAACCACGTGCTTTGTCCGTACATGTTTCCACATATTTGTGGTATTGAGGTTACTGATATTTTTACCTCTTTTAACTTTTTGATTACACAGCTTGCATTTGACATAGCAAATATCATCTGCAAGTGTGTCAAAAAAGGACCACGCAGTGCAAGTCCTGGGAGCGCCCGGTTTGGCTGTTGGAAAAGAACTGCTACGAACGGGTGCCAAACTGGAGGCTACAGGCAACCGAGTCTGCAGCCTACCTCTCCCTACTGTTTGGACCGTTGGGGCAATCTCTTCCTCAGAGCTGCTACCACCACCTTCCTGTTCCTCACGCCATGTTGGGTCTTGGACCTCATCATCTCCACTACCCTCTTCCAACACCTGCTGCTGTTGGGTGGTCTGGCCAGCACCTTGCTCAACAGAAAATGGCACCTGAGTCTCATCATCATCAGATGCGTTCTGCGGTGTGCTGACCATCGGCACTGGCTCACCCGCCTCTTCACATTCAGAGAGACACAGCTGTTGCGCATCACTGTATACTGCCTCTTCTTCACATTCCAGAATGCTGCTTGGCTGGGCCCCTGTTTGCAAGCCAACAGATTCTGAGAACAGAAGCAGAGACTCAGCTGGCTCCAGTTCAGAACTCTCTGACTGCCTGGGCAATTTGGCAGGCGGTGAAGAGACAGATGGTTGTTCAACAGTGCTGTGGTCCTGAGAGGAGGTGGAAGCAATTGAAGTCGATGCATTGGCTGCCATCCAACCAACAACGGCTTCAATTTGTTCTTCCCGCAGCAGGGGGGTACAGCTGAGCTCCTACAAAAGTGCGCATAAAGGAACGCTCACGGGGAAAACTGGTGGATGCTGTGTCACTGGGTGCAACAGCAGTCACAGAATCCCCACGTCCTCTCCCTGCTGAAACTCCACGGCCACGACCACGTGCCTTACTCCCTGCCTTCTTCATCTTGGTAGATTGATAAAGAAAGTCAGAAAAGTTATAAGGCCTAAGTGTGGTTATTCCTCAGAGACTGCAGTGAACACTGCAGACAACTGTTCAGTAGCTGTGAAAGGCCCCTTTGTGTACTTCTATAGTGTTTGCAACCAATGTATTGTATACGGATGGAAGCGCGTCACACTAATAGATTAGATTTTTTTGCAAATATAATGGAGCAGCACCAATTAGAGAAAAATGTGAAGGATGAGGCAGTGACACACGCTCAGCAGACTACAACCAGCAGTGGTTGAAGAACTAACTGGAGCGTAATCTGCACTCAAAAAATGAAAAGCTCACAGACTACAGTGAACACTGAAACACAACTGTTCAGTAGCTGTGAAAGGCCCCTTTGTCTACTTCTATAGTGTTTGCAACCAATGTATTGTATACGGATGGAAGCACGTCACACTAATAGATTAGATTTTTTTCAAATATAATGGAGCAGCACCAATTAGTGAAGGATGAGGCAGTGACACACGCTCAGCAGACTACAACCAGCAGTGGTTGAAGAACTAACTGGAGCGTAATCTGCACTCAAAAAATGAAAAGCTCACAGACTACAGTGAACACTGAAACACAACTGTTCAGTAGCTGTGAAAGGCCCCTTTGTCTACTTCTATAGTGTTTGCAACCAATGTATTGTATACGGATGGAAGCGCGTCACACTAATAGATTAGATTTTTTTTAAATATAATGGAGCTGCACCAATTCCACAAAATCAAATAAAAAAAAGAGTCAGTGAGTGACATGTGCAGATGCCTACAAACAGCGATGGATGCAGAGCAAACTGCAGCGTCACCTGCACTCTCACACACACCTTGCACAGAGCTGTTAAAACAACACTGGCAAAAGGAAGCTTTACACAGTGGTTGGTAAACTAGCATGCCTAAAGCACAGTAGAGTACACAAAATCGCAATGTCTAACTGTCCCTCAGAGTCAGCACAGCAGCGTTCTGTCCCTAACTGAGTTCACAGCACAGTGACGCTAAAATGGAGGCGGCGCCTTTTATAGTGCATTCTGACATCATTTCAGCAGCCAATCACAGCCATGCCATTAGTTAAGATGACCGCAGCATTACAGGATGTGCCCACACTTCATAAGATTCCTCATTGGCTGACTAAAATCACATTGCCTCTCAAAGAATTATGGGAACTTCCGATTCCGGTATACGATATAGGAAAAATATCGGAACTAAGTATCGGAATTCCGATACAGCGAATATCGGCCGATACCCGATACTTGCGGTATCGGAATGCTCAACACTATATACCACCTTTCCGACGCAGTCCATAGTAACGACAGTCCCACGACGATCCAGCTCTGCTACATCGGAATGACAGGCAGAGCCTGACATCCCGGCGCAGCACAGCTGCTTACCAGCTTCCCCGGCGGTGACGTCATCGGACTGCTTTACGGCCGCGATTACCCAGCAGTCACTGCAGTTATCGCGAGAAACTGCATGTGACCGCCGGGGAGAAGAGGATGGCGGCCATTAAGCAGTCCGGGATGTGACCGCCGGAGATCTTCTGCCGGGTAAGTGCCGCTGACTCCTGACAGACCCGACCGACGGACACTGACAGTGACAGTGACAATTCCGATTCCGGTATCCGATATGACGAAAATATCGGTACTCGGAATCGGAATTCCGATACAGCCAATATCGGCCGATACCCGATATTTGCAGTATCGGAATGCTCAACCCTAGTAAACACTAACGATGACTGACCAGTAAAGTTAGGGTTTCGCACTAGACTCCAGGTATGTTACATCCCCCTAACTGCCCACTGGGTAAATGTAGTGGCGAAGGGACAGAGACAGAATGTGTTCTAGCGCATGTCTTATCATCACTTAGGATCAGATTGCCTCCTCCTCCTACACCACTGCCTCTTCATCTGATCACAGTAAGACCTGCACCATCAACTTCAGCACAGCCGGAGGAAATGACAGCAGGCTGTTCTGAAAGTCATCTGTAAAATCCGACACTGTACAGTAACCGTGGACGGGGATCAAACAACTGACAGATGAGTGGTTGGTGCCAGTGAGCTTCAAGCCTGGCCTGGTAGTGTGTGATAACTAGCCATATCTCGTAGCAGCTCTGAACCTAGTCAGTTTGACCCACATCCCTTGCCTGGCAATTGTGCTCAATTTGGTAATAAAGTGCTTCCTTTAAAATTACCGACATGTCAGAGATGCTGCTAAAAGTGCAGGCAGTGTATTTGCTTTCAGCATTCTCATACTGATGCTTGCCTGTCTTCACTGCAGTGTCACTTTAAACTTCCCGCTCACCGCCGGATATGCAATGTACCAGCAAGGTGGATCTCCACCTTGCATATGCTGGAGAGACCGTGTGAGCAGCAGCAGGCAATAGTATAGTTTCAGCTGCAGTCCCAACAAGTAAGTCGCTCTGCAGAACAACACAACTTCACTGCCAATGAGTGGGTGCCATACAGGACTTGTGTTCCATGTTGTGCTGCTTCAAATACTCCATTAACATGGCCAGCACTGATGACACCATCATAAGCATTACTATACCGCTTCTATACCTGCTTGAAAAAACAATTCAGGTGATGATGGTTGAGGTGGTAGCACAGGAGGAAGAGCAGCAGAAGGAACAGCGACTATTCACACCATTAGGTCTGTCATCTACAAATGGTTCAGAAGGTGGGGTCCTGTACCAACAGTGGCCAGGTACACAACTGTCCAGTCTGGGGACAGTTTTAGAGAATGAGGAAGCGGAGGAACCATGTTCACAGCAGAGTGGCACTCAAAGCCACTCACGGGCATCACTGGAACCTGACTGGGGGGATACTGACATTACTGACATCATCGTCTGTGAGATATGACCACGAGTGACCTATGCAGCCTCGAGAACGAGACTCTATGTTTCACAGGCGATGACGTGAGACATGACCGCAAGTAACCTATGGAGTGTCAGTCTCAGAACAATGCCCCATATCTTTCAGGAGAGAATTGCTGGACAACATGGCAACCACAATGGATTACATCAGACCTGCTCGGATTATTTTTTAATAATAAATGGGTAAACCACTGAATGTGTCAGGGAGTTTTTATTCAAATATTTTTTTTCCCTGTGTTTGTCTTTTTATTTTTTAATACGTGGTTAGTAATGGGGGTGTCTGACAAATGCCTCTCCATTACTAAACCCTGGATTTAATGTGAGCTAGCTGCTGGCATCAACCCCACAATCCCATTACCTTCATTGCCAACGCATCAGGGCAATTAGGAAGAGCTGAGGCTAAGATCCAGAAATAGCACACCTAATTTTTATGCCATTTGTTGTGCGGCTGAGGGCTGGTCTAATTAGGCAGGGACAGGGTCAATATCCATGAACCCTCTTAACATATTAATATTTTCTCCCCGCCGTCTGCTTTGCTTTAGCTGGTTATTAAAAATAGGGGCCCCATGTAATTTTTTTGAGTCCCTCCATTTTTAATAACCAGCAAAGGCAAAGCAGAAAGCTGAGGGCTGATACTAACAGGCTCGGAAGGTCCATTGATATTGTCCCATTCCCAGCATTATAAAACCAGCTCACAGCCTTCTGCTTTCATTGGCTGGTTATTAAGAATAGGGAGACCCAACATCATTTTTTCATATATTTATTTATTAACAAGTACAGTAAAATACACTTTGACCTCCATCTCCTGGCTTAAGATTATTATTTTTTTAATGGATGTTATTTTAAGTAATTTCCCTATTTCCCACATTTGTTTGCAAGGCAATTGCCAGGTCTTATCCTCATTTTGCTTCTTTTTTTCAGCCCCTAGCTCTTACTATGACCATTTTTACAGCACCAAAGTTCGGGTCCCTATTGACTTATATGGGGTTCAGTCCATGGTCAAGTTCGGGTCAAGTTCTGCTACCTCAATTGAACTTTGGACTAAAGTTTGTCTGAACCCGATGAACCCGAACTTCCATAGGTCCGCTCATCCCTAGTAAACACATAGGAAAAAATAGATTAAAAATGTAGAATTGCAGTTTATTAGTCACCATGCCAATGCAAAAAAGTAATAAGAAGCGATCAGAACATTGTTTCGAACCAACATGATACCAATAAAAACATCAGCTCACGATGCAAAAAACAAGCCGTCACACAGCCCCATCCACCAAAAGTAAATAATACTCAAGAGTAGAGTTGAGTGAAACAGGTCGGTCAGATTCAAAAGTCGCCGACTTTCACCAAAGTCTGGTTTCGCCGAGCGAAACCCGACCATAGCGTGAAGTCAGCCATGCGGTCGTCGACCCGAGGGCCAAAGTCGGTTTTCCCAAAATGCTTGCAGGTGCCTTTTTTCAGCCAATGAGCAAGGACGTACACTGTGGCAACGAGATGACATGGGCAGCGGCCACCACCATCTTAGAAAAGGGCATTGCAGTGATTGGCTTGCTTTGGGGGGCGTCATAGTGTCTATAAAAGCACTGACCACTGACCGCCATTTTACTTCTGCCGATCTTAACAGTAGGGAGAGGTTGCTGACGCTGTTTATCAGTAGGGAGAGAGTTGGGTTGGAAAGAGAAGTTCTTCTGTGCTTGTGCTGATAGCAATTGTGCTGTACAGTTAGTGTGCAGTGACAGGCGAGGATTTTCTTGTGTGCAGCAGCGCTGGTTATTAGGCTGCCTGCCAGTGACAGGGGAGGATTTTCTTGTGTGCAGCAGCACTTAGGCTGCCTGCTAGCTGTATTGCTGTGTGTACACTGCTGTGCAGACTGCTTTTTACACAGCACTAATACTTTTATTCTTTTTTTCTGCAGTTACTGAGAATTCATTTTTTCCCACACCGTATAAAGCTGTGCGCTCCTCACACACTACCGTGTACTGGCTGGTATCATGGACAAATACATGCTGACTATCCGTGTGTGACTGCAGAAATATATACGGAGATTGAAATTATTCCCTATACTATATACACCTAGTATCTTCTGATACAGTAACTTATTTATGCTTTTTGTATTCTGGTCAAATCCATACTGAGTGAGCGTCTGTGTGTGACTTCGAAATTATACGGAGATTGACAATGACCTCTACACTATATACAGCTGTACGCTTCTGATACAGTGCCCTTTTTTGCTTTTTATATTCTGGTCTAATCCATACTGAGCGTGAGCGACTGTGTCTGACTTCCCGGGAAAAATATATGGAGATTTACAATTACCCCTCGACTGTATACAGCTGTATGCTTCTGATACAGTACCCTTTTTCTGCTTTTTATATTCTGGTGTAATCCATACTGAGACTGTGAGCGTCTGTGTGTGACTCCGGAAATATATATGGAGATGGGAAATTTTCCCTACTCTATAAACACCTGGTATCTTCTGATACAGTACCCTTTTTCTGCTTTTTATATTCTGGTCTAATCCATACTGAGCCTGTGAGCGTCTGTGTCTGACTCCGGAAATATATACGGAGATTTACAATTACCCCTAGACTGTATACAGCTGTACGCTTCTGATAGACTGTTAGGGGTCGAGTTCCCGCTTCTGCACAAGGGGAATCTTGAGCCGTCCCTGCTGCGGTCTCCCATCCGTCTCCGGCCGCAGTAGACTCTGCTCAGCTTAGACATCGGTCCCAGCATCTCGCCCAGTCTGACATTGTTCAGAGGATTACTGCTGTTCCTCCAGGCTCTGCTATTGTAGCCAGTACTGGTTAGCGGCGAGCAGACGTCTTTAGGACAAAGTCCTTGCTTTCCCCTTCTGAGCATGCCCAGAGTAAGATCTCTCATTGGAGATCAGGGGTCACATGCTCAGGTACTGCAGCAGCTCCTATTGGTCCGCCAGGAAGGTCCTGAAACCATTTGTGTTCTGGAGCAGTTTCCTAGTGGTCTTTATCTGGCAGGTCCTGTAGTTGCTACTATAAAAGGGTGGCATGGTCGTGCCGCCATGCGCTAGTATCAATCACATTATGTGCTTTGCGCCAGGGTGACCTTGCACGCATGTGTTAGGGCTCGGCTGAAATAAGCCCCTAGAATACCGGCACCTCCGGTGAGGAGATTGTATGCACGTGTTTAGGGCTCGGCTGAAATAAGCCCCTAGAATACCGGCTTCTCCGGTGAGGAGATTGTCTGATTGCGTTGCTGATTGAGTTACCACGGACTGCTGTCCGCACAGCAGTTGTCTGTGCATACCTGTGGAGTTAACTGGACACAGTCCATATTTCTGCATTTCTACCTTAGTGACTCTGGTGTAACAGAGTTCGCTTATATCGCCATATAGGGCCACAGGGTCTATAGTTGTGACTCTGTGAAGTAACAGAGTTCGCCATACCGCCATCCTACTAGCAGCAGGCTCTGCCTGCACGGTGGACCCCGGGCTGCGGATGCACTTATTATTTATATTTATTTTTTGCTTTCCGCCAGCCCTAACATAATACTAGCGCCAGGGTCTGGCTAGTAAAATAGCGGATGATCAGCGTCTACTGCAGGACATCCAGCAGCTGGAGGGTAGGTTGGCGGCTCTTGAGCACGCAACCTCAGCTGTGGATGTTACCGCAGTCGCTGTTCAGGCTGCTAGCGTGGCTGCAGCCAGTGTGTCCACTGCCACCTCTGTCCCCACATTATCCCACCTCCCACTTCAAGACTAGTTCGCTGGTGACAGCAAGCAATGTCGGGGATTCATGAGTCAGTGCTCTATACAACTCGAGCTTCTGGCTGCACGTTTCCCCATGGATTGGGCACAAGTGGGCTTTGTAATATCTCTTCTGTCGTACAGAGCGTTGGAGTGGGCCACCCCGCTGTGGGAACGTGACGACCGTGTGGTGCGGAGTGCTCCTCGTTTTCTGGAGGCTCTAAAAAAGGTCTTTCTAGGACCTCAGGTCACCCACGATGTGGCGCTCCAACTCCTGGCAAGTTCACAGGGTTCGTCCTTGGTCAGCTATTTTGCTGTCCAATTTCGGACTCTGTCCTCGGAGTTGGACTGGCCAGATAAAGTCCTCATTCCCGTGTTTTGGAGAGGACTAGCGGGCCATGTGAAAGATGCCTTGGCTACCAGGGAGATTCCTGCCACACTGGAGAAGCTTATCGCCATATCTACCGCATCGACCTCCGTTTTCACGAGCGGAGGTTGGAGCGGTCCCAGTGTAGGCAGAGGTTCCGGCTGGCTCCCACCTTCGCCAGACCTCTGGAAACTTTCAGCCAGGCGCCCGACTCCCATGAGTCCATGGAGGTTTCTCAAGCAGGACCTAAGTCCCGGGCCGCTCGAGTACCCGTGGTCTGTAACATCTGCCAGCAGTTAGGACATTATGCCAACAGATGTCCACAGTGGTCGGGAAAACAGTCGCGTCTAGTGATCTTGGGAGGAGGTTCACTAGTCACTGCGGCATTTGCCACCAAGTTGTCCTTTAAGGGGACAATTACTGTAGGTCCTTCCACTCTCACCGCCAAGCTCTGTGTGGATTCTGGAGCCGAGGGGAATTTCATGTCCTCTGACTTTGCTCTCCGCCACACTATACCTCTGGTGATGCTCACCAAACCGGTGACTGTGCGTGTAGTGAATGAATCGACTCTGCCCTCACAAATCACCCACCAGACTATCCCTCTCACGCTGTCTATGTCCCCTTCCCATCAGGAGAGTATTCTTGTCCTGCCCGAGGGAATAGACGAGGTGTTGCTGGGAGTACAGTGGCTCCATCACCACTCTCCCCATATTGAGTGGTCCTCTGGGAGGATACTGGGTTGGGGTGATTCATGTAGAGGCAGGTGTGTCTGGGAGTGCGTTCAAGTCACCACCACAGAGATACCCGTAAATCTCACTTCTCTCCCCAGTGTTATTGGTCATACTCAGACGTTTTCTCCAAGAAGGCGGCGGAGACTATTCCGCCTCATCGCCCCTACGACTGTCCTATTGATCTCTTGCCTGGAGCAGAACCTCCTCGGGGAAGAGTCTATCCCCTCTCGCTTCCTGAGATGGAGGCCATGTCCCAGTATATTCAGGAGAATCTGGCAAGAGGGTTCATTAGGAAGTCGGTGTCACCAGCAGGGGCGGGGTTCTTCTTCGTGCAAAAGAAAAACGGAGAATTACGTCCATGTATTGACTACAGGGGTCTTAACGCCATCACCGTCAAGAATAAGTACCCATTGCCCCTAATCTCTGAGCTCTTTTATAGGCTCCGAGGAGCAAGGGTATTTACCAAGCTAGATCTACGTGGTGCCTATAACCTAATTCGCATCCGTGAAGGGGACGAGTGGAAGACAGCTTTTAATACCGGGGATGGGCATTATGAATACCTGGTGATGCCCTTCGGGCTCTGTAATGCTCCCGCTGTTTTCCAAGACTTTGTCAATGATATCTTCCGGGATATGCTCTCCACCTCTGTAGTAGTCTATCTGGATGATATTCTCATCTTTTCACCAGATATAGACTCTCACTGGAGGGATGTCAACAAAGTCTTCGACCTCTTACGGGCAAACTCCCTCTATGCCAAGCTGGAGAAATGTGTGTTTGAGCAGGAGTCCTTACCTTTCCTGGGCTATATCATCTTCGCCCAGGGATTGCCTACAGATCCTGCCAAACTACAGGCTGTAATGGACTGGCAAGAACCCCATTCTCTTAAAGCGGTGCAGCGCTTTTTGGGGTTCATTAATTATTATCGTCAGTTCATCCCCCATTTCTCGACTTTGGTAGCTCCCTTGGTTGCCCTCACTAAGAAGGGAGCAAATCCCAAGTTGTGGTCTGAGGAGGTCTCCAAGGCGTTCTCTTCCATCAAGTCGCATTTTGCCAGTGCTCCCATATTACATCGCCCTGATGTTGATAAGCCGTTTATTTTAGAGGTGGACGCCTCTTCTGTTGGTGCTGGAGCAGTCCTTTATCAAAAGGATGCTCAAGATCGGAAGCATCCCTGCTTCTTCTTTTCTAAGACCTTTACACCAGCAGAGAGGAATTATTCCATCGGGGACAGGGAGTTTCTGGCTATGAAGTTGGCCTTCTCTGAGTGGAGACATCTTCTGGAGGGGGCTCGTTTTCCCTTCCAAGTCTTCACCGACCACAAAAACTTGGTATATTTGCAAACGGCTCAGCGGCTAAATTCTCGCCAGGCCAGATGGTCCCTGTTCTTCTCTTGGTTTCACTTCACCCTCCATTTTCTCTCCGGTGAGAAGAATGTTCGGGCCGACGCTCTCTCTCGCTCCTTAGTGTCATCAGAGGAGGAGGATGAGGAACCTCGGCTTATTGTCCCCGAAGAGAGCCTGAGAACTGTAGCCCCGGTTTCGCTGGAGTCTGTGCCTCCGGGCGAGACTTTTGCGCCCACTAATTTGCGACCAGAGGTACTCTCTTTGGCACACTTGTCCAGGGTGGGTGGACACTTTGGGGCAAAGAGGACAACAGAATTATTGGCAAGGACATACTGGTGGCCACATATGGCCCGTGACGTCAGGGAGTATGTTCAGGCGTGTGTCTCCTGCGCCCGGAACAAGTCCCCTCGACAACGGCCAGCTGGGTTACTTTTTCCTTTGCCGGTGGCAGACAGGCCCTGGGAGATGGTCGGGATGGACTTTGTGGTGGGCTTACCCAAGTCTCGAGGTTGCACTATCATTTGGGTGATCACCGACCACTTCTCCAAAATGGTACACTTAGTGCCGCTACCCCGGTTACCTTCTGCACGGCCTTGGCATCATTATTTATTAGACACATCTTCCGTCTACACGGTATGCCAGACAAGATTGTCAGCGATCGAGGTCGCCAATTTGCGTCTCAGTTCTGGAGAGAGTTGTGTCATCTACTCTGTCTTGAGTTAAACCTCTCCTCTGCATATCATCCCGAGACGAATAGGTTGGTAGAGAGGGCCAACCAGACCTTGGTCACATACTTGCGACATTTTGTCTCTCCCAGGCAGGATGACTGTGCATCCTTGCTCCCGTGGGCAGAGTTCGCGCTAAACAATGCTGTGGCTGACTCCACCGGACAGACCCCATTCCTCTTAAATTATGGCCAGCATCTGCGGGTACCAGTGCCCATGCCCGTGGCTTCCGCCGACTCCAGGTTGGCAGACTGGGCTGTGGAGGCACAAGACATATGGGACCGCACCCAGGATGCCATACAGGCTTCCAAGGAAAGGTTGAGGTCTTCTGCCGATGCCCATCAGCGTCCCGCTCCGACATTTGCTCCTGGCGACCTAGTGTGGCTCTCCGCCCGAAACATCAGGCTACGGGTGGAATCCACTAAGTTGGCACCCCGCTATTTGGGTCCCTTCAAGGTTCTCGAGCAGGTGAACCCTGTGATTTATCGTTTGGCCCTTCCGCCTTGCCTTGGTATCTCCGACACCTTCCATGTGTCCCTCCTAAAACCCGTGGTCATCTCCCGGTTGCCTGAGTCATCTGCCGGGACGTCGGGTTCGTCTACGGATGATTATGAAGTGAACGCCATTGTGGGGTGCAAGGTGGTACGGGGCAAAACATTTTTTTGGTGGATTGGAGGGGTTAATGGCCTGAGGATAGGTCCTGGGAGCCTGCCGAACATGTTCATGCTCCGCAGCTCATCGCTGCCTTTGAGCGTAGCGAGGCCCAAAGAAGGGGGGGCCTTAGGAGGGGGGTAATGTTAGGGGTCGAGTTCCAGCTTCTGCACAAGGGGAAACTCGAGCCGTCCCTGCTGCGGTCTCCCATCCATCTCCAGCCGCAGTGGACTCTGCTCAGCTTAGACGTCGGTCCCAGAGTCTCGCCCAGTCTGACATTGTGCAAAGGATTACTGCTGTTCCTCCAGGCTCTGCTATTGTAGCTAGTACTGGTTAGCGGCGAGCAGATGTCTTTAGGACAAAGTCCTTGCTTTCCCCTTCTGAGCATGCCCAGAGTAAGATCTCTCATTGGAGATCAGGGGTCACATGCTCAGGTACTGCAGCAGCTCCTATTGGTCCGCCAGGAAGGTCCTGAAACCACTAGTGTTCTGGAGCAGTTTCCTAGTGGTCCTTATCTGGCAGGTCCTGTAGTTGCTACTATAAAAGGGTGGCATGGTCATGCCACCATGCGCTAGTATCAATACATTATGTGCTTTGCGCCAGGGTGATATTGCACGCATGTATTAGTGCTCGGCTGAAATAAGCCCCTAGAATACCGGCACCTCCGGTGAGGAGATTGTATGCACGTGTTTAGGGCTCGGCTGAAATAAGCCCCTAGAATACCGGCTTCTCCGGTGAGGAGATTGTCTGATTGCGTTACCATGGACTGATGTCCGCACAGCAGTTGTCTGTGCATACCTGTGGAGTTAACAGGACACAGTCCATATTTCTGCGTTTCTACCTTAGCGACTCTGTGGTGTAACAGAGTTCGCTTATATCGCCATATAGGGCCACAGGGTCTATAGTTGCAACTCTGTGAAGTAACAGAGTTCGCCATACCACCACCTACTAGCAGCAGGCTCTGCCTGCACGGTGGACCCTGCACTTATTATTTATATTTATTTTGTGCATTCTGCCAGCCCTAACATAGAGTACCTTTTTTCTGCTTTTTATATTCTGGTCTAATCCATACTGAGCCTGAGAGTGTCTGTGTGTTAATTCCAGAAATATATAAGGAGATTGACAATTTTCCCCTTCACCATATACAGCTGTATGCTTCTGATACAGTACCATATATCTGCTGGGATTTTTGGTACATTTTCCAAAACATGAGGAAGTATGGTGGAAGAGGCCGCGGACGTGGGCGGAGGGGCCAGCTGGTACTGATGGTGGTGGTGGTGCATCTGCTGGTAGTGCCAAAAGTACAATAGCACCTTAAGCAGGAGGTGTTGAGCCTGCGTCGTCTGGCTCCAGAAGGCCTGGAAGGCTCCCTTTTCTGGGAGCAGGTAAACCGCTTTTAAAGCCGGAGCATCAGGAACAGGTTTTGGCTTACATTGCCAAAAAAAGCCTCCAGCTCTATCGCCTCCTCTTCTGAAGTTTCAAAAAATGCAAGCACTGAGTCGTCAGTGCAGGCTCCTGGTCAGGAACAACACCTTTCCTTGTGTCCTTTAACCCCACCAAAAGTGAAGGATGCGGCAGGTCACACCTCAGATTACTCCATGGAGCTCTTTTCACATACCATGCCTGGGTTATCAAGTCAAATCCTGAATTCCCCAGTCCAAGATGAATCTGACATGGAGTGCACTGATGCACAGCCACTGCTAGATGATTCTGCTAGTGCATTCACCCAGAGCACTACATTGCCCTCACAGTCTACTGAACCAGAATCTGACTCTGATGAAACTCAGGTGCCCCTTCCTGCATACTATACCACCTTACACGGTGACACAGAGGAAGGTGCAGATGAAATTGAAGAGGAGGTGATGGATGACCCAGTTGTTGACCCAGATTGGCATCAATTGGGGGAAGAGGGTGCCGCTGGCAATAGCTCAGAAGGGGAGGAGGATCCGCATCAGGCATCGACTTCGCAGCTGCGGTTATCTAGCAGGTCTGTAGCAGTCCAAAAACGTGTTAAAAATACAAAAAGAGTTGCAGGACAGCTTGGCCAGACAGTCAAATTAGCACAGCGTGAAAGCCCTGAAAATTTATCCCACAGTAGGAAGAGTGCAGTGTGGCACTTTTTTGACCAAAATCCTATTGATGAGGCAAAGGTTATCTGTAAGAAGTGAGGAATGACCTTTAGCCGAGGGAAAAATCTCCGAAATTTGAATACCAGTTGCATGCTTAGACATTTAAACACCATGCACTTGCAAGCGTGGACGGACTACAAAACCTCAGGTAGCACATGTGCACCTGCTCCGACTGAAGGTAGCCAGCAACGCTACATCGCTTCCCCCACTGTAAGCCCACCGGTTAGCACACCACCAGCACGAAATGTTGAGGTTTCCCCGCAAGGCCAAAGCAGTCAGGGGATCACAATGTTTTTGCAACCAAAGACTGAATCTAGGCCATCACCACAACAAACAGCAACCCCCTCTCAGTCTGCCATGTCCACCGCTAGTACCCCCATATGCAGCTCTCAAATCCAGCTCACCCTAGCAGACACTCTGAGTAGGACAAAAAGGTACTCAAACTCTCATCTGCGTACAGTGGCTTTGAACACGTACATTGCCAAACTGATCTCATTAGAGATGATGCCCTTCCGTTTGGTTGAAAGCGCAGCATTTGGAGAGCTCATGGACTATGCTGTCCCATGCTATGACCTACCCAGTCGGCACTTCTTTTCTAGAAAAGCCATCCCTGCCCTCCACCTGCATGTGAAAGACAGCATTGTCCATGCACTCAACAATCAGTGAGTGGAAAGGTGCACCTCACAATAGATGCATGGGACAGTAGGCATGGCCAGGGCCATTACATGTCCATCACTGCGCACTGGGTTAATGTGGTGGATGCAGGGTCCACAGGGGACAGTGGCGGTGGGACAGTGCGCCTAGCCCACGTTATAGGCAACAGTCGGCTGTAGGCGTCAGACCCTCCTCCTCCAGAAGCGAAAGCTCGTCGACAGAGCGCAGTCGCACGAGCACTCCATCCGCAGTTGCCAGTGTTGCACACGAGGTATCCCACTATCGAACAGATAGTGGTAAGCGTCAGCAGGCTGTTTTAAAGATGATAAACTGGGTCTGAACTGAAAAAGTAAGTTGATGTGTATGCAAAATGTAAATGCATATCAAACACATGACCATTAAACAGAGAAAACAAAAAACAAGAAACAAATATCCTAAAATAAAACAAAATAAAAAATATATTGCAAAACATGCATGAAGTTGTAATAATATAATAATAATAATAAGGGTATTTGGTAAACATAATTTTGATCAAAAGAATGTACAAGCCATCCCGCCACGTCAAGGCAACCCTTTGTGGGACAGTCCTACTCTAATAATAAAAACCTTTCCACTTGTCAAGTGACGTAAATGTGAACAAGGCAGAGGGACTGAACCCACCAGTTGAAGCATAGGCCAGACAGGATGGATTTTTCAGCTCAAAAGCAGGGCGGTCACACCCTTATATGCACAAGATGCACTAAGAAAAACTGGGTCTGAACTGAAAAAGTAAGTTGATGTGTATGCAAAATGTAAATGCATATCAAACACATGACCATTAAACAGAGAAAACAAAAAACAAGAAACAAATATCCTAAAATATCCTTGTTTTTTGTTTTCTCTGCTTTTGAGCTGAAAAATCCATCCTGTCTGGCCTATGCTTCAACTGGTGGGTTCAGTCCCTCTGCCTTGTTCACATTTACGTCACTTGACAAGTGGAAAGGTTTTTATTATTAGAGTAGGACTGTCCCACAAAGGGTTGCCTTGACGTTACGGGATGGCTTGTACATTCTTTTGATCAAAATTATGTTTACCAAATACCCTTATTATTATTACAACTTCATGCATGTTTTGCAATATATTTTTTATTTTGTTTTATTTTAGGATATTTGTTTCTTGTTTTTTGTTTTCTCTGTTTTAAAGATGATGTCTTTGGGCGACAATAGACACACCGCGGAGGTACTGGCCGACTACTTGCAGCGAGAAACTGAGTCATGGCTGAGCAGTCTACATCTTGAGCCAGGCAAGGTTGTCAGTGATAACGGCCGTAATTTTGTGGCGGCCATAGCCCTGGCAAAACTAAGACACTTACCTTGCCTGGCTCACACCTTGAACCTGGTGGTACAGTACTTCATAAATAATTATCCGGAGTTACTAGCCCTGCTCCATAAGGTGCGAAGACTGTGCTCGCACATCTGTCGCTCTCCCGTAGACTCCAGTCGTATGCAGAGGCTGCAGCGATTGCTCCACCTCCCCAAGCACCGCCTAATCATAAGCATTGCAACAAGGTGGAACTCCACCATGCACATGGTTGAGAGGCTGTGCGAACAGAGGCAGGCTGTAATGTATTTGTGGGAGGATACAGACTTCGAGTTGTCGGGTGTGCAGTGGTCAAAGCTGAAAGACCTCTGTAAAGTCCTTCAGTGTTTTGAGGAATGCACAAGGCTGGTAAGCGCAGACGACTCCATCATAAGCATGAGCATCCCATTTATGCGTCTGCTCATGCAAACTTTGACGCACAATAAGGATCAGGCGCCTGCAGCGGAGGAGGAAGAGGAGGAGGAGGGATGCCTTGATGACAGTCAGCCATTGTCTGCTCAGGGAACTGTCATGGACGAGGTGGAGGAATAACATGAAGAGGAGGAGGATGAGGAAGATGATTATTTTGGGGAAAAGGATGCTTCTCAGTGGGCAAGAGAAAATGTTGGCTCGCGAAGGTCAGGTACAGGGTTTGTGCGTGACTGGAGGGATGTGGATTTGGCAGAAAGTGCTCCCCCACCACCACTGGCAGTCATCATTGACACCTGGAACATTGGCCCACATGTGTGATATGTCTTGCGGATCCTAAAAAGGGATCCCGCATTGCCAAAATTATGAAGGGTGACGTCTACTGGTTGGCCAGCATCCTTGATCCACGCTATAAAGGCAAATTACAGAACATCATGCCACAGGTGAACCTAGAGCTAATATTGTCGAACAAACAAGCAACTCTGGTAAACCGTTTGTTAGATGTATTCCCAGGACACAGCAGCGGTGCAGGTTCTACCACGAGCTGTACTGGACAACTTGGAAGAGGTGTTTGTGGTGCACCCAGCCGAAGTGGCGTTGGAGACGGGTTTCATGACCATGTTGTGGACTGATTTCTCGAGTACCGCTCACATGACTGTTAATACTGAATCGATTGCAACAGACAGGAGACAGCAGTTGTTAACTATGGTTCAAAATTACCTCTCCTCCCCTATCGATGTTCTCCCTCACAGTTCATTCCCCTTTGACTCATGGGCGTACCCAGGATCAAAACTAGGGGGAGGCAAGCCATGGTCGTTCAGGTTGTAAAATTTTAGAATGAAAAAGGTGAATGAAACGAAAATTTTATGACAATTATATGTAATTATAGCAGTGCTTTGTTAGTTATTACAATTATTTGCTTGCAAAAAAATTTAGATTTTTGTTCTAATTACATGTCTTATACTAATATAGTAAAGCAGGTAGGAGATATGCAAATGTTTAAATGATACAAGGAGGGTATGGATATTAAAAACTTAACCTTTATTAAGTGCGATAGGTTAAAAAATAAGGTGAGGTGTATAATTAAATAAAAAACCAAAGTGCTGGTGAAATCCTATAGCAACATACAAAGAGTGGGGAAAAGTGAATAAAAAACTGACTAAATCCAAAACCCTATTTTGAATCTATCTGTTGGATAGATTAGATCGTGGCTTGTTGTGAGGGAATAGTACACTGCTCAAAAAAATAATAGGAACACTTAAACAACAGAATATAACTCCAAGTAAATCAAACTTCTGTGAAATCATACTGTTCACTTAGGAAGCAACACTGATTGACAATCAATTTCACATGCTGTTGTGCAAATGGAAATTATTGGCAATTATCAAGACACACTCAATAAAGGAGTGGTTCTGCAGGTGGGGACCACAGACCACATCTCAGTACCAAATGCTTTCTGGCTGATGTTTTGGTCACTTTTGAATGTTGGTTGTGCTTTCACACTCATGGTATCATGAGACGGACTCTACAACCCACAAAAGTGGCTCAGATAGTGCAGCTCATCCAGGATGGCACATAGAATCATAGCATCATAGAATAGTAGAGTTGGAAGGGACCTCCTGGGCCATCTGGTCCAACCCCCTGCTCAAAGCAGGATTCTCTAAATCATCCCAGACAGATGTCTGTCCAGCCTCTGTTTGGAGACTTCCATTGAAGGAGAACTCACCACCTCTCGTGGCAGCCTGTTCCACTCATTGATCACCCTAACTGTCAAAAAGTTTTTTCTAATATCTAATCTGCGTCTCCTCCCATTCAGTTTCATCCCATTGCTTCTAGTCTTTCCTTGTGCAAATGAGATTAAAGAGTTATTGCAATTTTAAAACGGAATAGTTACAACTGTATCTACTCAGCCGGACGAAGGTTAAATAACTCTGCAGCGCTTCAAATTGTTCCAATAATTCTGAGACTGTTTTTTTTTCATGACATGTTGTACTTCATGTTAGTGGTAAATTTTGACCGACATTTTTTGCGTTCATGAAAATATCGGAATTTTGATCAAAATTTTGAAAATTTCTCCATTTTCAAGCGTTTAATTGTTGTGCCTTTAAAACAGATAGTTATATCACACAAAATAGTTAATAAATAACATTTAATATTTACCACATTTCTACTTGACATCAGCATCATTTTTTAAACATAATTTTTTTGTTACGAAGCTAGAAGTTTAAAAGTTTATCAGCAATTTTTCATTTCCCATCAAACTTTATAAAACCATTTTTTAGGGACCACATCACATTTAAAGAGGGATCTATGTGACATAAAATACCTAAAAGTGACACCATTTTAAAAACTTCACCCCTCAAAGTGCTCAAAAAACATTAAAGAATATTATTAACTATTTAGATGCTTCACAGGAATTAAAGCAATGTGAAAGGAAAAAATGAACATTATAATTTTTTCTCACAAAAAATGTTTGTTTGGCCCCAAATTTTTAATTTTCAAAAGGGTAACAGGGGAAAATTGATCACAAAATTTATTGTGCAATTTCTCCTGAGTTAACTTGTTCTCCATATGTGGAGGAAAACTACTGTTTGGGCATACGGCGGGACTTGGAAGGGAAGGAATGCCAATGGATGTTTTTTATCTCCAAATTAGTTGGAATAAATAGCAGACATCATGTCAGTTTTTAAAAACCCCGGATGTGCATAAACAGTGAAAAACTTCCACAAGTGGCTCCATTTTGGAAACTACTCCATTTAAGGAATTTATCTAGAGGTATGATGAGTACATTGAATTCCACTTCACAGAATTTTATAACATTTAGGCTATGTGCACACGATTTCCGCGGCAAACCAGCACCTCCCTGCCTCCGGAAATACGCATTTTATTGGTATGCGTATTCCCGCTAAAAACTAGCGTTTTGCAAGCGTAATTAGCTTGCAGAATGCTAGCGTTTTACAAGTGATCTGTAGCATCGCTTGGAAAACTGATTGACAGGTTGGTCACACTAGTGAAACAAGTGTTTGACAAGTGTGAGCAATTTTTTACTATTGATGCCGCCTATGCCGCATCAATAGTAAAAAGATCTAATGTTAAAAATAATTAAAAAAAAAAAATCGTGATATTTTCACCTTCCGAGGACCCCCGCAGCCTTCCTGTTTCTTGCGATGCTCCCGGCAACTCCCGTTCCCAGGGATGCCTTGCGACAATGACCCCAGATGACGTAGCATCACGTGAGACCGTGGGGTCATTGTCGCAAGGCATCCCTGGGAACGGGAGTCGCCGGGAGCATCGCTGAAAGGCGGGAAAGCTGCAGGGGCCGCCGGAAGGTGGGAATATCACGATTTTTTATTTTAATTATTGTTTTAACAGGGATATGGTACCCAACAGCACATGAATCGCTCACTTTGCGCAGGGTGGGCATAGCCACATGCGGAAAGTAAGCGGTTCAATGCATTCCTATGACGGTGGAATCGCCACGATTCCGGAAAAAGAATGAACATGCTGTGTTTATTTCCACTATGCGTTTTTTTTCATTGAAAAAAATGCAGCATGTGCACAAAAATTGCAGAATGCATTCTAATAATAGGATGCTTAATGCATGCGTTTTTTAAGCGTTTTTGCAGCGGAATACCGCAGCAAAAACGCTAAAAAAAAGCAAAAAATCCTGAACGTGTGCACATAGCCTGAGGCATGAAAATAAAAATTCCCTCAAAAATGTTGCTTCGACCCCAAATTTTTAAAATGTATTTCTCATTTCTTTGTGCAATTTCTCTGAGTGCGTCAATACCATACATGTAATCAGGAAGTACTTTTCAGGAACAGTGGAAAGCTACGAAGGGAAGGAGTGCCATAATATATAGTGTACATTTTGTTGCTATGATTTTTGGATGCCATATCACAGTGGCAGAGCTCCTAAGATGCCCGAACAGCAGAACCCTGCTATGATTCGGTAACCGAGGAGGATAGTAGAGAAATAGGCGAGGAAACCAGACACCCAGAGAGTTGGTAACTTAGCGGATTGCAGACCCCTAAACTGACACTACAGCTAGAATTAGCCGCGGCATACCAACGATGCCCTAGACGCCTAGATACAGCCAAAGAGTTAACTAAGCCTAAGCTGCCCCGGAGTAGAGCCCCAAAGGAATAGATAGCCCTCAAACATATATTGGTGGTGAGACAGGTGAAGTACAAAACACAGACAGAAAGTAGAGTAAGCAAATGCTGGGGCCCGAACTGTCTGGATAGAACAGAACAGGAAAGGATACTGTCTGCAATCCCGCAAAAACCCTAAGAAAAATTCCAACATGTCTGATATGCAAAAATACTGTGGCCACATGACCTCTCCCCCACTAAATCAGAACTCTGGTGTGAACTGGATGCAAAACAACAGATACTGAAATAACAGGGGACTAGAAATACAGAGCAGACTGACATAAACTGAGGCAAAGGAAAACAGAGTCCAGCACAGTTCCCAGCAGGGGACCAAGCTGAACTCACACCGGCAAGGCAGAGAACAGAGAAAAGCAAAAAGGGAAAAAATGCCACAGAGTAAAACAGACAAATAACTTATCTGAAAGATGCAGGACAAAGCAGGGAGCAAGCAGACTTCCAGAAGGCTCAGGAAGAAAACCAAATCACCGGCAACAACTAAGGGAAGGCTGCTCACTTAAATCTCTCCAGTCTAACACCTGACCTCCAATCATCCTCTTCAGGTGATTGATTTCTGACAGCCAGACCAGCACCATTACCAGCAGCAACCCCCAGAGGGAGCCCAAACTCAGAAGCCAGATCAAAAGTGTTCACAACAGTACCCCCCCTTGAGGAGGGGTCACTGAACCCTCACCCAAGCCACCAGGCCGATAAGGATGGGCCCGGTGAAAGGCGCAAAGCAATCTCTCGCATGAATGTTATGTTTAGGTAGCTGAGGAGAAAAAGCAAAAACGGCAATACACCAGAGAGGCTGGAACCTATTGGATTACAGTAACCTGAACTAACCACACAACTAGAGGTAGCCGTGGAGCGTTCCTACGTTGATCCTAGACGCCTCGTCACAGCCTGAGAGATAACTACACCTAAAGGCAGAAACATGAAAGCTTTCTGCCCCAGAGCAGATCCCCAAAGAAAATAGGAAGCCCCCAAACATGTAATGGTGGTTAGACAAGAAGAAGCATGGACACAGACAGAAAATAAAATGGGGGCCAATCTGTCTAGACAGAAAGTACAGGAAAGAATTCTGACTGCAATCCAACAAAAAACCCTAAAAAATACCAACTCTTCTGATTGCAAAAACACCTGAGATCACACGATCTCCACCACCTAAATCAGATCTCTGGAGTAACAAAACTAAGCCGCAGCCACTGAAAAAACAGGAAAAAGCAAATGAACAAATAACAGTGGCTACAGATAAACTGAGAGGAACACAGGCCCCAGGAGGGGACCCGGCTGACCTCCACAAAAGTGCAGAAAATTATGCAAAAAGCAAGCACAAAAAGAGAAGCAGAAAATATCTTATCTGAAAGCAGCAGATGCATGCAAGACTCCAGCAAACTTCCAAATGAACCAGGAACCACAATTGAGACAAGAACAATTAATCACCGGCGCCCATCATGGGAGGGAACCTCCCTTATATCAGTCCAGTCAGTTATCCCAGATTGCAATTCCTTGCTGTAAGGTTCAGTACTGTCTGTAACCACCAGAGGGAGCCTCTGCTCAGAAACCATCTGTAGCACATTCATAACACATGAATGTCAGAAGCAAACACCCAAGAATTATCCTCCTGACCATAACCTTTCCAATTGACCAAGTACTGGAGTCTCAGTCTAGCCAGACGAGAATCCAATACTTTCTCTACTTCATACTCCAGATTGCCCTGAACCAATACAGGATCAGGGGGCGCAGCCATGGGAACTACTGTCTCAACAAACCTTTTCAACAAAGATTTATGAAAGACGTTGTGAATCTTGAACATTCCTGGAAGAGCCAAACGGAAAGAGTTGGGATTAAGGATTTCCAAAATCTTAAAAGGTCCAATGAACCTTGGCTTAAATTTTGGAGATGCAACCTTCATAGGAATATTTTTTGAGGACAACCAAACCATGTTACCTACTTTAAAGAGGGGACCATCAGTCCTATGACAGTTGGCAAACCACTGGGCCCTGTCCTGAAAGTGAGACAACTTATCCAATACTTGATTCCAAATCTGCTGCATTCTCTCTACCATAGAATCAGCACTTGGACAGGCCAAAGACTCCATCTGCCCTGAAGAAAACAGAGGATGAAACCCGAAGTTGCAGAAAAAAGGGGACAACAATGTGGCAGAACTAGCCTATAATTTAGAGCAAATTCAGCCAAGGGCAAAAAAGAGACCCAGTCATCTTGATCAGCAGACACAAAACATCTCAAATAAGTTTCCAAAGTCTGATTTGCTCTCTCAGTCTGCCCATTGGTCTGAGGGTGAAACGCAGAGGAGAAAGACAACTGAATTCCCAGTTTAGAACAAAAGGCTCTCCAAAATCTGGAAACAAATTGGACTCCTCTGTCAGACACAATATTCTCCGGAATGCCGTGCAAACGAACCACCTGCTGAAAAAACGAGGGCACCAACCTGGAAGAGGATGGCAACTTTGGCAATGGTACAAGATGGACCATCTTGGAAAATCTTTCACAGATCACCCAGATAACAGTCATTCTCTAAGAGACAGGGAGGTTGGAAATAAAATTCATTGAGATATGTGTCCATGGCCTCCTGGGCACCAGCAGTGGTACTAACAATCCACTAGAGCGAGAACAGGGTTTGGACCGAGAACAAGTCCCACAGGACTGCACAAAATTCCTAACATCACGAGATAAAGCAGGCCACCAAAAAGACCGACTCACCAAATCTCTGGTACCAAAAATGCCGGAATGACCAGCCAACACGGAGCAATGAATTTCAGACATTACTTTCCTCCTCCATTGGTCGGGGACATACAATTTCCCCAGAGGGCATCGTTCAGGTTTATCCTCCTGAAATTTCTCCAGGGTAAGTCTCAAATTGGGTGAGATAGCGGAAAGAACCACACACTCGTTTAGAATGGTAGTAGGCTTAGTCACATCAAGAGAATACGCAAAGAAACTCCTAGAGAGGGCATCCGCCTTAATATTCTTAGTGCCCAGAAGAAAGGAGACCACAAAATTAAAACGTGTGAAAAACAAGGCCCACCTAGCCTGTCTAGGATTCAATCGCTTGGCTGATTCGAGATAGATCAAGTTCTTGTGGTCAGTAAGGACCACAACTTGATGTTTGGCTCCCTCCAACAAATGTCTCCACTTTTCAAATGCCCACTTCATAGCCAATAATTCCCGATTCCCCACATAATAATTACGTTCAGATGGGGAAAATTTTTGAGAAAAGAAGGCACAAGGGTTAATCTTAGAGGTTACCGGATCTCTTTGAGACAAAACGGCTCCTGCACCAATCTCAGAAGCATCTTTCTCCTCCTGAAATGGAAGAGAAACATCAGGTTGCCGTAGAAGAGGAGCAGAAGTGAATCTCCGCTTAAGCTCCTGAGACGCCGAAACTGCCTATGGAGACAAATTCACCACATCAGCGCCCTTTTTGGTCAAATCCATCAGTGGTTTCACAATACCAGAAAAATTACTTATGAATTTACGGTAAAAATTAGCAAAACCTAAAAATTTCTGAAGAGCCTTCAAGGAAGTGGGCTGAACCCAATCATAAATAGCCTGAACCTTGACTGGGTCCATTTCAATAGCGGACGGAAACAAAATGAATCCCAAAAATCCAAAAGAAATTTTGTATGCCAAAGAGACATTTCGGTCCCTTAACATACAAAGCATTTTCTTTCAAAATCGAAATACAATCCAAACAAACTGGAGCAAGTTCAGAGAAGAGCCACCAGAATGGTGACCGGTCTGCAAACCATGTCCTAAGAGGAACGGTTGCAGGATTTGGGAATGTTTAGCTTGCAACAAAGAAGACTGAAAGGAGACTTAATAGCTGTCTACAAATATCTCAAGGGCTGTCACATTGTAGAAGGATCATCTTTATTCTCATTTGCACAAGGAAAGACTAGAAGCAATTGGATGAAACTGAATGGGAGGAGACACAGATTAGATATTAAAAAAAACTTTTTGACAGTTAGGGTGATCAATGAGTGGAACAGGCTGCCACGAGAGGTGGTGAGTTCTCCTTCAATGGAAGTCTTCAAACAGAGGCTGGACAGACATCTGTCTGGGATGATTTAGAGAATCCTGCTTTGAGCAGGGGGTTGGACCAGATGGCCCAGGAGGTCCCTTCCAACTCTACTATTCTATGATTCTATGATTCTATGTTTCACATGAGAATCCCAGTCATTGGAAAAAATCAAAATATCATCCAAATAAACTATCAAAAACTTGTCCACAAAATCCCGGAAAATATCGTTCATGAAAGAGTGGAAGTTCCCAGCAGGGTACCAAGCTGAACTCACACCAGCAAGGCAGAGAACAGAGAAAAGCAAAAAGGGAAAAAATGCCACAGAGTAAAACAGACAAATAACTTATCTGAAAGATGCAGGACAAAGCAGGGAGCAAGCAGACTTCCAGTAGGCTCAGGAAGAAAACCAAATCACCGGCAACAACTAAGGGTAGGCTGCTCACATAAATCTCCCCAGTCAGTAACACCTGATCTCCAATCATCCCCCTCAGGTGACTGACTTCTGTCAGCCAGAGCAGCTTCATTACCAGCAGCAACCACCAGAGGGAGCCCAAACTCAGAAGCCAGATTAAAAGTGTTCACAACAGATTTCCTTACCTAGAATGTTTCCATCTTTTGGGAGGAGTGGTTTGCCCTGAGTGTATGGTCTCTGCATTTTGACTGGCACTTTATTGTTATGGCTTTATATGATGATTAATAAAATTGATATTTATACTTGCATATCATCTCATGCTGCTTTTTTCCTCCGGTATCAACAAAAGTATATATGTATATATCTTATGGCCATAACACAATGTTTACCCAGAGTGGTATATCATCTTCGTCACATTTGTACCAATTGATACATAGGACATATCGGTAAAAGAACTGAAGAACAAAGGAAAGCACCGAATATGTCAGTCCAGTATTAAGATGAAATACCGTAAGTATTTTTATTAATTATAATGTATACAACAGCAAGTGAGGAAGGGGTGGGGGAAAGGATACCAGAAAAAGGACACATCACAAGGGACCAGGAAGACTGCAAATTATATCACTAAAAGCAGTACAATGGTGTTATACGAAATAAATAGAAAATAAAGTGCCTTTGTGCCCAGTGATCATTGGTGCTATGAATGTATCAGTGTACTGCAAGAACTGGTATCTATATATATATATATATATATATAATATATATATATTGTAAGGTTTCACTACTCGGCTGCTTCAGAGGTAAATCAGGACGCACTTTTCTTATCCAAAGTGAGATACCTCATATCTTCAGAGGCACCACATCAACATAAATGCACAGTTTATTCGTGACCACTGGTCACACTCACGGTTTTCACAGACCGTCCGTTCCTCCTCTGATTCCTCATTCCCAGTCCTGGAACATGTGCTCCTTGGGCCGTTGCCAGCATTCCATCCACCAATTGTAAGGTTTCACTCACTCGGCTGCTTCAGAGGTAAATCAGGACGCACTTTTCTTATCCAAAGTTCATCAGGTTTATTACATCATAAACCTCAAAGCAACATATAGTACAAGTCTTCAGTAAAGCTTCTTAAGATCTCTACAAACACAGATACAGGAAGGCTTCTCCATTCCTACACAGAGACCTCTCTGTAATGTCCCGCCTGGACACATGGTAGTCTGTCCACCCTGGCAGACTCCCACAACACTCTCTTGACACAGAGTCCTTTCTGTCAAGTCCCATCTGGACACATGGAAGTGTGTCCACCCTGGCAGACTCCCACTACACTCTCTCACAGGTGCCAAGCAATCTCCATTACATAGGCATAACCCCGCCCACAGGTGAGGTCAGGATCACATGGTTAGGTCACCTGATCATGACCTCATCACAGGTCCTTTACCACAACACAAACCATGCTTCCATGCATATCTCGAGGAGCATACACAGTGCCCCCTAGTTGCATCAGGGGTCACTACACCACATACCTCCCCCCTCTGTTCAAACTTGTGGGGTTGAACACTTGTTACCCGACCAGAGATCCTTCTCGGTCGTCTCTGCCAGTCAAACCGTCTGGCTAAGTCGGGCCCTCTGTCAGACCACCCGCCTCCCCAGCGGTCAGTACGGCATCGCAATTCCCCTGCACCCATACGTCCTGTCTGTTCTGAGTCCTTTTCAGCTCGTCCACCACAGGTTCTCCTGCTTAGGTCACTCATCACTGAGCTAACTGAGGCATCACTATTTCTAACTCCTTCCATCAGGCGCTCTTTGCCTCTCAACACTACGGATTGAAGGTGGCGGCCATCTTCTTTCCATTTCCTGCAGCTCTCTGTTGACCTGCTCCCTCTCCAGTCGTAGCTGCTCTACTTCTCTCAAGTATGACACACGATACTCCAGGAGCATCCGGATATTCCCAAGGCTCTCCCTGGATCCGACAACGAGGAATGGAACCATCCCATCTTCACCCCTGACCTGGACTTCGTCATCAGCCGGAATCCTGACTCTCGTCACACCGGACTTATTCACCATCTCCTGCATCACTTTCCCAAGTCTTCCGATGACTTTCTTCACCAGACCTCTGGGCACTTGAATGATGTCTTCCACCAGTCCAAGCCGACTTTGAGCCTTTCTTGCTTGCTCCAAACGTCGAGCGGCTTCTTTATTCCTCCACATGATCATCTGTTTCATTCGGAGGCATTGTAGATGCATGTCTCTCAGGACAGCCACTCGCTTCAGTGTGACTTCCTTAGTCGACAGTATGACTAACTGTTTCATCTCTGGCACCCAGTTCACACTACATGCTTCTACTGCCTTTCTAAAGGCCTCATGCCCCTCCTCACTGGCACACACTTCTCGCAGGTCTTCGGGTATCTCTATTACACACTTGAAACCCGACCCGTCACCTTCTTGGACAGACTGTTGGACCTCCTCGTCCTGATCATTAGTACAGTTTTCCAAGACATCGCTCTCCCTTGTGTGCCCATCTGCATGGCACTTCCCTTGCTGGATTTCTTCTTCCATAGATTTCTGGAGCTGGGCACCAGTCTCCTCCTCCATCTTGAGCTCTCGGAGAACTTCATCTCGCTCTTCTGCCAAGCAGGACACTTCTGCTGATGTTTCTCTTGGGCCTCTCTGAGCACCTCCGTCTCTCTCCATAGAGCCTTGTTCATACTCTTACACGCTGACAGATGATCTCTGAGCCTAGAGACTTCCCTCTCCAGCTCCTCCACTCTGTGCTCAATCATTCGTCTCGGGACCCTTTCTCGCTCGACTGTCTCTTTCCCTGTTTCTTTAAACAGCTCTCTCTCATGGTCCTGCTCTCTTTTAGCCAGCACATGTCTGCACCATCATCTCTTTAATTACATTTTCAGCTGGGCACTCTTGCCTACACACACTCTGCCTCTCCAGAGTTCCGCCCATTCCTACATCCGCAGTTTCCACTGTCTCACGATTCTCGGTAACTTCAGAGAGCTCCAGCTTACTGCACTCACTTTCCTTGCGGTCGAGTCACAGTCTGCATAGAAGTCACTCCCACTCCCCCTGTCATCCTGGAACAACACGTTCCCCCTTAGACAGGTCTCTGCCCCCTTTCCTGGAGCTATATCGTTTCTCACGGTCACACGTCTTGTCACGTCCAAGTCCCCGAGTTGGTCTGACCCACAATTTCTTCTGGTCACCTGGAACTCTAGACTATCGCTATTAGGTGTTACCTTCTTTTCACACATCACACGACAAGGAACCACTACAGTCACCTGCTGTGATGGGGCTCCCTCCTCTGAACAACAACACACTTTATCAACTTCCCATGCCTTTTCAAATAACGTGAAGTCCCGCTTCCTCTCATAGGGGTACACTAAGTTCGGTGGTATACCAGCATAACACCCTTTTGGAATCTCCACCCACTTTTGGGCCACCATCCCCTTTTGGGTTGCCACCCCCTTTCGGGCCACCATCCCAATTTGGGTTACCGCCCCCTTTTGGGACTCCGCCCCCTTTTGGGCCACCATCCCAATTTGGGTTACCGCCCCCTTTTGGGCCACCATCCTAATTTGTGTTACCGCCCCCTTTTGGGACTCTGCCCCCTTTTGGGCAACTTTACTGATTTGGACTACCACCCCCTTTTGAGATTCCACCCCCTTTCGGGCCACAATCCCAATTTGGGTTACCGCCCCCTTTTGGGACTCTGCCCCCTTTTGGGTAACCATCCCTGTTTTGGGTTGCCGCCCCCCTTTTGGGACTCCTCCCCTTTTAGGGACACCACCCAACACTGGGGTACACATCACGGCTCTTACAGGCCCCAGTCCACACAGTACCCTTAGACAGTGACTTTCACTTAGGGCGTGTACTGACCCTTTAAGAGTTTGTGTGCCTCGGTTCACACTGTCCTTTTTTCCCACACCAGCTCCTGCTGGTACTGCCACCTCTTCCGTTGCAGCCACCAACAACCAGCACCACCAGATGCTACTCCTAAGCTGCTGTGGCTGTTACTGCAGCTCCGGCTGCTGCAGAACTTCTTGCTGCAACAGTCACTGTAGCTCCTGCTACCACAAGTCTCTGCACACTGCGCTGTCTTGCCGCTTGTCACCTTCGTGACCCCACGAGTCACAGCCAGCCGCTTGTCACCTTCATGACTCCTCCGAGCCACAGCAAACACCTCACACGTGTTCCAGAAAAAAAACAGTTTCACACTGACCCGTCAGCACAACACAGACTCCTGTCTGTCACACTCTCGGCCACAGAGATTTCCGGACACCTCCTCTCAGAGGCACCCAACAGAGCAAATACAGTTTCTCACTGACCCGTCAGCACAACACAGACTCCTGTCTGTCACACTCTCGGCCAGAGAGATTTTCCGGACACCTCCTCTCTCATAGAGGCATCCCACAGTGGAAAAACAGTCTTTCACTGACCCGTCAGTACAACACAGACTCCTGTCTGTTACACTCTCGGCCAGAGAGATTTTCCGGACACCTCCTCTCAGAGGCATCCAACAAAGGAAAAAAAACAGTCTTTCAATAATTTTCTCACTGATCCCGACCAGCATAGCACGGTTGTCAAGACCGTCCCCTGTTGGCGTTAGCCACACAGGTTCCTGGAGACCTCAGCCTCAGAGGTATCCAGCAAACACAAAAATACAGTCTCTCACGAACAGTTCCCTCTGGTCCCGACCAGCATAACACGGTTTTCAAGACCGTTACCTGTTGGCGTCAGCCACACAGGTTCCTGGAGACCTCCTCCTCAGAGGTATCCTCTCAGCATGCTTTTTCTCCATTTTCAATGACCCCGGTCAACATAACACAGACTCCTGTCTGTCACCACTGGCTTAACAGCGTCATGAGATACCCCATATCTTCAGAGGCACAACATCAACATAAATGCACAGTTTATTCGTGACCACTGGTCACACTCACGGTTTTCACAGACCGTCCGTTCCTCCTCTGATTCCTCATTCCCAGTCCTGGAACATGTGCTCCTTGGGCCGTTGCCAGCATTCCATCCACCAATTGTAAGGTTTCACTCACTCGGCTGCTTCAGAGGTAAATCAGGACGCACTTTTCTTATCCAAAGTTCATCAGGTTTATTACATCATAAACCTCAAAGCAACATATAGTACAAGTCTTCAGTAAAGCTTCTTAAGATCTCTACAAACACAGATACAGGAAGGCTTCTCCATTCCTACACAGAGACCTCTCTGTAATGTCCCGCCTGGACACATGGTAGTTTGTCCACCCTGGCAGACTCCCACAACACTCTCTTGACACAGAGTCCTTTCTGTCAAGTCCCATCTGGACACATGGAAGTCTGTCCACCCTGGCAGACTCCCACTACACTCTCTCACAGGTGCCAAGCAATCTCCATTACATAGGCATAACCCCGCCCACAGGTGAGGTCAGGATCACATGGTTAGGTCACCTGATCATGACCTCATCCAGGTCCTTTACCACAACACAAACCATGCTTCCATGCATATCTCGAGGAGCATACACAGTGCCCCCTAGCTGCATCAGGGGTCACTACACCACAATATATAGTATAAAAATAGGGCAATCAAAAGAAATAGTAGATATGTGCAAACATCAAGGGGGAGGACTGTAATGTGGAAAAAGTGCATGTGCCAAAAAGAGGTTAAACAGCCAAAGCAATCTGTAGTATTTATTGAGTAACATAGTAAAGATATTAGAGATAACACTGTGATGGTCGAATATTTTGAATAGACACTGGTCTCATTTAAACAGAGGTCTACCCAATATTGACAGCTTCATGTCCTGTTCTCTCCTATCATATAGGCGAAGTAGGAATTTGAGGGACAAATAGATCGGATTTCAGCCCTGTTAAGACGTCAACACAAACCATGTTGAGCACTCCCAGGTTTGGTACTTTTCCTTGCTTGGGATGCGCTTTTTGTGGTAACATAATTCTCCTTCTGCCACCAATTGACAGGGAAACAATATTTCCTCAGAGAGAGATATACGTGTATGTCTAGTTTTGTGGTTTTTGTAGTCTCTTGCTCATGTGGGATGTTCTACGTGGGTGAGACCATTATGGAGATATGGGCTGAATGCCTGCTCCTAAACATTTTGTGGAGAACAGGCATTCAGTGAATCAACTGAGATTTAGAGTGATCGACAGTGTCCCCATTTTAAGAACAGGGGGTGACAGACTTAAATTTCTGAAAAGAAAATAACTAAAATGGATTTTTTGAATTGGATAGTTTACTACCCCAAGAATTAAATATAGAATTCAATGTACATAGTTGTCTGTCTTGAATCCCCTTTTCTTGGTATTTTCATTAGTATTTGTTTTTAATTTTTGTTTTTTCCCTTTTTCTTACACAGATGATGGCTTTGGAAAAGTGATGTGGATAAGGGTGTGGGATGATAAACTTCTTTGTCGTTGACGCAAATACTTACAATTTGGATTACATAATGTTTTTTATCTTATTGGTTTTCTTCCCTCACTTTGATTCACCTTCACTTTTCATTCCCCTCTCTTTCTATTCAGTTACCCTCATTCTTCCCCCACCTCCTGTTCTTTTCCACTTTTTGCATCATGGACATATTTATCCATACGTGTATGTCTAGCTTTGTGGTTTATGTCGTCTCTTGCCCATGTGGGATGTTCTGCGTGGGGGAGGCCATTATGGCGATATGGGCTGAATGCCTGTTCCTAAACATTTTGTGGAGAACAGGCATTCAGTGAATCAACTGAGATTTAGAGTGATCGACAATGTCCCCATTTTAAGAACAGGGGGTGACAGACTTAAATTTCTGAAAAGAAATGAACTAAAATGGATTTTTTTAATTGGATAGTTTACTACCCCAAGGATTAAATATAGAATTCAATGTACATAGTTGTCTGTCTTGAATCCCCTTTTCTTGGTATTTTCATTAGTATTTGTTTTTAATTTTTGTTTTTTCCCTTTTTCTTACACAGATGATGGTTTTGGAAAAGTGATGTGGATGAGGGTGTGGGATGAAAGACTTCTTTGTCGTTGACGCAAATACTTACAATTTGGATTACATAATGTTTTATCTTATTGGTCTTCTTCCCTCACTTTGATTCACCTTCACTTTTCATTCCCCTCTCTTTCTATTCAGTTACCCTCATTCTTCCCCCACCTCCTGTTTTTTTCCCCTTTTTGCATCATGGACATATTTATCCATTGTGCTCTGTGGAAGTGTTGGTCATTCTCCCTTTCAAAGCTCTGAGCCAGGACTGGATTGGCCATGGGAGAGACGCGCGCATCACTCTGAGGTCACTGTGGCTGTGGTCATGTGACTGCGACTGCGATGAGGCAGGGGGTGGCCCGTGCACGCCGTGCTTGCATGTCTTGGTGATTGTGGTCATGTGATTACCTCTCCTGTGATGCGTAGGTTACTGGGGACGCAGTTGGACTTTCCCACTCATATGCAATGGAGTTTAGAGCCTGAAGTATTGGAGCCCGATTACCATGACGAATGAATGCATTTTTTTGATTGGATGCGATGATACACACCTCCTATTGATTCATTACTGGCGCGCTCTGGTGCAAGATAATTTATTAGCTTTTATGCATTTTCATGATCTGGAAGGGTAGGATTGGATCTGGGTTTCCAGGACAACTATACTCACATATAATTGGTGTATTTTCATATTTTGTTAGCTTTATTCTTCTTGTCAGTATGATTATAGTGATACCACATTTAAATAATGTTTTAATGTTTTGCCGCTTTTACACAATAAAAGCAATATTCTGAGATCTTTTAGCTGTTTTATTTATCCACTGATGGAGCTGTATGGCGGCTTGTTTTTTGCAGGACAAGATGATGTTTTCAGCTATACCATATTTATTTACATTTGACTTTTTGATCATGTTTTATTCCACTTTTTTTCGGCTGTATGATGAAAAAGTATTGTTTTTCCCCTTTTTTTGCAGTATTCACTGAAGGGGTTAAGTAGTGTGACAGTTTTATAGGTCCGGTCTTCCGGGACTATATTTGTTTATTTTTGCTTTTACATATTATATATTTATATATAATATATATATATATATATAATATATATATATATATGTATTTATTGGTGTAATATTTTTTCTTTTTTTTTTCTTTATCTTTTTTAAATATTTTTCCAATTTTTTAAAACTTGATACCTTGTCCCAGGATGGAACATCAACTTTCCTGGCACTGATTGGTGATCTAATACTCTGTAATGCTTTTGCATTGCAGGGTATTAGATCAGTGCATCGTACACAAGGAGGAGCCGTATCAGCTCTTGCTCTCAGCAAGAACTTACAGGCCACTATACCTACTGTAGGTGACCCTAAGACCATGGGTTATCATGGCACAACGTGATCACAATCGCTAGCACCAATCATAGGCATTGCTGCATGGTGTCAGCTATGAGATCTGTCAGAGCCAGTTGTGCTTTTTAAATGTTTTAATATTTTCTACTTTTGACTTGTTTGTTCTTCAATATATATGTAATATTTAGGCTAAGTGCACACGTTCAGGATTATTTGCGTTTTATTCGCACTTTTTCGGGGAAAAAACACGTCAAAAACGCATGATTTAAGCATCCTATCATTTAGAATGAATTCCGCAATTTTTGTGCACATGGTGCGTTTTTTTCCGCAAAAAAAACGCATCTCGGAAAAAGAACCAACATGTTCATTAATTTGCGGAATTCTAGCGTTTTTCCCACTATATTATTGACCTAGAAAGTACAGGAAAAAAATTCGCGGTAAAAACGCACAAAATCCGTGCAAAAAACGCACCAAAACCGCGAAAAAAACGCGCATTTTTTCCACGGAAAAAGTCAGTTTTTGCTCAGGAAATTCTGCAAACATTCCTGAACGTGTGCACTTAGCCTTAATATTGTTTAGTGTATCCCTGAATTCACCCACTTTTTTCTTCTTAATGTGCTACTTGTTGGTGTGCTATAGCTTGATCCCAATATTTATATATATTTGAGGAGACCTCTTATATTCTCTGTTGAGCCCACGCGATCCTCATGCCTTACATGTACAGCAGTTTGCAGGAATGCATCTCTGGCAGCGTCATACATGTACAGCGGATGTCTTGAAGGGGTTAATGCTTCCCTTCTTAATACTATTCTAGCCTATCCTCCCCCCCCCCCATATGTGACAGTCACCTGTTATTTATTTTAAGAAATATTAAAAAATCAGAATTTGATGCCCTATGTCAGTGTTCCACAACTCCAGTCCTCGAGAGCCACCAACATGTTTTCAGGATTTTATTAGTGTTGCCCAGGTGACTATTGCATCACCTGTACAGGTAATAATTTCATCACCTATGAAATACTAAGCAAATTCTGAAAACATGATCTGTTGGTGGGTCTTGAAGGCTGGAGTTAGGGAACCCTGCCTTATGCAATGACAGAATAGTATGAATACAGATGTGTCCTATTTGTCAAAATGGCACAAAAAAAAGTGAGCTGTTTGGCCAATAAGTAAGGTCACCAAGAAGTGGTTTATGGAACAGAAGGGTACTTACTGTGCGTGTGTGCAGCTGTGATAAATTTCACACTGTTTCTTCTTGTCTCTTTCCATTTAATTATTTATTTTTACAAAAAGGCGTTACTACTATAGTATCTGTATTATAGATGTAATTTATGTTATTTGGGCATACAGGAATTGACATGACTGTTCTAGCCCTTGAGATATTGGCTCATATTTTAGGTAATGTTGAATTCCATTAGCGAACATTACTTGAATGTGAACTAAAATATTTTAATATGGCTTAAATGGATGCATTGAGTAAAGTGGAAAACTGTATTTTAAGCATATTTCTATTGATTTGTTTTTCCCTGCAGACTCATTATTTATATATGAAATGAGCAGGTACAGTGTTAGGTGATCCCCTGAGATAACTTAACAAACCACCTCTCTATTTCTTTAGACTTGTAGTCAGGTTCCCCTGTTTATGGAGACATTGGGATTCTCCCACTAAAAAATTCAATTAACCTGTGATGAGGATTTTTTTTATCTTTAAGAAATGGAGCAAAAAGTAATTTAGAGTCAAATATGTATAAAATAAAATAAAAATCTTATCTTGTCTACAGTCATGGCCAAAAGTTTTGAGAATGACACAAATATTATATTTTCACATGATCTGCTGCCCTCTGGTTTTTATGTGTGTCTGACAGATGTTTTATCACAGACAGAAATATAATTGCAAACATATGAGAACAAAAGCTTATATTGACAGTTAGAATGAGTTAATGCAGCAAGTCAATATTTGCAGTGTTGACCCTTCTTCTTCAGGACCTCTGCAATTCTCCCTGGCATGCTCTCAATCAACTTCTAGACCAAATCCTGACTGATAGCAGTCCATTCTTGCACAATCAATGCTTTCATTTTGTCAGAATTTTTAGGTTTTTGTTTGTCCACCCGTCTCTTGATGATTGACCACAAGTTCTCAATGGGATTAAGATCTGGGGAGCAGGGCCGCCATCAGGGCATGAGAACCCTTACTGCTGTATGGAGCCCGGTCATTAGGGGGGGCCCGCCGCCCGAGCACGCAGGTCTGTGCTCGGGCCCGGGGGCCCCCAACATTTTGAGGCTCCCCCTGCACCTCAAGGGGCCCCCAGCTAGCGGCACATCACACAGCCGCTATGGGGGCCCCTGTGTGGCAGGGGGGCCCGCCTGCCCCCAGCGCCGACTCCCCCCGCCGCTGCTTTGAACTATACCGGCGTCTGCCGGCACAGTTCAAAGCGATGATGGAGGAGAGAGCGTCAGCTGACGCTCCCTCTCCCATCATTCCCTGCTCTGCCTCTGACACAGCGCGCTCACTGTGTGCCGGGCAGAGCAGGAGCAGGAGACAGGAGCTGGGAGCAGCGCTGGCACGAGGATGAGGTGAGGAGTGTTTTTTTTTTTTATAAATCTGTCTGGACATTCCTGGGGGGAGGAGAGATGAGGGCTGTAAAATGGGGGCCCTGCTGTCTATTATAGGGGCCCTGCTATATCCAATGTGGGCCCTGCTGTATACTCTGGGGGCCCTGCTATATACAATGTGGGCCCTGCTGTAAAATGGGGGCCCTGCTATATACTATGTGGGCCCTGCTATATACAATGTGGGACCTGCTATATACTATGTGGGCCCTGCTGTAAAATGTGGGCCCTGCTATACACTATGGGGGCCCTGCTATATACAATGGGGGCCCTGCTATATACTATGTGGGCCCTGCTGTATACTATGTGGGCCCTGCTGTATACAATGTGGGCCCTGCTATATACAATGTGGGCCCTGCTATATACTATGTGGGCCCTGCTGTATACTATGTGGGCCCTGCTGTACACTATGTGGGCCCTGCTGTATACTATGTGGGCCCTGCTGTATACAATGTGGGCCCTGCTATATACTATGTGTGCCCTGCTATATACTATGTGGGCCCTGCTGTACACTATGTGGGCCCTGCTGTACACTATGTGGGCCCTGCTGTACACTATGTGGGCCCTGCTGTATACTATGTGGGCCACGCTGTACACTATGTGGGCTGTGTTATATACTATGGGGGGATATATTATATTTTATAGGTGGCTGTGTTATATAATATATGTGGCTGTGTTATATACTTTGTGGCTGTGTTATATACTATGGGGGGCTACGTTATATTCCTTTGGGGAGGCAGGCTGTATGATATTCTATTCGGGGATACATTATATTCTATGGGGGGCTGTATTATATTTATTATATTCTATGAGGGGTGATTGCATCATACTCTATGAGGTGGCTACATTGTATTCTATGAGGGGCTAGATTATATTGTATGGGGGCTTCATTATACTTTATGAGGGGGCTACATTATATTCTATGGGGGCTGCATTATACTATATGAGTAGGGCTACATTGTATTTTATGGAGGGGCTACATTATACTATATAAGGGGGCTCAATTATATTCTATGGGGGTTTAGATTATACTCTGTGGGGTGGTTGCATTATACTCTGTGGGGTGGCTGCATTATGCTCTGTGGGGTGGCTGCATTATGCTCTATAGGGTGACTGCATTATACTATATGTGGGCTGCATTATACTGTATCGAGGACTATGGGGAATACATTATACCGTATGAAGAACTATGGGGTGCATTATACTATGGGAAGTGAATTGTACTACATGGATGACTATGGCGGTGCATTATACTATATGGAGCACTATGAGGAGTGTATTATACTATATGGATGACTGAGTGTATTTTAATATATTGAGGGCTATTAGGAGTGTATTATACTATATGGAGGACTATGGATACATTATATTATATGGAGGACTATGTGGTGTGCACTTTACAATATGGAGGACTGTGGTGCACATTTATAATATATGGAGGACTATGGGGTGTATTATACTAAACAAGCAAAATGGTGCATATTCATCGAGTGATTGGTGTTAGGCTAAGTGCACACGTTCAGGAATGTTTGCAGAATTTTCCTGAGCAAAAACGGACTTTTTCCGTGGTAAACTTTCTAGGTCAATAATATAGCGGGAAAAAGGCTAGAATTCCGCAAAATTAATGAACATGTTGGTTCTTTTTCCGAGATGCGTTTTTTTCGCGGAAAAAAACGCACCATGTGCACAAAAATTGCGGACTTCATTCTAAATGATAGGATGCTTAATTCATGCGTTTTTGACGCGTTTTTTCCCGCGAAAAAAATGCAAATAACCCTGAACGTGTGCACATAGCCTGAATGTGTCATTGGTGAGGGCATGGTGCAGAAGTGAAGTTTTTCCATGAAAGGGCGGAGGGATTTTGGAAGGTTTGCATGGTGGAGGAGGAGCTAGGGTGGATGCGGAACTGGAGGGTGGAACCTGGGCGGAGTCTCAAGGGGGGCCCCATAAATTTTGCCAGTATGGGGCCCCGAAATTCCTAGTGGCAGCCCTGCTGGGGAGTTTCCAGGCCATGGACCCAAAATCTCTATATTTTGTTCCCTGAGCCATTTAGTTATCATCTTTGCTTTATGGCAAGGTGCTCCATCATGCTGGAAAAGGCATTGTTGATCGCCAAACTGCTCTTGGAGGGTTGGGAGAAGTTGCTCTTGGAGGACATTCTGGTACCATTCTTTATTCATGGCTGTGTTTTTAGGCAAGACAGTGAGAGAGCCGATTCCCTTGGCTGAGAAGCAACCCCACACATGAATGGTTTCAGGATGCTTAACAGTTGGCATGAGACAAGACTGGTGGTAGCGCTCACCTTGTCTTCTCCGAATGAGGCGTTTTCCTGATGTCCCAAACAATCGAAAAGGGGATTCATCAGAGAAAATAACTTTACCCCAGTCCTCAGCAGTCCACTGCCTGTACCTTTTGCAGAATATCAGTCTGTCCATGATGTTTTTTCTGGAGAGAAGTGCTTCTTTGCTGCCCTCCTTGAGACCAGGCCTTGCTCCAAGAGTCTCCGCCTCACAGTGCATGCAGATGCACTCACACCTGCCTGCTGCCATTCCTGAGCAAGCTCTGCACTGCTGGTAGCCCGATCCCACAGCTGAAACACTTTTAAGAGACGGTCCTGGCGCTTGCTGGTCTTTCTTGGGCGCCTGGAGCCTTTTTGGCAACAATGGAACCTCTCTCCTTGAAGTTCTTGATGATGCGATAGATTGTTGACTGAGGTGCAATCTTTCTAGCTGCGATATTCTTCCCTGTTAGGCTATTTTTGTGCATTGCAATGATGACTGCACGTGTTTCTTTAGAGATAACCATGGTTAACAGAAGAGAAACAATGATGCCAAGCACCAGCCTCCTTTTAAAGTGTCCAGTGGTGTCATTCTTACTTAATCATGACAGATTGATCTCCAGCCATGTCCTCATCAACACCCACACCTGTGTTAATGGAGCAATCACTGAAAAGAGGTTAGCTGGTCCTTTTAAGGCAGGGCTGCAATGATGTTGAAATGTGTTTTGGGGGGATAAAGTTCATTTTCTAGCCAAATATTGACTTTGCAAGTAATTGCTGTTAAGCTGATCACTCTTTATAACATTCTGGAGTATATGCAAATTGCCATTAGAAAAGTGAAGCAGTAGACTTTGTAAAAATTAATATTTGTGTCATTCTCAAAACTTTTGTCCATGACTGTAGATCTCCCAAAGTGACCTCAGGCCAGAGATGTGGAATTATCATAAAAAACTGGCAACAATATACAGCAGGAACCCATATTAAAAAATTGCACAGGAATCAATAATAAAACAAATATATATATAAAAACATATAAAAGTGAATCTACACAGACATCAAAAAGGAGGAGCAAGCCACAGACATATTATGAGGGCTCCAATAGCAATGACTCTCACTCACACTCAATTTGAAACTGTGACACCAAGAAAGAAAAATTGAGGAATCATGAAAATCAGAGGATTGATTGACATGTTAATAATAAAAATGGTTACAACATTTTCAAAACATCTATATTTATACAATATCAACTATGAGCATCATATGCAGAAATACACACACTTACACATCTTGAATTCCATAAAGAGGTAATGAATGGTTGTCTGAGTAATGTTCTGCCATGCTGAAAGCACTTGGCCATGCAAATAATCAAGATCCGCTGCTGGCAGCGCTCTCTACAATTGACGACCAGTGACATCCAAGATGTGCTTGATGGAAGACAAGTCCGGAGATGCTGCAGGCTATGGTAGCATGTTTAGACAGCACAGTTTGCTTACAAGCAGTGATGAGCGAATTTGTTCGGAAAACTATTGCCAAACATAAATTCGTCACAAATATGGCAAATTCGGATTTGTGATCAGAAACTCGTGCAAAATTTTATAAAATATGTTAAAGTTGGTAACATTCAGTAAAAGTATGGGAAAATATTTTTGCGCTGCCACAGAAGTATTTTCAGCACTATAGCAACGATAATGGAGGTGTATCATGAGTGTTTGGCACGTGTTTGATGAGTGAAGGGGGTTTGCAGAGCTCAGAGGAGCGGCGTTCTTGTAAATAGTAATTTTTTTCCTAACTTTATCTGTGCACATTGCGCCTAGCCAACTCGGGTGCAGGAAACATTCACAGTGTCCTGACACAGCAGCTTGTGTCATTGGCTGCTGATATCACATGTCCCTCTCCATATAAAGAGCGGACATCTTGTTTAGTGCCATTTTGACACTGTAACAGCGCAGGGAAGATGCTCCTGATGCTGGCACTGTTAACAGCAAGATTTTAGCTAGTTAGTTAGGCGGTTGTGTATCAGTCAGATAGTGTAGCTAGCTACTGTCCAGTTTGGCTGGAAATTTACCTTCCAGCACTTTTTTTTCTTTTTTTGGACATTACTGAGGTCTACAAAGAAAGCCAGCAGGGCACGTGTTGTGCACTGCTTCTATTGTGCTCTATGCATGAGTATAGCATTCTAATTAATATTTCTTCACTAGCTTTTTGTGAAAAAGCTTGCTGTACCCCACATTTTAGCTATTTAGCTGGGTGGTTGTATATCAGTCAGATAGTATAGCTAGCTAGTGTCCAGTGTGGCTGTTAAATTTACCTTTCAGCATTTTTTTTGTCATTACTGAGGTCCACAGACAAAGTCAGCAGGGCACATGTCCAAGTGCACTGCTTCTATTGTGCTCCATGCACGATTATAGGATTCTAATTACCGTATATACTCGAGTATAAGCCGACCTGACTATAAGCCGACCCCCTAATTTTGCCACAAAAAACTGGGAAAACTTATCGACTCGAGTATAATCCTAGGATGGAAAATGAGGCAGCTACTGGTAAATTTCAAAAATAAAAATAGAAACCAATAAAAGTAAAATTAAAGTAGGGTAAATGTTTTTGAATAGCCATATTGAATCAGGTGCCCCATAGCTGCTCCATAGATTATGCCCCATATGCTGCCCCATATATTATGCCACATATGCTGCCACGTAAATTATGCCCCATATGCATCTTCCGACAAGCCTACAACCTGCAGTAACCACCGATCCACCAAACCGCTGCACGACCAGCTCTACCCTCACCTACTGTATCCTCACCCATCCCTTGTAGATTGTGAGCCCTCGCGGGCAGGGTCCTCTCTCCTACTGTACCAGTCATAACTTGTATTGTCTAAGACTACTGTACTTGTATTTATTATGTATACCCACCTCATGTAAAGCGCCATGGAATAATATGCCCATGTATTGTGCCCCATATGCTTCCCCATGTATTATGCCCCACAAGATGCTCCACAGATTGTGCCCCATATGCTGCATATGTATTATGCCCCACAAGATGCTCCACAGATTGTGCCCCATATGCTGCCCCATATGCTGCCCCATGTATTATGCCCCCATATGCTGCTCCATAGATTATGCCCCATATGCTGCCTATGTATTATGCCCCACAAGATGCTCCATAGATTGTGCCCCATATGCTGCCCCATGTATTATGCCCCCATATGCTGCCCATGTATTATGCCCCACAAGATGCTCCATAGATTATGCCCCCATATGCTGCTGCGAATAATAATAATAAAAAAAAATGACATACTCACCTCTCGTCGCTGGGGGCCAGGTGCCGGTGTCCTGAGCAGGCGGAGACACCAGCGCGCTATTGGGGACAGGTGCCGGTGTCACCGCTGGCTCAGGCCCCGGCACCTGCAATATTCACCTGTCCCCGGTCCACCGCTGCACGCCGCTCTCTTCCGGGTCCTCCAGCAGTGAATGCTCAGGCAGAGGGCGTGCACTAACCACGTCATCACGCCCTCTGACCTGAACATTCACAGCTAGAGGACGCGAGGACAGAGTGGTGCGCAACGGTGGAACGGGGACAGGTGAATATCACTTATACTCACCCCCTCCTAGCGAGTCTCGGCAGCCCTTGCTCTTCTCCCACGGTCTCCAGCAGCTATTCCTAACTTCAGCGGTCACGTGGTACCGCTCATTAAAGTCATGAATATGTGCATATTCATGACTTTAATGAGCGGTACCACATGACCGCTGAACACAGGCGCCGGAGACCGTGGGAGAAGAGCAGGGGCTGCAGAGACCGCGCCAGAAGGGGGTGAGTATATAGGACAGCTGCACTCCCCTTCCCCCACCGACCCTCTGGTATATGACTCGAGTATAAGCCGAGAGGGGGACTTTCAGCCCTAAAATATGGGCTGAAAATCTTGGCTTATACTCGAGTATATACGGTATTATTTTTTCACAAGCTAAATATAAAACAGCCTGCTGTATCCTATCTTGTCATTTAGTGCTGTGGTTATATAAAACTGCGGACCTAAGGCACATTAAAAAAATATATAATTTTTTCTGCTACTAAATGTGAAATAGCCTGCTGTATTCCACATTGTCATTTTGTGGCGATGATATGAACCTGTCTGCAGACCTAAGGCACATTAAAAAAAAATTATGATTTTTTAGTTGCAAAAAGTTAGACAACCCGCCGTATCACACTTTGTCATTTGGTTGGGTTGAAATTAAGTTGTAGAGGGCTGATCAAGAGGCCACAAAAAATTATTCTGTTATTAACGTCAGACAGTAAAGGAACTGACTTTAAAATAGTTTGTAGCATCTAGTGTGTTATAGAGGCCTGATCCAGAGGCTACAAAAAATTATTTTGTTCCTAGTGTCAAACAGTAAGGGACCTAACTTACAAATTGTTTGGAGCATAACTTTTTTGTCATACAGGCCTCATCCACACTCAAACAATTCTTTTTTCTGTGACTAACATGATAAAGCACGCCATATTTCAACTTGGAATTTACGGTTGCAGAGGTGGTGCAGAGTTTAAAATCTAATTTTTTGTTGCTAATACTGTGCTCCTACCATGCTATCTGAGCAACATGACGGAAAAAAGTGAGGCCATGGTGGAAGGGGAGTTAGTCTTGGTGTTCAAGGTGTACATGGGGTGTGTGGTAATGTTTGTGAAAGCACTAGTGAAGTAAAGACAACTGACAACTTATGTTACTGGACAGGCTATACCACTACCTTTCTTTAGCAGATGCACAGCAGTACGCCTTGTCGATGATGCTCAGAAAGAGCATGTACTCGAGTGGATGGCAAGCGCAGCTTCATGTGGCCTCTCCTCCTCTTCCTCCACCTCAACATCACACCCAGTACAGTCCACAGATGTGCTTGCATCCCCCCCGTGTCCCAACTATCCAACCGGTCAACTGACTGCACGGAACAACAGATGGATGAGTCTGAAGAGCTGATCACAAATTCCATCAGAAGTAAACTCAAAAGCTTCGCAGAGTCAAGAGAAGAAAATCTGCACCGATGCCCAAAATTTTTTAGCTTGGATCTGAGGCAGGACGAAGTACGGTCCAAACAGCATCCTATCCGTCATCATCAGATGTTAACCCCTTGTGGGAGGTAATCCTGATGAGACTCGGATATCTGAGGCTCATGCGGACTCTACTGTGCTGTCAGGGCAAGAAGAGGAGAAGGGTGACTCCAAAGGCGAGGAATGTGATAACACAGAGGATTATGATGATGATATGTGAGATTCCAGTTGGCGTAAACATAGAGGCACACAGATGAGTAGGTCATCTGAGGAGGAAGACGAGAAGTTTACATTGTGCCGTACGTCACAGACACGTAGTGATGCAGCCACGAAGAGCAATGCATCCTCAGCCATAACTGTGCCTGTGACCAGCAGCGTCCATTGGTCTGCAGCTCACAGGGGTGACATGGGTTGCCTAGCCTGGGCATTTTTTGACACTGCAAAGGATGAGCCAACTCACGTAATCTGCAAACATTGCAAAAAAACTGAGTCGAGGTAAAAAGTGCAATAATTTGACTACTACATGTATGAACCTTCACATGCGCAATCAACATGCTTTACCATCAGCCGCCCCATCAATCGCATCTGGTGTTTCTTCCTCCTCCCTTTTACCATGTCAACTATTAATATGCAAGTCTTTGACCGCAGAACCTCCGGTTCTTTACCCGCTCCAGTCATGCTGACTGAGAGCCAGCCTTCAGATGTAATGGAAGCATTCATGCCTGCTGTTTTTGACCGATCTCAGAGAACGAGTACACCACAAGTTTTTCGATCCACCATAGCATCTCCGCCTGCACCTCTCTCATGGTCCAGCAGTTTGTTCAGTTCACTGTATTCCGCCCTCTCTCAGCACTGCAGCCAGCCCATGGTTCCGCAGTTGTGGTCACGTAAAAAATTGTTTCCTCCTATGCATGACAAAGATAAGTGATTGAACTCCACCTTCTTCAATCTGTTGGCCACGGAAATGCTGCCTTTCTGCCTGGTAGATACAGATAGTTTCTGAAAGCTGATGGTCGCCGCAGTCCCCCAGTACCAATTACCCAGTCTCCATTACTTTTCTAAGAAAGCTGTGCCTGCACTACATCAGCATGTCGCAGACAACATCTCCTGTTCCGTGACAAAATCTCTGTCTACCAGGGTGCATTTCACCACAGACACAGAAGCATGGCCAAGGGCGTTACATCTCGCTGTTGGCTTCTGGGGACAAGTTCTGCTCCACAATTCTTGGACTCCCCAAGGCTTGCACTACAAACCTCTATATTTAACACTTCCTCCACTGCTTCTGCCTCCTCTATCTCCACCTGCGCCCTCAACCTCTGCCTTAATGAGACACGCGTTCCAACAGTGCAGAGCGAATCCCCACCACCTCTGTACTGCGCAGCCAGGGCTCAATGCAATTAGGCAGTATTAAAATTGATATGCCTTGGAGATCATAGTCATACAGCTGAAGAGTTGTGGACAGCTCTCCAGGCTGAGTTTGATCAATGGCTGTCTCTGCTGAACATGTGTCCGATAAAAGTGCAAACCTGGTGGTGGCCCTACGGCAAGGCGAGCTCACACACGTGCCTTGCATGGCTCACATCCTCAACCTGGTGGTACAGAGCTTTCTCCATCACTATCCTGGCATGGGAGAGCTGCTCCAGAAAACACGTAAGTTGTGTCCTCATTTTCGCCATTCGCACCGCTGTGGTCATCAACTTGCATCGATACAGAGGTCTTTGTCTATGCCAGTTAACGGGTTGATATGCGATGTGCCGACATGGTGGAATTCCACTCTGCACATGTTGCAGCGACTGTGGCAGCAGCAACGAACCCTGACACAGTATGTCATGTCATATACAGTATCTTGGGCCAATGCAGTACAGACATGGCGCATATCACGTTTACAGAGTGGGCACAAATTAACTTTTTAACTCCACTTCAACATGGGTTTATGAGGAATCCCTCTACTCAAACCAATCTATTCAGTTTTTATGAAGAGGTAAACTATAGACTGGACCAAGGTGAGTCATTGGACGTGGTATATCTTGGCGCATATCACGTTTACAGAGTGGGCACAAATTAACTGTTTAACTCCACTTCAACATGGGTTTATGAGGAATCCCTCTACTCAAACCAATCTATTCAGTTTTTATGAAGAGGTAAACTATAGACTGGACCAAGGTGAGTCATTGGACGTGGTATATCTTGGTGTTTCCAAAGCGTTTGATACCATGCCACACAAGAGTTTGGTACACAAAATTAGAATGCTGGGTCTGGGGGAAAATGTGTGTAAATGGGTAAGTAACTGGCTTAGTGATAGAAAGCAGAGGTAGTTATAAATGGTATATTCTCTAACTGGGTGGCTGTGACCAGTGGGGTACCGCAGGGGTCGGTGTTGGGACCTATTCTCTTCAGCATATTTGTTAACGATCTGGTAGAAGGTTTACACAGAAAAAAAAAATATCTGCAGATGATAGAAAACTACGTAAAGCAGTCTATACAATAGAAGATAGTATTCTGCTACAGATGGATCTGGATAAGTTGGAATCTTTGGCCGAAAGGTGGCAGATGATAAATGTAAGGTTATACACATGGTTAGAAGGAATCAATATCACCATTACACACTGAATGGGAAAACACTGGGTAAATCTGACATGAGAAGGACTTGGGGATCCTAGTTAATGATAAACTTACCTGGAGCAGCCAGTGCCAGGCAGCGGCTGCCAAGGCAAACAGGATCATGGGGTGTATAAAAGAGGTCTGGATACACATGATGAGAGCATTATACTGCCTCTGTACAAATCCCTGGTTAGACCGCACATGGAGTACTGTGTACGGTTTTGGGCATCAGTGCTCAGGAAGGATATAATGGAACTAGAATGAGTACAAACGAGGGCATCAAAATTAATAAAGAGGATGGGGGAACTACAATACACAGAGAGATTAGCAAAATTAGGGTTATTTAGTCTAGAAAAAAAGATGACTGAGGGGCGATCTAATAACCATGTATAAGTATATAAGGGGACAATACAAATATCTCTCTGAGGATCTGTTTATACCAAGGAAGGTGACGATCACAAGGGCATTCTCTGCGTCTGGAGGAGAGAAGATTTTTCCACCAACATAGAAGAAGATTCTTTATTGTTAGGGCAGTGATAATCTGGAATTCCTGGCCTGAGGAGGGGGTGATGGCGAACTCAGTCGAGGGGTTCAAGAGAGGCCTGGATGTCTTACTGGAGCATAACAATATTGTATCTTACAGTTATTAGGTTCTTTAGAAGGACGTAGATCTGGGGATTTATTATGACGGAATATAGGCTGATCTGGATGGACAAATGTCTTTTTTCGGCCTTACTAACTATGTTATACTATGTTATACACTGATCCTTCACCACTTCGTCTTACTGTGACATTCAATTGAAAGTTGTAAATGCTGTCCCAGACCCCGATACTTCATGCCTGGCTGATTGCTGCAGTTCCATGCTAAAATTTGAACAGTGGGTGAATTGAGGCCACTTTCCTGGTGTCTGTCCCTCATTTGATTTGTTTTGGCAGCATTTCGGGATGTTATAAGGTGTTGTGCATGCATTTGTTTTTGCCTCCCATTGACTATAATGGCATTCGGTTATGTTCGTCGAATATTCAACAAATTAATCGGCGAATATTGCAAATTCGGCGTTGGAAATCCGAACCGAACATTGAAATATTCGCTCTACTCACAAGCAACATATGACCTGATGTTGTCGTGCTGAAACATAGCTCCTGGGCACTTTGGAGAACTGGCTGTACCACTGGTTTCATGACCAGCTTAATGTAACATTGAGCTTTTGTGCTCCAGGAATAAAGACTAGAGGGGTCCGGCCACCATACATTTTCCCATCTTACACCATAATTCCGGGAAGTTGGACTGGTGTGACATTCTCTTCTTCATGTCATTTCCCAAGTGGTCTTGAGACCAATCTATGGCAATCATTCAGTCTAAGACAAAAGTGGGACTCATTACTGATGAGGATAGTCCTCCATTCCAGTTTCCATTACCATCTTCCTTTCTATCATAATAGCCTTTGGGAGCCGTGGTGTGCGGTCAATGCAACACCTGTGGCTGGACATCTGACACATAGCCCAACTGTCAGGAATTGAACCCAGTACCTCTTGTCCACTGGCCAGCAGCTCTACCATCTGAGCTATTCTGCTGGCTGCAAGGTTCCTTGCTGAACCCAGATACCATTGACTGTTCTTCCTGATCGGCTCCACCCAGTGTTCTCTTGATTGGCCTCTGATTGCCAATTACACACCCTATATAAGAGTGGCCCTGTGGGTGTGTCATTGCGAGATTATCGTGCTTCTAGCCTCTAGTCAAGCGTTTCCTGCTGTTCCTGCTGCTCCCAATACCAATACCGCTCTCCTGTGAACTGACCTCAGCCTGCCCTTCTGACTACGCTCTCCGCCTGATCCATTGCTACCAATACCGCTCTCCTGTGAACTGACCTCGGCCTGCCCTTCTGACTACGCTCTCCGCCTGATCCATTGCTACCAATACCGCTCTCCTGTGAACTGACCTCGGCCTGCCATTCTGACTACGCTCTCTGCCTGATCCAGTGCTTCTAATAACGCCTTTCCAGTGTACCGACCCGGTTATCCTCTGACCACGTTACCTGCCTCTGCTTCCCCTAGTGTTTGCAGTAACATCGGCTCCAACCCAGACGGGATCCTGACAGAATAATCTCGCGCCAAAATGGAGTCCGCTGTAAACACACCCTGAGGCAGCAAGTTACGGAACTTCAAAATTTTTGTACTATCTATCAAGGAAAATATTCCAAGTTACAAACTGAGTTCACGGGTCTACAACAGGAAGTAATTGAGCTACAAAAACAACTTCTGGATGTGCGCAATTCAGGATCCGAATCAAACGCGCGGCTTCCGCTGCCTGCAAAGTTCAGTGGGGATCGCCAGCAGTACCGAGGATTCCTCAATCAATGCCACATATACTTCCAGATGCAACCTGCTCCCTTTACCAGTGAGAGGAAGAAAGTTTTTTTCATGATAAATCTCCTGACGGATGAAGCTCTTGCTTGGGCTTCACCTTATGTAGAAAAGGACTTTGACCTCCTTAATAACCTGGAAGCTTTCACCGCAGCTATGAATCAAGTTTTTGATGACCCAAACCGCTGTGCCACAGCAGAAACCAAATTACATAATTTGCGCCAAGGACGTCGCTCTGTTGCGGAATATACATCGGAGTTCCGTCCCTGGGTGGCCGACACCACCTGGAATTCAGCGGCCCAGAGAAGTCAATTTCGACGAGGGTTATCAGAACCAGTGAAAGACGAGCTTGCCAGGGTTGAGACCCCTGACCAATTGGAGGACTTTATTCAACTGTGTATCCGGATAGACCAGAGACTTACTGAAAGGAGAAAGGAGAGACTGCGACCACTTGGGAATAGCCCTGGCTTCTCATTTTCAGCATCAGACCACCAAGAAAAGACGCAAGGCGTGTCTGAACCGATGCAGATCGACGTTATCCGAAGACCACTCTCTGCACAGGAGAAGGAGAGGCGACGTGCAGAACATCTCTGCCTCTATTGTGGGGACCCTGGACACTATGCCATCAACTGTCCTAACAAAAGAACTATAGCCTTTACCAACAACAGGTCTGCCAGCAATATGGACCTTTCTCAGCAGTCGGATTCCATCATACAGACTATCTCATCAGTAACACCAGACACAGACAAAATACATCTACATCATCTCATTTTGTAATCCCCATTCAGGTTGTAATGGGCACCCAAAAAATACAATGCTCTGCCCTGTTGGATTCGGGAGCAGGAGGAAATTTTATGGACTTAAAATTTACACGTGATAACAATATTTCCAGTAGGACCAAATCCACACCAATTGAAATGGAAACTGTGGATGGATCACCCTTGTCTTCTGGACCTGTCACGCATGAGACAATCAAACTTGAGATTTGTATCGAACCGGATCATCATGAAGCTGTCAGTTTTCACCTTATTTCATCTCCGAAATTTCCGGTTATCCTAGGGATCCCCTGGTTTTCATTCCATAACCCTTCCATCAACTGGGCATCAAGGACCATCACCTTTCCATCTGACTACTGCAAGAATAATTGTCATAAGGAACCCCCTGTTCTCCAACAAGTCCAAATCTCTGAGATTTCGCATGAGAAGGAAGAGAAACTACCACCTCAATATCAGCAGTTCTCTGATGTCTGCAGTAAGAAGAAAGCAGATCAATTACCTCCTCACCGTCCTTACGACTGTCCCATTGAATTGCTGCCAGGAACAACCATTCCATTTGGGCGGATTTACAATCTTTCCGAACCTGAATTGAAGGTATTAAGAGAGTTCCTGGATGAAAATTTAGAGAAAGGCTTTATTCGACCTTCCACATCTCCAGCTGGGGCACCCCTGTTCTTTGTTGAAAAGAAAGACTCCACTCTGCGGCCATGTATTGACTACAGAGAGATTAATAATATCACCGTCAAGAATCGCTACCCGCTACCCTTGATTCCTGAACTATTCGAGAGACTCCGTTCTGCGAAAATCTTTACGAAGCTGGATCTTAGAGGGGCTTACAACCTCATACGGATTCGCCCAGGAGATGAGTGGAAGACCGCCTTCAGAACGAGATATGGACATTTTGAATCTCTGGTTATGCCCTTTGGTCTTAGCAATGCCCCAGCCACCTTTCAACATTTTATTAATGATATATTTCGAGATTTCTTGGATCAATTCGTTGTGGCTTATCTCGATGACATTCTTATATTTTCAGACACCTTGGAAGAGCATCGCAGGCAAGTCCAGTTAGTCTTGGAACGACTACAGGAGAACCATCTTTACATTAAACTTGAAAAATGTGAGTTTGAACAAACCAGTATCCAATTTCTGGGATATATCATCTCCCCAGAAGGTCTGAGCATGGATCCCAGCAAAATCAATGCTGTAGTGGACTGGCCTGTTCCAAGAAATTTAAAAGACGTCCAGCGTTTCATAGGATTTGCAAATTTTTACCGAAAATTTATAAAGAACTTTTCACGGATCATACTACCAATTACTACACTAACAAAAAAGACCAAAGCATTTTTCTGGTCTCCGGAGGCACAGGAGGCTTTTGACAAGTTGAAAACTCTTTTTACGTCTGCTCCATTGTTAGTACACCCAAATCCTGAATTGCCATTTACTGTCGAAGTGGACGCCTCGGACTCTGCAGTGGGGCCATTCTGTCTCAGCGAGTTGGGGACAAGATGCAACTTCACCCATGTGCGTTTCTTTCCCACACCATGTCATCTGCAGAAAAAAACTACGACATCGGTAATAAAGAACTGTTAGCCATTACAGTTGCCTTCTCCGAGTGGAGACATCTTCTGGAAGGTGCCAATCAC
>JARQOD010000002.1:116830361-116904309 GCA_033576555.1 Oophaga sylvatica | reverse complement strand
GGTTATCAGAACCAGTGAAAGACGAGCTTGCCAGGGTTGAGACCCCTGACCAATTGGAGGACTTTATTCAACTGTGTATCCGGATAGACCAGAGACTTACTGAAAGGAGAAAGGAGAGACTGCGACCACTTGGGAATAGCCCTGGCTTCTCATTTTCAGCATCAGACCACCAAGAAAAGACGCAAGGCGTGTCTGAACCGATGCAGATCGACGTTATCCGAAGACCACTCTCTGCACAGGAGAAGGAGAGGCGACGTGCAGAACATCTCTGCCTCTATTGTGGGGACCCTGGACACTATGCCATCAACTGTCCTAACAAAAGAACTATAGCCTTTACCAACAACAGGTCTGCCAGCAATATGGACCTTTCTCAGCAGTCGGATTCCATCATACAGACTATCTCATCAGTAACACCAGACACAGACAAAATACATCTACATCATCTCATTTTGTAATCCCCATTCAGGTTGTAATGGGCACCCAAAAAATACAATGCTCTGCCCTGTTGGATTCGGGAGCAGGAGGAAATTTTATGGACTTAAAATTTACACGTGATAACAATATTTCCAGTAGGACCAAATCCACACCAATTGAAATGGAAACTGTGGATGGATCACCCTTGTCTTCTGGACTTGTCACGCATGAGACAATCAAACTTGAGATTTGTATCGAACCGGATCATCATGAAGCTGTCAGTTTTCACCTTATTTCATCTCCGAAATTTCCGGTTATCCTAGGGATCCCCTGGTTTTCATTCCATAACCCTTCCATCAACTGGGCATCAAGGACCATCACCTTTCCATCTGACTACTGCAAGAATAATTGTCATAAGGAACCCCCTGTTCTCCAACAAGTCCAAATCTCTGAGATTTCGCATGAGAAGGAAGAGAAACTACCACCTCAATATCAGCAGTTCTCTGATGTCTGCAGTAAGAAGAAAGCAGATCAATTACCTCCTCACCGTCCTTACGACTGTCCCATTGAATTGCTGCCAGGAACAACCATTCCATTTGGGCGGATTTACAATCTTTCCGAACCTGAATTGAAGGTATTAAGAGAGTTCCTGGATGAAAATTTAGAGAAAGGCTTTATTCGACCTTCCACATCTCCAGCTGGGGCACCCCTGTTCTTTGTTGAAAAGAAAGACTCCACTCTGCGGCCATGTATTGACTACAGAGAGATTAATAATATCACCGTCAAGAATCGCTACCCGCTACCCTTGATTCCTGAACTATTCGAGAGACTCCGTTCTGCGAAAATCTTTACGAAGCTGGATCTTAGAGGGGCTTACAACCTCATACGGATTCGCCCAGGAGATGAGTGGAAGACCGCCTTCAGAACGAGATATGGACATTTTGAATCTCTGGTTATGCCCTTTGGTCTTAGCAATGCCCCAGCCACCTTTCAACATTTTATTAATGATATATTTCGAGATTTCTTGGATCAATTCGTTGTGGCTTATCTCGATGACATTCTTATATTTTCAGACACCTTGGAAGAGCATCGCAGGCAAGTCCAGTTAGTCTTGGAACGACTACAGGAGAACCATCTTTACATTAAACTTGAAAAATGTGAGTTTGAACAAACCAGTATCCAATTTCTGGGATATATCATCTCCCCAGAAGGTCTGAGCATGGATCCCAGCAAAATCAATGCTGTAGTGGACTGGCCTGTTCCAAGAAATTTAAAAGACGTCCAGCGTTTCATAGGATTTGCAAATTTTTACCGAAAATTTATAAAGAACTTTTCACGGATCATACTACCAATTACTACACTAACAAAAAAGACCAAAGCATTTTTCTGGTCTCCGGAGGCACAGGAGGCTTTTGACAAGTTGAAAACTCTTTTTACGTCTGCTCCATTGTTAGTACACCCAAATCCTGAATTGCCATTTACTGTCGAAGTGGACGCCTCGGACTCTGCAGTGGGAGCCATTCTGTCTCAGCGAGTTGGGGACAAGATGCAACTTCACCCATGTGCGTTTCTTTCCCACACCATGTCATCTGCAGAAAAAAACTACGACATCGGTAATAAAGAACTGTTAGCCATTAAAGTTGCCTTCTCCGAGTGGAGACATCTTCTGGAAGGTGCCAATCACCCTGTGACTGTCCTCACGGACCACAAGAATCTTGAATTCCTCTGTACAGCAAAATGATTGTCTGCAAGACAAGCACGATGGGCCTTATTTTTCTCAAGATTCAATTTTATAATTTCTTACCGGCCTGGTTCAAGAAATGGCAAGGCTGATGCCCTGTCCAGGATGTGTTCGGAACCTCAGGAGAGGTCTAGTAATGACGATACAATTCTAGACCCTAAAAATTTTTTGGGAATATTGCACTCTAAAAGACTATGTAATAGAATTAAAGATGGATACCAAGAGGACTCTTTCCTTAACCATCCTTCGGAAGACGTCGATCTTTCATTCAAAGAGGGGTTTTGGATGCAGAAACACAAAATATATGTACCTGAATCTTCTCGCCTTGAAGTCCTCAAAAGTGTCCATGATTCTAAACTGGCAGGACATCCGGGAGTTGCAAAAACACAAGACTTACTACTTCGTTTCTTTTGGTGGCCTAATTGTAGGAAGGACGTGAGGAAATATGTTTCAACCTGTTTAACATGCGCACGAAACAAGACCCCACGATCGTCTCCTCTAGGACTCCTGCAACCACTCCCAGTTCCATCCAGGCCTTGGGGATCTATTTCCATGGATTTTATTGTGGAACTACCCCTTCCAAACGGATGACCGTCATCCTTGTCATAGTGGACCAACTCACAAAAATGGCCCACTTTATCCCAACTGAAGGAATTCCTACTGCTGAAAAAAACTGCAGAACTGATGATCAAAGAGGTATTCAGGTTACATGGAATTCCTGACAGCGTGGTGTCTGACAGAGGCGTTCAGTTTACGTCAAAATTTTGGAAGAGTTTCTGTACAGCCTTGGGAGTCACGGTGAATCTTTCTACCGCTTTCCATCCTCAGTCCAATGGCCAGATGGAGAGAACGAACCAGACTTTGGAGCAATACCTCCATTGCTTCATTTCCTATCTTCAGGATGACTGGGTGGACTATTTACCAACAGCAGAGTTTGCCTACAACAACTCCATACATAGCGCTACATCTCAAACCCATTTTTTGTTAACTATGGATTACATCCAGTATTTATCCCTAATCTGCCAGTGAACACTCCCATTCCTGCTGTTAATGACAGGCTTGCAAAATTACAGGAATCCCAGAAGGAACTATCAGAGATGTTACTCAAGACCCAGGAAGAATATAAGGAAGCAGCAGATAAACATCGGAGAGTGCCCCCTGATCTTCAGGTTGGAGACAAAGTTTGGCTGTCCACTAAAAATCTAAAGACACATGTACCATCCTCCAAATTGGGTCAAAAATTCATTGGACCTTTTCAAATTTCTGCAAAAATTAACCAGGTTGCTTTTCGTTTAAAACTTCCCAACAATCTAAAGATTCATCCAGTATTTCACATATCCTTGCTCAAACCCTTTTGTGAAAACCCGTTTCCAGGAAGAATTCAGCCACCTCCTCCACCAGAAAGGATCCGTGGTGAAGAAGAATACATTGTGGATAAGATTCTGGACTCCCGAAAATTCAGAGGTAAACTGCAGTATTTGGTGCAGTGGAAGGGTTATGGACCAGAGGAAAATTCATGGGAACCAAAGGACAACGTCCATGCTCCTAGACTTACAAGAGCCTTTCATCAGAGGTACCCAGATAAGCCAGCTCCTGAGATGTCCAGAGGCCATCCTGGAAGGAGGGGAGTACTGTCAGGAATCGAACCCAGTACCTCTTGTCCACCGGCCAGCAGCTCTACCATCTGAGCTATTCTGCTGACTGCAAGGTTCCTTGCTGAACCCAGATACCATTGACTGTTCTTCCTGATCGGCTCCACCCAGTGTTCTCTTGATTGGCTTCTGATTGCCAATTACACACCCTATATAAGCCTGGCCCTGTGGGTGTGTCATTGCGAGATTATTGTGCTTCTAGCCTCTAGTCAAGCGTTTCCTGCTGTTCCTGCTGCTCCCAATACCAATACCGCTCTCCTGTGAACTGACCTCAGCCTGCCCTTCTGACTATGCTCTCCGCCTGATCCATTGCTACAATACCGCTCTCCTGTGAACTGACCTCGGCCTGCCCTTCTGACTACGCTCTCCGCCTGATCCATTGCTACCAATACCGCTCTCCTGTGAACTGACCTCGGCCTGCCATTCTGACTACGCTCTCTGCCTGATCCAGTGCTTCTAATAACGCCTTTCCAGTGTACCGACCCGGTTATCCTCTGACCACGTTACCTGCCTCTGCTTCCCCTAGTGTTTGCAGTAACATCGGCTCCAACCCAGACGGGATCCTGACACCAATGTTGCATAAATGCCTTATGTTGGTTTGTGTAGACACTGTTTGACATTGTAGTCTTGATATGTCATATCTACTTTTACTTGCAGTACAGAATCAATTCATTGTAAAACCAGTCAAACAGCAATTTCTACAAAGTGTGTTAGGAGCCATATTTCCATACAACACCCTGTAGCTTGTGCTTCTGTGCGCAGCCAGCATGGCCTAAATGTGCTTCCACGGTCTGCAGCATTTCCAGACTTATCTTCTATCGAGCACATCTGGGAAAACATTGGTCGGTTATTGCAAAGGAACCTGCCAGCAGTGCATCTTGATAACTGGCGAGCTCAAGTGCATTAAGCGTGTCAGACCTTTCCCTAGATAACTCTTAATAACAGATAGCACCCAAGGTATGTAAGTGCAGGGATTCTATTGAAGACATGTTCTCCTGTAAATAAACAAAAATAAAAAACAACCATATCCCTCACATTTCCGACGTTCTGTTCTGTAATCCATGTCTGGTATAAATAGTTTTCAATCTGGACGGTGCCAAGATGCGACCGTCCAGGCTGAAAACATTGGGAGAATGAGAAGCTGCGAGCGCAGAGTCAGTGACTAGCGATGACACCATCGAGGTTACAACAGGTCTCTGACGCTGCATTTCCAGCCGGACCCTTGAGCTGCAGTGACGCATTGAGCGCAGCGCTGCACAGGGAGACTTTTTCTCACAGTGCTAGCGGTAATCTCACGGAGGACATAGCAGTTTATTGGCCCAGTGGGAACGCAGCCTCAGTGACCGCAGTGCTCTGACCGGCAGTAGTGACCTTACCGCCGATCAGAGCTGCCAGTGTTTCTCACGCTGTCATGCAGATGACAGCATGGGAAACACCTGATATTCAGGGTGCCAAATCTGAACAGTAACATGGACTTCCTAGTGAATTTCGTGTTCAAGGTCTGTACCCTAACAGTAGTTGTTCCATATAGACCCCTAACTTTACTGTTTGTGTTCGCACATCTCTAATCTCTACTGGTGGCGTACAGATGGTATCAATTTTATCAGAAAGTCATTGTGTAAATGACATTCAGTATTACATATTGCACAAGTTAGATCAGATGCATAGGTGCAGAAAATAGGTTACAGCATATTTAAGTTACAGTGCTAAGTGTCACACAGCTAATGCACAAGATACACAATGTGTGCACAATCATTAGGCAATTTGTAATTTTGATGATTAATTTTATCATTGAACAATTACAGTGCTGTTGGTCAATCTGAAAGGTGAATAAATCCTAAAACCTGAGTATCTATTAAAGTAAAAAGAATGGTGGATCTAGGTTTTCCTGCACCCAAGGCAGAAATTCAGTTTGGGGCCCCATCCTATAAACTGCTATAGCGGTTTAGCAGTCATCATGTGACTTCTCATATGCAATTTGCATACACCTACTCAATGCTGTACCCACAAATAAATAATTGCCCTTTGCTGATCTCACTGCATAAAATATGACCCCAACACTGTCCCTATGATGGTACATGCTCTCCACACTGCTCTCTCCTTTCCATACTGCCCCTTCACACTGTCCTCTCACACTGTGTCCCCCTGTACTTCCCAGTCTCTACAGTCATGGCCAAAAGTTTTGAGAATGACACAAATATTATATTCTCACATGATCTGCTGCCCTCTGGTTTTTATGTGTGTTTGACAGATATTTTTTATCACAGACAGAAATATAAGAATTGCAAACATATGAGTAACAAAAGCTTATATTGACAGTTAGAATGAGTTAATGCAGCAAGTCAATATTTGCAGTGTTGACCCTTCTTCTTCAGGACCTCTGCAATTCTCCCTGGCATGCTCTCAATCAACTTCTGGACCAAATCCTGACTGATAGCAGTCCATTCTTGCACAATCAATGCTTTAATTTTGTCAGAATTTTTAGGTTTTTGTTTGTCCACCCGTCTCTTGATGATTGACCACAAGTTCTCAATGGGATTAAGATCTGGGGAGTTTCCAGGCCATGGACCCAAAATCTCTATGTTTTGTTCCCTGAGCCATTTAGTTATCACCTTTGCTTTATGGCAAGGTGCTGCATCATGCTGGAAAAGGCATTGTTGATCGCCAAACTGCTCTTGGAGGGTTGGGAGAAGTTGCTCTTGGAGGACATTCTGGTACCATTCTTTATTCATGGCTGTGTTTTTAGGCAAGACTGTGAGAGAGACGATTCCCTTGGCTGAGAAGCAACCCCACACAAGAATGGTTTCAGGATGCTTAACAGTTGGCATGAGACAAGACTGGTGGTAGCGCTCACCTTGTCTTCTCCGAATGAGGCGTTTTCCTGATGTCCCAAACAGTCGAAAAGGGGATTCATCAGAGAAAATAACTTTACCCCAGTCCTCAGCAGTCCACTGCCTGTACCTTTTGCAGAATATCAGTCTGTCCATGATGTTTTTTCTGGAAAGAAGTGGCTTCTTTGCTGCCCTCCTTGAGACCAGGCCTTGCTCCAAGAGTCTCCGCCTCACAGTGCGTGCAGATGCACTCACACCTTCCTGCTGCCATTCCTGAGCAAGCTCTGCACTGCTGGTAGCCCGATCCCGCAGCTGAAACACCTTTAAGAGACGGTCCTGGCGCTTGCTGGTCTTTCTTGGGCGCCCTGAAGCCTTTTTGGCAACAATGGAACCTCTCTCCTTGAAGTTCTTGATGATGCGATAGATTGTTGACTGAGGTGCAATCTTTCTCGCTGCGATACTCTTCCCTGTTAGGCTATTTTTGTGCATTGCAATGATGACTGCACGTGTTTCTTTAGAGATAACCATGGTTAACAGAAGAGAAACAATGATGCCAAGCACCAGCCTCCTTTTAAAGTGGCAAGTGGTGTCATTCTTACTTAATCATGACAGATTGATCTCCAGCCATGTCCTCATCAACACCCACACCTGTGTTAATGGAGCAATCACTGAAAAGAGGTTAGCTGGTCCTATTAAGGCAGGGCTGCAATGATGTTGAAATGTGTTTTGGGGGATAAAGTTCATTTTCTAGCCAAATATTGACTTTGCAAGTAATTGCTGTTAAGCTGATCACTCTTTATAACATTCTGGAGTATATGCAAATTGCCATTAGAAAAAGTGAAGCACTTTGTAAAAATTAATATTTGTGTCATTCTCAAAACTTTTGGCCATGACTGTAGACTGTGCCCCATCTTCACAGTCCTGCTACTCCTCATACTGTCCCCTACTTGCTATGTCCTCACAATGTCACCTATGATGCCCCATTTCTATATTGCCCCCCACTATCTAGTCTCTGTACTGTGCCCCTTCATATTTATCTCCTCCCATACTGTCTCCTCACTTTTCTCCCACCATACCATCCCATCTCAAGTGTTTCTTTTCATTTGATAAAGTGGGAATAATAGCAAAGCAACTATTACTATTGTTTGGGGTGTTTGGTCCTCAAAACAGAAGGTCTGATTTTGAAAGTATAGACATCTTGAATAGGCAATGTAAGAGGGAACATTTCTTCTAATCTGCAGGCATCTTGTTGTAGATCAGGGGGCGCTGAGTAGACTGAAATGTAGTTTTGTGAGAAAGGATTCAGTATAACCTGTTTTAGTCCTTTAACTCTCTGCTCTGGGATTTTCTGTCCAGTGAGCAATCCTATCAGTGACTGACAGCCTTTCATGCATAAGTGTACATATAGTTATAGCTGTCAGTCACTGATAGGACTGCCCACTGGACCAAAATCCCAGAAAGAGCATAGGTTTAAATCTTTAAAACTCATGTTATGCTTAAATCTTTTCTTGTAAAACTTCATATCAATCTGATTTGCTTCTCCTACTCTATAATATGATGCCTGCAGACTGGATTGCATTTTCATGGTGACAGGTTCTCTGTAACCCTGTATGCCATTTACACAGCCACCTACTGATAAAACCTATATGGAACGTTAAGAGATTACATTGCAGTTTGCTCTTGGCACTTTTGTGTTTGATTTAATTGATATACACTTATACAAAAGTATCTCAATAAGTGAGATGCATATGTGTGAGTCTCTGTTGCTTGAACTACACAATATGTCTGTGGCCTGCTTCTCTTTTTTGTTGTCTGTGTAGATTCACTTCTATATATACTTCTTTATATATACACACATGGTCAAAATTGTTGGTATCCCTCGTTTAATGACAGAAAAACCCACAATGGTCACAGAAATAACTTGAATCTGACAAAAGTCATAATAAATCAAAAATCTATGAAAATGAACAAATGAAAGTCAGACATTGCTTTTTAACCATGCTTCCACAAGGGGTCCTGTCAGGCATAACTGACGTGGGGCATTCTTCACATTTAGCACTCATGCACTTGAATCACATATGCAAGGTTCCTAAATTTATCACACAGCATATCACACTTCATTTACAAATTCAGTCATAGCACCACGCTTAACATGGCAGCATAACAATTTTGTATACCTTATCAGATCATATATACACAGTGACATGTAAAGGTTTTGGCATCTCTTTTCAAAATTACAGTTAAACAAGTTGAAGATCAAATGATCTCTAAATGGCCTAAAGTTAAAGAGGACACATTTCCTTTGTATTTTAAGCCAACAATATATATATTTTCATCTTTTACATTTTAAAAATTACAAAAAGGAAAATAGACAGATGTGAAAGTTTCGCACCCTGCATGGTTAGTAGTTCTTGTTTTAGGGATTTTCATCCATTCTTCCTTGGAAAATTCTTCCAGCTCTGTGAGATTCCTGGGTCTTCTTGCATGCACTATAATCTTCGGTATCACGTATCCAGAGGAACCTATCCCCACTCGAAATTGACACTATCAAATTGTTACAAAATAATAAGCAAATCATCATCAAGCCCGCCGATAAAGGCGGGGCTATCGTAATAATGGACAAATCCCATTATGTCTCTATCATTCTAAACCAACTCAACGACAGGTCCACATATACACCCATTGACCGGGATCCCACATACGACATAGCAAAGGAAATTAGGCATCTCACTGAGGTTTACGTGGCCTCTGGAACGATTGACTCCAAACTTCAAGAATATCTTATCAACCAACACCCTATTACACCCGTGTTTGTATACTTCCTAAAATACATAAAGATCTGACAAACCCACCAGAGCGGTCAATTGTGGCGTCCACTAATTCTATCTTATCACCCCTCTCCATTACTCTTGACCGCATATTGACTCCCCTACTTGTCCACATTCCATCTTATCTGAAAGATACAACTGACTTCTTGAACAAATTAAAAGATATCTGTCCCATTCCACCTGGCCATGCGCTGGTTACACTGGATGTTAACAGCCTATATACCTGCATTGATCATAATAGAGGTATTACTGCTGTAGAACAATTTTTGACAAGACATTCTAATCTTTCTTCACAACAATTACAATTTTGCTTAGACTCCCTGTCTATTACACCGGAATTTTTTTTATTTTTTTCTGATCAATTCTACCAACAACGTACCGGCAGAGCCATGGGCTCAAACGTGGCATCTCCATATGCAAACATTTTTATGGCAATGTTTGAAGAATCTCACGCCTATAATAACGATTTATTCCAGGTACACTCTCTGTATTGGAAAAGATATATAGACGACGTATTTATGATATGGAGGGGTGAAGTCAACCTTCTCAATGAATTTGTACATAGCATTAACCATGCCATACCTAATTTGACATTTACCATGCAGATGAGTACTACCAGCGTTAATTTTCTGGACACTCTTATTACAATAGCAAACAACGGGATGCTTGATATCGACCTATATACCAAACCCACTGATAAGAACAGCTTGCTGCAATACACTAGCTGTCATCCTTCACATGTCAAGAAATCCTTACCCAGATCACAACACTACCGGGTTGCACAGATCGTATCTAACACCATCAAAAGACAGGCTAGACACTGGTATCTTTTAGGTAAATCCTACCCTGATATTTTGGAATTTAAAAACCGGCCATTCATGTGCTACAAAAAAAAAACCAAACCAAACCCCCAAAAAGGAATCTCCTTGTAAGAGCTGACATCGGCTCAGCCAGGCCCCCAGACAGACAAAGGACATTGATCACACAAAAAAGAGGGACCTTCCCATGTTTACACTGCCTGCAATGTTCCAACATTACAAGAGGCAAAACCTTTACGCATCCAGATCCGGTAAGGTGTATCAGGTCAAAGGTTTCTTCACTTGTGAGTCATCATACGTCATTTATCTTATCAAATGTCCATGCGGCCTCGGATATGTTGGCGAGACCACTCAGCATATCTGAGACCGCATATCACAACACAAGTCGACTATCCGCTGCAAAAGGTTAATGCTACCTATTCCTGCACACTTTGCGGCCTTGGGTCACAATGTGTCACAATTGAAATATCAGATTATCGACAGTGTTCCTCCCCTTAGGAGGGGTGGGAATAGAATTAAACGGTTAAAATCCAGAGAAGCGTTCTGCATATTTACACTGCAGACGCTTGAACCCCGGGGTCTTAATAGGGGAATACGAGGTTACCTTTTAGTCTCCCATCTTCGCACATAGGCAAATATATACTATTATGATTAATATTGACATAATTCTGTGCGTATACCTGTTCCTATGCATGTATGTGTATATATATATATATATTGGACAAAATAATGGAAACACCTAACGTTTTGGTGTCATAATCTTTGAACATGTTATGAACATGCAAACCATAACATATGGTAATGTTTTGTAGTTGATTATTTGGGTTATGTGATATGTGTATGTAAATTAACTGTTTGTTTTGCATAATTATAAGAACATTGATGAGAAGCTGATACCAATGGCAGACCTCTCAGATTTTCAAAGAGGCCAAATTGTTGGTGCTGGTATGGCAGGCGCTAGTGTAACCGAAAGTGCCCGAATGCTTGGTGTGTCACGAGATACTGTCTCCAAAGTAATGACTGCATTTGAAAGAGAGGAAAAACATCCGCAGCAAAACAAAAGTCCGGCCGAAAGTCAAAGTTGACTGAGAGAGACCGTCGGACTGTAAAGCGAATTTTGAGAGAGGATTGCAAGACCACGGCTCCGAAAATCACTGCTGAGCTCAATGAACACCTACAGAACCCAGTTTCCACGAAAACTGTTCGTCGGGAGCTGAACCATTCTGGATTCCACGGAAGAGCTGCAATTCAAAAACCACTGCTCTCAATGACAAATGTTTCCAAGCATTTAGAGTGGTGAAGAACCCTCCAGAATTGGTCCCTCGAGCAGTGGAAACATGTGGTATTCTCAGACGAATCATCGTTTACCCTATTTACGACCTCCGGCCGCGTGTACGTTTGGAGACAGCCGAAAGAAGCATTCCATCCAGACTGCCTTCTCCCAACCGTAAAACATGGCGGAGGTTCTGTGATGATCTGGGGTGCTTTTTCGTGGAGATTCGTCGGGTCAATGATATCCCTTCATGGAAGAATTAACAGCCGCGAGTATTTAGGCATTTTGGGCGACCAAGTGCATCCTATGGTTCAAGCACTGTTCCCGGTCGGGAACGCTATCTTTCAGGATGATAATGCACCAATTCATACATCTAGAATCATTAAAGCATGGCACGAGGAACATTCTAATGAAGTTGAGCATCTCTTCTGGCCCCCACAATCCCCAGACCTCAACATTATTGAGCATTTCTGGTCGATTTTAGAGATTCAAGTTAGACATCGATTTCCGCTGCCATAGTCGCCCAAAGAACTGGAGGGTGTTTTAACTGAAGAATGGGCTAAAATTCCTTTGGAAACAATTCACACCTTGTATGAATCCATACCTCAGAGAATTGAGGCTGTAATCGCCGCAAAAGGTGGACTACACCATATTAAACTAACTTTTGTTGATGTTTCCAGGTGTTTCCATAATTTTGTCCAACCCCTGTATATATATATAGACTGCCTTTTGATATTAACAATTGGATGTTATATCTTTATTGTTACTTATATTGCCTTTCTTCTATTACAGATGACATAAGGGTCACGGCAAAACATCCCCGATTTTTCCCTTATATTCCCCATTCTTTTTCTCTTTTTTCCCCTCTCTTTCCTACTTTCTGCCCTCTCCCCCTTTTCTATTCCCCTGTCTTTCTCCTTTGCATTTCCCTTTTTATTTTCCTACTTTCTTTTTCTTACATGCTTAAATTCCCCTATCTGGTTCATTCATGCTATTGCTCATGAGGGCGCTCTTCCCCTCTCTTCAGTTATTGCACTCGGCTCTTTCCGATGTCTCTCCCCGAGATATCACGAGCGACACACGCGATCCCTGCTTACATTATCAGCACCTGACGCCGGTCACATGCTCCGACGTCACATTGGTATAAAAGGTCCTGCTTGTAACACTGGAGCACCACTAACCCCGGGACACACGGTGCACCCTGTCTCTCATCTTTACAGGTAAATATCACCCATTTTAAGTACCCCTCTGCTTTTCCTTCTTAGATTTGATGTTTGATAATGTCCTCCTCTTTCTCCTCCGGTGCTCCTGGAGAATCTGTTCCTACTTATGGGTCATTCATCTCTAGTGTTTTAACGCTTTCTATTTGAACTTCACTGTCCTAATCATACCGTTTTTCATTTATGGCAGTCACTTCATATTTACATAGATTGTTTATAATTCATTCTGTTCTCTCTTTGGTTGGCGTGCTTTTTGAGAGGTTCCCTCACATATGGTACATTCACTTTATGCTTTACATATTTTGTGTATTATTAGATGTATAGTTCAATTACTGAAATTTTTTTTCCTGTTACTGTGATTATGTTAGTATGTTCCTTGCAAAGGATTGGACTTATGGCTGTATTTCTGTGATATATATTGCTGTCATATCGTTTATTTAATTATACCGTTATATATATTTTTTTCTCATTAGAATATGCCCTTGATAAAGGCCAACATGGCCAAAACGTCGGGACACTACTACACTGTGTGCAGAATTATTAGGCAAATGAGTATTTTGATCACATCATCCTTTTTATGCATGTTGTCCTACTCCAAGCTGTATAGGCTTGAAAAACAACTGCCAATTATGTAAATCAGGTGATTTGCATCTCTGTAATGAGGAGGGGTGTGGTCTAATGACATCAACCCCCTATATAAGGTGTGCTTAATTATTAGGCAACTTCCTTTCCTTTGACAAAATGGGTCAGAAGAGAGATTTGACGGACTCTAAAAAGTCAAAAATTGGGAGATGTCTTGCAGAGGGATGCAGCAGTCTTGAAATTGCCAAACTTTTGAAGCGTGTCACCAAACAATCAAGTGTTTCATGGCAAATAGCCAACAGGGTCGCAAAAAGCGTGTTGATAAAAAAAGGCTCAAAATAACTGCCCATGAATTGAGGAAGATCAAGCGTGAAGCTGCCAAGATGCCATTTGCCACCAGTTTTGCCATATTTCAGAGCTGCAACGTTACTGGAGTATCAAAAAGCACAAGGTGTGCCATACTCACATGGCCAAGGTAAGGAAGGCTGAAAACCGACCACCTTTGAACAAGAAACATAAGATAAAACGTCAAGACTGGGCTAATAAATATCTTAAGACTGATTTTTCTAAGGTTTCATGGACTGATGAAATGAGAGTGACTCTTGATGGGCCAGATGGATGGGCCCAAGGCTGGATCAGTAAAGGGCAGAGAGCTCCACTCCGACTCAGACGCCAGCAAGGTGGAGGTGGGGTACTGGTATGGGCTTTATCATCAAAGATGAACTTGTGGGATCTTTTCGGGTTGAGGATAGAGTGAAGCTCAACTTCCAGACCTACTGCCAGTTTCTGGAAGACACCTTCTTCAAGCAGTGGTACAGGAAGAAGTCGGTATCATTCAAGAAAAACATGATTTTCATGCAGGACAGTGCTCCATCACATGCATCCAAATACTCCACAGCGTGGCTGGCCAGTAAAGGTCTAAAAGAAGAAAAAAATAATGACATGGCCCCCTTGTTCACCTGATCTGAACCCCATAGAGAACCTGTGGTCCTTCATAAAATGTGAGATTTATAGGAAGGGAAAACAGTACGCCTCTCAGAACAGTGTCTGGCTGCTGCACGCAATGTTGATCGTAAACAGATCAAGCAACTGACAGAATCTATGGATGGAAGACTTTTGAGTGTCATCATAAAGAAAGGTGGCTATATTGGTCACTGATTTTTTTTTTTGTTTTTGAATGTCAGAAATTTTTATTTCTAAATTTTGTGTTGTTATATTGGTTTAACTGGTGAAAATAAACAAGTGAGATGGGTATATATTTGGTTTTTATTGTTGCCTAATAATTCTGCAGAGTAATAGTTACCTGCACAAACAGATATCCTCCTAAGGCTACTTTCACACTTGCGTTTTTTTTGCGCTGCGTTTCGAGCGCACATGAAGCGCATTAAAAAAACGCATGCAAACGCTTGTAAACGCTGCGATATTTAGTCGCATCAGCATGCGCATTTCGACAAAAAAACGCAGCGTTTGTCTGCGATTTCATGCGTTTTTGCATGTGTTTGCGTTTTTTTGGCGCATGAGTTGCCTATGTGTCACATTTCTATCATCTGTCTCTATCATCTATCATCTGTCTCCATCATCTCTGGCTCCATCATCTCTGGCTCCATCATCTCTGGCTCCATCATCTCTGTCTGCATCATCACTGTCTCCATCATCACTGTCTCCATCATCTCTGGCTCCATCATCTCTGGCTCCATCATCTCTGGCTCCATCATCACTGTCTCCATCATCACTGTCTCCATCATCACTGGCTCCATCATCTCTGGCTCCATCATCTCTGGCTCCATCATCTCTGGCTCCATCATCTCTGGCTCCATCATCTGGCTCCATCATCACTTGGTCCATCATCACTGGCTCCATCATCACTGTCTCCATCATCACTGTCTCCATCATCACTGGCTCCATCATCTCTGGCTCCATCATCTCTGGCTCCATCATCTCTGTCTCCATCATTTCTGGCTCCATCATCTCTGGCTCCATCATTTCTGCTCCATTATCTCTGGCTCCATCATCTCTGGCTCCATCATCTATGTCTCCATTATCTCTGGCTCCATCATCTCTGGCTCCATCATCTCTGGCTCCATCATCTCTGGCTCCATCATCTCTTTCTCCATCATCTCTGTCTCCATCATCTCTGGCTCCATCATCTCTGGCTCCATCATTTCTGGCTCCATCATCTCTGGCTCCATCATCTCTGGCTCCATCATCTCTGGCTCCATTATTTACAGAAAAATCGTGTGCGTGCAAAAGCGCTGACGAGCGCAAAGCCATGCGCACGCCAGCGCCCCCATAGACTGCAATGTTATTTTTTGCGCATAGCATGCGCACACGTGCGCAAGCGTTTTTTTAAAGCGTTTGGCCGAAAAAAAAAATGCAACATGTAGCGTCTAGCGCGTATGGGCGCACACCGGGAAAATGCGCAGCGCACGACAAACGCACATGAACGCGTGCAAGCGCTAGACCCTGCGCCCACCATGTTAAAGATAGGGGAACATTGCGCATGCGTCCGATAGCGCAAGATGCGCTGCGCCAAAAAACGCAAGTGTGAAAGTAGCCTTAGATAGCCAAATCTAAAAAAAAAACACTCCAACTTCCAAATATATTAAGCTTTGATATTTATGAGTCTTTTGGGTTGATTGAGAACATAGTTGTTGTTCAATAATATAAAGAATCCTCTCAAATACAACTTGCCTAATAATTCTGCAAACAGTGTCTTTCTGTTGAAAGATTTTTTTCTACTTTGGTGTGTGAATCCCCAGCATGTCATTTTGTGAATAAAGATTGAAATAGACTCTCTTTGGACCCTTTTTTTCCTCCTTTGAGTGCTCAAGGTTATTGTATATTTCTATTGATAGTGAACAAGCCATAACCTTAACAGGCTAAATAAGGTCTGAAACCTTGGTCAAAGTTATCTGAGCACTAGTGTTGAGCGATACGATACCGCAAGTATCGGGTATCGGCCGATATTAGCTCTATCGGCCTTTCGATACTTAGTTCCGATATTTCGTCTTATCGGATACCGGAATCGGGATTCTCACTGTCACTGTCAGTGTCCGTCGGTCGGGTCTGTCAGGAGTCAGCGGCACTTACCTGGCAGAAGATCTCTGGCGGTCACGGGCTGGACTGCTTCATGGCCGCCATCATCTTTCCCCAGCGGTCACATGCAGTTTCTCGCGATAACTGCAGTGACTGCTGGGTAATCCCGGCCGTAAAGCAGTCAGTCCGATGACGTCACCGCCGGGAAAGCAGGTAATCAGCTGTGCTGCGTTGCGATGACAGACTCTGCCTGTCATTGCGATGTAGCAGAGCTGGATCGTCGTGGGACAGTCGTTACTATGGACTGCGTCGGACAGGTGGTATACTGTTGGTTTGTTTTTCTTCTTTTTTTACAGGAGATCGATGGCGTCGCAGGAATGAGTGTATAATAAAATTAATGAAAACTGTGTTGTCTCTTTTATTTCATTAAAAGACTTTTTTCTTGCTTTGTCTTTTTTTTATACATTTAATAACTTTGGGATTAATAATGGATCGGTGTCTTATTGACACCTCTCCATTATTAACCGGGCTTATTGTCACCGTGCAATCAACGGTGACATTAACCCCTTATTACCCCACTTGCCACCGCTACAGGGCAGTGGGAAGAGCCGGGTAAAGTGCCACAATTGGCACATCTTTTGATGCGCCAAATGTGGGGCTGCTGTATCCTGGTATTATCAGGCTGTTGAGGGCCAAAATCCATGGGCCTTGACAGTCTTTTAATACCAGGCCGCAGCAGTCTGCATTTTACTTGGCTGGTTAACAAAAATAGGGGGACCCCTACGCCGTTTTTTTTTCGAGGGGATCCCCTATTTTTGTTAACCAGCCAAGCTAAGCAGACTGCTGTGGCCTGGTATTATCAGGCTTGCAAGGTCCATGGATATTGGATCCTTACCAGCCTGAAAAACCAGGCCTCAGCGGTCTGCTTCATCTGGCTGGTTAACAAAAATAGGGGGACCCCACGCCAATTTTTTTCGAGGGGATCCCCTATTTTTGTTAATTGGCCAAGATATGCAGACTGCTGTGGCCTGGTATTATCAGGCTGGCAAGGTCCATGGATCTTGGCTCCTTAACAGCCTGAAAATCCTGGCCTCAGCGGTCTGCTTCATCTGGCTGGTTAACAAAAATAGGGGGGACCCCACGCCAATTTTTTTCGAGGGGATCCCCTATTTTTGTTAATCAGTTCCCTCTGACGTCACTGATTGTGTCCCTGGCTGACCTTAAGTGAAAGTGGAAAGCAATCAATTAAGCTTTCCACTTCCTCTCCTGTCAGCCAGGAGAGGAACTCATTCATCTGGGGGTTTACTGTGAGGCTGCAGCATTAGCTGCGGTCCCTGCAGTAAACATTAACCCTTTCTGAAGGATTACACCGTGGGACCTGACTGTGCATGGGATAGGTAAGAATAATTTTGCTTTTTTATTTTATTTTTATTACAGGAAATGGTTTTTGCAGTCAAATAAAAGATGGTCAAAAACATGTGTCTTTATTTCATTAAAATGATTTTTAATTAAAGTGTGTGTGTTTTATTTTTATTTCATGCAATAGGATTAATAATTGATAGTTGTCTAATTGACAGCTCTCAATTATTAACCTGGCTTAAGGTCACCTTTCAATTGCAATGTGGCTTTAACCCCATATTAACCCATTCGCCACCGCTACAGGGCAATGGGAATAGACGGGCAAAGTGCCAGAAAGGGCGAATCTAATTATAGATTTGTCTTTACTGGGGTGTCTGGGGCAGATGTTAGTAGCCAGGGGGGGCCAAAAATAATGGTCCCTCTCTGGGCTATTATTATCTGCCCCCATTCCTGGCTTTGTCTGTCTGGTTGCGAAAATAGGGCGGGAGCCCACGCATTTTTTTTAAACAATTTTACACCTCATATATATATATGTATATATATATATATATATATAATATACATACATACATACATGTCATTGAATTTGTGACACATATATATATATATATATATTTATATTTATAGTTCATACACTTCTACATAGTATAATAGCCGCTAATTCAATTGACGGCTTTTGTGAAAATGCAGAACCTGACATGAAATGACACTTGGTGTACATAGGGTTAACCATGTCTTTTCATGTCCTTTGCTATCTGATTTGCACAAACAATTACATCAGTCTATGTGTGCAAAATTTCACACCTGTAGGGGTTAATTAAAGGTGTAAATTCGTAGCAAAAAAGTCCGTTTTTTTTACAACGAATTTACACCTTTAATTAACCCCTACAGGTGTGAAATTTTGCACACATAGACTGATGTAATTGTTTGTGCAAATCAGATTGCAAACGATATGAAAAGACATGGTTAACCCTATGTACACCAAGTGTCATTTCATGTCGGGTGCTTCTGTCTTTTCACAGAAGCCGGCTTTACCCGGCAATTGAATCAGAGGCTATTTTACTATGTAGAAGTGTATAAACTATACATATATGTATATATATTAATATGTCACAATGACATGTATATATATATATATATAATATGTATTCTATGTGTGTATATTTAGTGTTTACAAGGAAATAAAGGTTTTTTTTTTGTTGCGATATTTTGTTCCCATAGACTTACATGGGACTTCCGGTATCGGAATCGGATATCGCCGATATTTAGTGATATCGGCGATACCATTCCGATCCGATATTTTTAGATATCGAGCAGTATCGCTCAACACTACTGAGCACATAAATCTCCAAGGGTGCACATTTTTCTTTTTGTAATTTTTAAAATGTAAAAGATGAAAATGCATATATTTTTTGCCTAAAATGCAATGGAAATGTGTCATCTTTAACTTTAGGCCTTCTAGAGATCATCTTCTACTTGCTTAACTATTCATAATAATAGTAATTTTGACCAGGGTGCCCAAACGTTTATATGCCACTATACGTACATTAGACATTACAGTCACACCTACAATAAATGCATAGTAATAATGAGCATTGTTATCAACCCAAAACTGGAAAAATCACAGTATCAGGTAGGAACAGTGCCTGGCTATGGATAGGAAATATTATCAATAGCCTAATTAGCTTATTTAACTAAAAACATTTTTTTGGCAAAAGCACCAACAGATTGAAACACTAAAGTTACAATATTTATCAGGGTTATATACCTTGGTTGGTTAGATCTCATATTTTGTGCTGAAACACTCCATTTCTGACTGCACTAATTTCTGGATTGCAGGGTTGTACATTCATTGCAGATGGCACCAAAACACATTTATTTAGAAAAACCTATACAGATCTAATACAACCGAATTGAGAATACATTTCAATTTTTCATAATTTTTTTATGCAAATTTAAAGCTGCTTTTTACAGTATCAGCAAAAGCTATGATATTTCACAAATTTCATGCACACGATTGTTTCCTTTTCCTGAATGAGTTGGAAAACTGCTACTTTTTTTTAAACTTTACAGCATTTCAGTTCTTTCAGCGGTTTTGTGTTTTTTTTTCACCATAGAAAACAATGAGAAGAGTGCAAAAAAAACGCAACCAGGCATTTTTCCTGCTTTTTTGTTGAATGAAATTAACTTTATTTTAACATGTCCTGTAGACAAATGATGCATATAATCCACACCAAAATATGCATTAAAAAACTCAGCAAAAAAAGCAGCAAAATTTGCTTTTTGTACTCAAATTTTTTACTGTCATGATAACAGGTTTTGGCTGCAGAAAAAAAAAAATCAACGTGTGAACAAAGCCTTAGGTCTGTGCTTTCTGACTTTATGTGTAACCAAGAATAATGTCATTCACTGTCACTCAGTGAAAATAGAAATGGTGATATGCAAATTGTTTAAATTGTGACTTTTATTTGCATAGAATAAGAAAAAAAACCTTTAGGCTTCCTTCACACATTGGATTAGCGTCAACTAGGATTTTCGCTATTATTCTGCCAGAATACAGTTGCAAACTTTTCCTTTGTGCTGCTGTTGACTGCTTTCTAAAAAGAAAGGAGAGTGATGTATATCGAGGGGAGGGTCTGCTCCATTCACAGCCCATCTAATTCACTATAATTTACACCAGATATCTGTTTTGGGGGTCCTCTTTCAGTCTTTGTTTACATTTAAGCAAGTTACTACAGCAGCAAATCACTAGCCATGGTGAGACTATCTATAAGGCCGGGGTCACACTTGCAAGTGCAATGCAAGAAACTTGCGCGAGTCTCTCGCATCAATACCCGGCACTGCCGCCGGCACTCGGGACCAGAGTGTGCAGCTGCATTTATTTCTATGCAGCTGAATGCTCCGGTCCTGAGAGCTGGCGGCAGTGCCGGGTATTGATGCGCGAGTTTCTCATTGTGACCCCGGCCTATGTATGGTAAATGGCCACTGAGGCCAGTGAATGACTGGGTTCGAAAAGTAGTTCTAATATTTTTATTAATTTTACCAGTGAGTAAAAATAGTGCTATTTTATCTTAGTATTTACAGTTAGCAATCAGCCAAAGGCAACTCACAATTACCCCATCACAGATTGCACCATTTTTTTGGACACATTCTGCAGTTGTATCCTGATTGCATTTTCCAGTGCAGTTATCAAACTGTTTCTTTCTAATCACTTCTGAATGGAATATTAACATGCTCATTTTGTTGTAAGATGTTTTGCTGTCAGGTTAATTGCATGGCAAGCACAAAGAAATGAAATATTTGCCAATTTAGAATCTGTTTTAAAAAGTAATCTAGATTGATGTTTTTACACTTTTTTTTCCATATTAATTTTCGAGTTACTATTATGAGTTAAATTAAAAGGTTAATTCTAAAGTTAACATTAAAATTTACAGATTTTCAATGTGAGACAATAACACATTTGTTTTTTTGAGGTTCACTTACATTATATGGAATTTAATAAGATTTTACAGTCAGTCCAGACAATTCCATTGAATACAGAATGTTGTAATGCTGGATGTATCCATATCTTACCCTTTACGCCCATATATGATATGTCACATATATGGTGAAACCCCTCCAGAAGACCACCTCTTTGAGAAAACTGACCCTTATCAAGCCTAGGTTTCATGCAACAATTTTTAGTTCCACGATATATTATTTGTACTAGCCGTCCTCGCTGACCGGGTCGGCTACAGGTTTTTGTGGACCTTGGGCGAAAGAGTCTCAGTGGGCCCTTTTAACACATACCATGATTCATGATGCACAGATAAGAAATATAGGTATAGTACAATGCCAAAGATTTCATTTCTTACATTACATGAGTGATATCTATTGTAAATTATACAATAGCTCAGAAACCAGCAAATCCTCGCAGCGCACAGTACACAGACACACAGACACAGAGTGACTGCAGATTTATCATTTTAGACCGGATACTATAGTCCTCCATACACTATTATGAGCACCACATAGTCCTCCATACAGTATTATGGGCACTACATAGTCCTCCATACAGTATTATGGGCACTACATAGTCCTCCATACGGTATTATTAGCATCACGTAGTCCTCCATACAGTATTATGGGCACTACATAGTCCTCCATACGGTATTATTAGCATCACGTAGTCCTCCAGACAGTATTATGGGCACTACATAGACCTCCATACAGTATTATGGGAACCACATAGTCCTTCATACAGTATTTTGAACACTACATAGACTTTCATACAGTAATATGGGCACCACATAGTTCTCCAAATAGTATTATGGGCAGAACATAGCCTTCCAAACAATTATGGGCACCACTTCATTCTCCATAAGAATTACAGTATGGGCACCACATAGTCCTCCACATAGTATTATGGGCACCACATAGTCCTCAGTACAGCATTATGGGCCCCATATATTGCTCCATACAGTATAATGCCTCCATATATTGCTTGATATAGTATACAGCATATAATGGCCCCATATATTGCTCCACACAGTATAATGGGCACCATATATTGCTCCCTACAGTGTTATGAGCCCCATATATTGCTCCATAAAGTACAATGGGCCCCATATATTTCTCTATACAGTATAATGAAACCCTTATATTACTCCATACAGTATAATGGCCCCATATATTGCTCCATACAGTATAATGGACCACATATAATGTTCCATACAGTATAATGAGCACCCTGTAATGTTCCATACAGTATCATAGGCCCCATGTAATGCTCTATACAGAATATTGGGCCCCATTTATTGCTCCATATAGTATAATGACCCCCATATAATGCTCCATGCAGTGTAATGGGCCCCATATAATGCTCCATACAGTATAATGGGGCCATATAATGATCCATACAGTATATAATGGGGCTGCATATAATGCTCCATACATAAAAAAATCAAATACCTCTCTGTAGGTCCGAACTCCTCAGCATCTTCTGACTTTCTGCACTGCTTGGCAGAGGGCATGCTGTAGTGACATCATTGTGCCATGTGCCCTGAGACATTACAGAGTCAGGAGATAACAACACTGAAGACACTTGAGCTGCGGGAACGATGAGAGGTGAGTATTTGAGAGGGGGCCTGGTGCCAGCGCCTGATGCTAGTGCTGGTACCTCGTTTCCTCCTGACTCATGGGCCCCATAGCTTCCGGTGTCCCTGATGCCAAGTTGGCCCCCCTGTTCATCCAGGGCCCCAGCACTTGCCTGGGTGTGCCGGGTTGTGATGCCGGCCTTGCTCTCTGAGACTATCTATCATGTCCCTACTTACTGTGAGCCCTCGCGGGCAGGGTCCTCTCTCCTTCTGTACTTGTGTGTCCCTTGTCTAGCACACGTTTATTGTACCTGTCTATATTTTCCCTTTTCATATGTAAAGCGCCATGGAATAAATGGCGCTATATAAATGTGTAATAATAATAATAACTTACCAATGGCTGTAAGGTGTGGATACTCTAAAAATGTATGTCTTTGAGCTATGGTGCTGGAGAAAACTTTTACAAATCCAATGGTCAGTTAGGATCTCCAGTAAAGATGCAAATCCAAAATTGTCCCTGAAAGGCAAGACCACCAGACAGAAAATTAACTATATTGGACATGGATGAGGGCAAATTCAGCAGAAAAGGAGATGTTACTTGGAATGGTCAGTGGAGAAACGGAAACAGGGATGATTGAAGGCTGAATACCATCAAGAATGACATGGGAATGAACATCAATCAATTGAAATGAGCCATAAAAAATAGGGAAACACTGAGAACTGGAGTACAGAGTATGCAAAGATCAGATATGCCTGAATGAATATAATCAGAATTAGAGATGAGCGACTTTGCCATTTTTAGGGTCGAGTCGGGTTTCATGAAACCCGACTTTCTCAAAAGTCGAGTGAATGAAATCGGCCGACTATCGGAAAAGTCGAAGGTCCGACTGAAACACGAAACCCAATGCAAGTCAATGGGGAAGCAAAGTCGGCAGGGAGTGGAGGACAGTAAACACACCTACAGTGCCCATTTCAATGCCAACGACATAAATTCGTATTACTTAAGCTTGGCAACCTTAATTTACTTTATAATAATAGTTACGCATTGAAAACTGGGGGTTATTTGGCTAAAGTTTTTGGGGGCGGTAGGGCTGGCTCCAGGTTTTCGTGTGCCCTGAGCGAAAGAGTGTCAGTAGGCCCCTTTAACACATACCACAATTCATGATGCTCCGATACGGCAGAGAAATATAGGTATAGTACAATGACAAATACTTCACTTCTTACATTACATGACTTTATTTTAAATTCTACAATAGCTCAAAAACCGGACAGTATATTCCTCCATACAGTATTATGGCCACCACATAGTGCGCCATACAGAATAATGAGCTCCATAAAGAATAATTGGTACAATATAATCTTCCATACAGTATATGATGAGCTCCACATAATGATACAGTATATGATGGTCCCCATATAATGTGCCATACAGTATAGGACGGTCCCCATAGAATAGAATGAGCCCCACATATTGCTCCATACAGTATAATGAGTCGCATATAAAGCTACCATACAGTATATGATGGGCCCCATATATTGCTCCTAATAGAATGGGCTCCATATAATGCTCCATACAGAATAGGCCCCATATGTGCTCCATATGATGCTCCATACCCTATATGATGCCCCATAAATAATGAACCCCATATGATGCTCCAGTATTTGATGGGCCCCATGGATGATGCTCCAGTGTATGATGGGCCCCGTAGATGTTGCTCCAGTGTCTGATGTCCCCATTTAGAATGCTCCAGTATATAATGGGCTCCATGGATGATGCTCCAGCGTATGATGGGCCAATATAAGGCTCCATATATAATGGGCCCCATTTATAATATCCACTGTATAATGGGCCCCGTAGATGCTGCTCCAGTGTCTGATGTCCCCCATTTAGAATGCTCCAGTATATGATGGGCCCCATGGATGATGCTCCAGCGTATGATGGGCCAATATAATGCTCCATATATAATGGTCCCCATTTATAATGATCCAGTGTATAATGGGCCCCGTAGATGCTGCTCCAGTGTCTGATGTCCCCCATTTAGAATGCTCCAGTATATGATGGGCCCCATGGATGATGCTCCAGCGTATGATGGGCCAATATAATGCTCCATATATGATCTGCCCCATTTATAATGATCCAGTGTATAATGGGCACTGTAGATGCTGCTCCAGTGTCTGATGTCCCCCATTTAGAATGCTCCAGTATATGATGGGCCCCATGGATGATGCTCCAGCGTATGATGGGCCAATATAATGCTCCATATATAATGGTCCCCATTTATAATGATCCAGTGTATAATGGGCCCCATAAATGCTGCTCCAGTGTCTGATGTCCCCCATTTAGAATGCCCCAGTATATGATGGGCCCCATGGATGATGCTCCAGCGTATGATGGGCCAATATAATGCTCCATATATGATGTGCCCCATTTATAATGATCCAGTGTATAATGGGCACTGTAGATGCTGCTCCAGTGTCTGATGTCCCCCATTTAGAATGCTCCAGTATATGATGGACAACATGGATGATGCTCCAACGTATGATGGGCCAATATAATGCTTCATACAAAATGGGCCCCATTTATAATGCTCCAGTGTATAATGGGCCCCGTAGATGCTGCTCCAGTGCCTGATGTCCCACATTTTAAATGCTCCAGTATATGATGGGCCTCATGAATGATGCTCCAGCGTATGATGAGCCAATTTAATGCTCCATATATAATGGGCCCCATTTATAATGCTCCAGAGTAAAATGGGCCCCATAGATGTTGCTCCAGTGTCTGATGTCCCCCATTTTGAATGCTCCAGTATATGATGGGCCATATGGATGATGCTCCAGTGTATGATGGGCCCCGTATATCATACTCCAGTGTATAATGGTCCCACTCCCCATATATTGCTCCAAACATTTAAAAAAATGAAATACTTCTCCTCCCTGGGCACTGCTCTACTCTGGACCCCTCAGAGTCCCCATCTTCCAGCTCTCTGCTCTTGGACTGTTCAGGTAGAGGGCGTACAGACATGACGTCATCGCGCTCTCTGACCTGAATGTCACTGTCAGGAAACATGGAAGACGTCACAGCGGTGGAGCAGGGAGAGGTAAGTATTGCAAGTGCTGGGGCCCTGAGCAAGAATGGGGGGCCCACTAGTTGACGACGACCCTGGCACAGGGCCCCTCATAGTACGCCGGTGTGTCTGACAGCGAGTGGGCCCCCACTGTCAGAGCCCTTTTTGCGTACTATTAGGAGCCCTGTGCCAGTGCCGTCGCCCATGAGTGGGACCCCCCACCTGCTCAGGGAACCGCCGGCCCTTGGGGGGGGCAGCCCAGTTAAGGAGGTGGAAAAAACTGGCATATGTTGAGGTGTAGGCTGGACGTTCAGCAGCTGCAAATTGAGGAATTGGAGTAGTTGGAGGAAAAGGAGGACAAAGCGAGCCATTTTGCTGGCAACCTATGTGTCATCAGGGGAAGGTGGTACAAAATCCTTTGAAACCCAGGCATGGTTCATTTTTATGAAGGTGAGATCACCAACAATTTGGGTCGACAGCTGGGTCCTTCTTTCTGTCAGGATTGATCCCGCTGCACTGAATACTGTAAGGCATAATGTGCCAATTCAGGCCAGGTGTCCAGTTTACAGGCCCAGTAGTCAAAGGGGAATGAACTGTGAGGGAGAACATCGATAGGGGAGGAGAGGTAATTTTGTACCATTGTTGACAACTGCTGTCTCCTGTCTGTTTTAATTGATTCAGATTAACAGTCGTGTGAACGGTACATGAGAAATCAGTCCACAACATGGTCATGAAACCCCTGTCTCCAATGCCACTTCGGCTGTGTGCAGCACGAACACCTCTTCCATTTGGCCCACTATGGCTCGTGGTAGAACCTGCACCGCTGCTGTGTGCTGGGAATGCCTCTAACAAACGATTTACAAGAGTGTTGTTTTGTTCACCAATATTAGCTCTAGGTTCTCCTGTGGCATGATGTTCTCTAATTTGCCTTTATAGCGTGGAACGAGGATGCTGGCCAACCAGTAGTCGTCATCCTTCATCATTTTGGCAATGCGGGGGTCCCTTTTTAGAATCCGCAACACACAATCACACATGTGGGCCAATGTTCCAGATGTCAATGATGCACTACCAGTGGTGGGTGGAGGAGCACTTTCTGCCAAATCCACATCCCTCCAGTCACGCCCAAACCCTGTACCTGAACTTGGCAAGTAAACATTTTCGCTTGCCCCCTGAGAAGCATCCTCCTCCCCAAAATAATCATCCCCCTCATCCTCCTCCTCCTCTTCCTCTTCTTCCTCCACATCATCCATGACAGTTCCCTGAGCAGACAATGGCTGACTGTCATCAAGGCTTCCCTCCTCCTCCTCGGCTGCAGACATGTTATGATTCGGTAGCTGAGGAGTGCAGGCAAAAAGGCAATACACCAGAGCAGTTGGAATCTATGAGATTGCAGTACCCTGACTAACCACCACAACTAGAGGCAGCCGTGGAGCGTTCCTACGTTGGTCCTAGACGCCTCGTCACAGCCTGAGAAACTAACTACACCTAAAGATAGAAATAGGAAAGCTATCTGCCCCGGAGCAGAACCCCAAAGATAATAGCAAGCCCCCAAACATGTAATGGCGGTTAGACAAGACGAAATACTGACACAGACAGAAAATAGTATGAGCAAAAGTTGGGGCCCAAACTAAATAAATAGAAAAGGATAGGAAGGGTACTTACTGCAATCCCAAAAAAAACCTGAAAGCACAAACTCTACTAATTTCAAAATCACCTGAGATCACACGACCTCTACCACCTAAATTAGCTCTCTGGTGTAACAAAATCAAAACAGCAGCCACTGAAAAAACTGGAAAAAGCAAAAGTACAAACATCAGTGGCTGAACTAAACTGAGAGGGCAAAAGCCCCCTGAGGGGACCCAGAAGGCCCCCACAGAAGTGCAGGACAAAATGCAAAAATCAAGCACAGAAACAAAAAGAAGAAAATGTCTTATATGTTAGAAGGAGATGCAGACACGACACAGCAGGCTACAAGGGAAACTGGAATCAAGGATTCAGACCAGAACAATTGATCACCGGCAACCCTAATGGGAAGGTGACTCCCTTATATAAGACCAGTCAGTAACACCTGATTCCCAGTCCTCACAATCTTCACTGAACAGACCAGTACCGCTTGTAACCACCAGAGGGAGCCTCTGCTCAGAACTCATCTCAAGCCCATTCACAACAGTACCCCCCCCTTGAGGAGGGGTCACCGAACCCTCATTTGAGCAACCAGGTCGGTCAGGATGAGTTCTATGATACGCACGGATGAGTCTCCTAGCATGGATGTCCGAAGCAAACACCCAAGAATTGTCTTCCTGACCATAACCTCTCCATTTAACCAAATACTGGAGTTTCCGTCTAGAAAAACGAGAATCTAATATTTTCTCAACCACATACTCCAGATTGCCCTCAACCAAAACAGGGTCAGGAGGCACAGCAGCAGGAACCACTGGCTCAACAAACCTCTTCAACAAGGACTTGTGGAACACGTTATGGATCTTAAATGTCCCTGGAAGAAGCAAACGAAAAGAAACAGGATTAAGAATCTCCATGATCTTATAAGGTCCAATGAACCTAGGCTTAAATTTAGGAGATGCTACCTCATAGGAATATTTTTTGAGGACAACCAGACCAAGTCCCCTACTTTAAACCGAGGACCATCAGTCCTATGCCGGTTAGCAAACCGCTGGGCCCTCTCTTGAGAGAGGGACAACCTCTCCACTACCTGGTCCCAAATCTGTTGCATACGCTCCACAACAGAGTCAACACCCGGACAGACAGAAGCCTCCGTCTGTCCCGAAGAAAATCGAGGGTGAAACCCAGAATTACAGAAAAATGGAGACATCAAAGTGGCAGAGCTAGCCCTATTATTAAGAGCAAACTCAGCCAAAGGCAAAAAAGAAACCCAGTCATCCTGATCAGCAGACACAAAGCATCTTAGATAAGTCTCCAATGTCTGGTTTGTTCTCTCAGTTTGACCATTGGTCTGAGGATGAAACGCCGAGGAGAAAGACAATTGAACACCAAGTTTAGAACAAAAGGTCCTCCAAAATCTGGAAACAAACTGGACTCCTCTGTCAGACACAATGTTCTCAGGAATGCCGTGTAAACGAACCACGTGCTGAAGGAACAAAGGCACCAATTCAGAGGAGGAAGGCAACTTAGGCCATGGCACAAGATGTATCATCTTGGAAAACCTATCACAAATCACCCAGATGGCGGTCATTCTCTGAGAAACAGGAAGGTCGGAAATGAAATCCATAGAGATATGGGTCCATGGTCTCTTGGGCACAGGCAATGGCATCAACAAACCACCAGAGCGAGAGCAAGGCTTGGAGCGAGAGCAAGTCCCGCAGGACTGCACAAATTCCCTGACATCACGAGACAAGGTAGGCCACCAAAAGGACCGACTAACCAAGTCTCTGGTACCAAAAATTCCGGGATGCCCAGCCAATGCGGAACAATGAATCTCAGACATCACACTCTTTTTCCATTGGTCCGGGACAAACAATTTTCCAACAGGGCAGCGCTCGGGCCTATCCTCCTGACACCCCTCCAGAGCAAGTCTCAAATTGGATGAGATGGCGGAAAGAACTACACCCTCTTTCAAAATAACAGAAGGATCAGATAACTCAGGAGAGTCCGCAAGGAAACTCCTCGAGAGAGCATCCGCCTTAACATTCTTAGTGCCAGGAAGAAAGAAACCACAAAATTAAAACGTGTGAAAAACAAGGCCCACCTGGCCCGTCTAGGATTGAGTCGCTTGGCAGATTCCAGATAAACCAGATTTTTATGGTCCGTAAGGACCACCACCCGATGTTTGGCTCCCTCCAGCCAATGTCTCCATTCTTCAAAAGCCCACTTCATGGCCAATAACTCCCGATTAACCACGTCATAATTACATTCAGTAGGAGAAAATTTTCGAGAGAAAAAGGCACAAGGGTTACTTTTAGAGGTCTCTGGATCTTTTTGGGACAAAACGGCACCTGCCCCAATTTCAGAGGCATCAACCTCCACCAGAAATGGCAGAGAAACATCAGGCTGCCGTAGAACAGGAGCAGAAGTGAATCTCTGCTTAAGTTCCTGAAATGCAGAGACTGCCTCAGGAGGCCAATTCACCACATCAGAACCCTTTTTGGTCAAATCAGTTAATGGCTTAACAATAACCGAGAAATTACCAATAAATTTACTATAAAAATTGGCAAAACCCAAAAATCTTTGAAGAGCCTTTAATGAAGTAGGTTGGACCCAATCACAGATGGCCTGAACCTTGACCGGGTCCATTTCAATAACAGATGGGGACAAAATGAATCCCAGAAATGAGATCCTCTGTACGCCAAAAAGACACTTTGATCCCTTCACATACAGAGCATTCTCTCTCAAAATCTGGAATACAGTTCGAACATGTTTCACATGAGAGTCTCAGTCATTGGAAAAAATCAAGATATCATCCAAATAAACAATCAGAAATTTATCCACAAAATCCCTGAAAATGTCATTCATGAAGGACTGGAAGACAGAAGGAGCATTAGTGAGCCCAAAGGGCATCACAAGGTACTCAAAATGCCCCTCCGGGGTATTGAATGCCGTCTTCCATTCATCCCCGTGCTTAATGCGAATAAGGTTATATGCCCGCCTGAGGTCAAGCTTAGTAAACCAAGTAGCGTTTTTCACCCTGGAAAACAGGTCAGAAATCAAGGGTAACGGGTATTGATATTTCACAGTAATATTGTTCAAAAGACGATAATCAATACACAGCCTTAATGAACCATCCTTTTTGGCCACAAAGAAAAAACCGGCACCTAAGGGTGAAGAGGATGGTCTGATATGACCTTTCTCCAATGACTCCTTGATATAAGACCACATAGCGTCATGTTCAGGTACAGACAAGTTAAAAAGGCGACCTTTAGGGAATTTACTACCAGGCACTAATTCAATAGCGCAGTCATAGCTCCTATGGGGAGGCAAGGATGCAGATTTACTTTCGCTAAACACATCAGAAAAATCAATCAAAAAGTCAGGAACATCCTGAGCCTGGGGGAGGCAGAAAAAACAGGAGTGTTGGTATTAACACATTGGCAGCCCCAACTGGTTACAGACACAGATTTCCAATCCAAAACAGGATTATGAGACTGTAACCAAGGGAAACCCAGTACGATAATATCATGCAGATTATACAGAACCAAAAATTTGCAGCACTCTTGATGATCAGGTTCAACCCTCATTATAACCTGAGTAGAGAACTGAGGTTTATTCTCAGCCAAAGGGGTAGAATCGATCCCCAGAAGGGGAATAGACTTCTGTAGGGTATCAAGGGAAACCCACAACGTTTAGCAAAATCATAATCCATCAGGTTAATAGCTGCTCCAGAATCAACGAAAGCCTGAGCAGAAAATGAGGACAGAGAGCATATCAGAGTGACAGTTAGTAAAAACTTAGTCTGAACACTACCCAAGACAACTGAGCGTGCAAAACATCCTCCCCGCTTAGGGCAGACTGAAATAGCATGAGAGGCATCACCACAGTAGAAACATAACCCATTGAGCTTTCGAAACTCATGACGCTGTGCCCCAGACACCACTCAATCACACTGCATGGATTCAGAAGCAGGTTCACAAGGCAACACTATTCCACGCATACTTCTCCGCTCACGCAAACGTCTGTCAATTTGAATCGCTAATGACATAGAATCATTGAGACCAGAGGGGACAGGGAATCCCACCATAACATCCTTTACATTATCTGACAGCCCCTTCCGAAAAAGGGCCGCCAAAGCGTCGTCATTCCACTTGGTCAGGACTGCCCACCTACGGAATCTCTGACAGTATAACTCAGCATCATCAAGCCCCTGATTTAATGCCAACAAGGCTTTTTCAGCTTGATCAGTGACATTAGGCTCATCGTACAATAACCCCAAAGCCTGAAAAAATGCATCAACATCACTCAAAACAGGATCCCCAGGTGTCAGGGAAAAAGCCCAATCCTGAGGATCGCCGCGCAGGAGAGAGATGACAATTTGAACCTGCTGCGCTGCGTTTCCTGAGGACTTAGATTTTAAGGCAAAAAACAATTTACAATTATTTTTGAAATTCTGAAACTTAGCTCGATCCCCTAAAAACAAATCTGGCGTGGGAATCCTAGGTTCCACAACAGGCAACCTAGCAAGATAGATAGCAATACTCCGAACCTCAGTGGCAAGCTGATCCACACGGCCAGACAACTGTGCAAACTCCATTGAGAGAAAAAAAAATCCTCCCCAGCACCCAGAGATACAGAGGGAAAAAAAAAAAATGCAACAAACAGAAAAATATCTCTGACAACCTTTTTTTTTTTTTTTCTTTCACAATATTTTTTCCCTTCTGTGAGTACCATACAATTTTAAATTTTTTAGGCCGGTGATACTGTTATGATTCGGTAGCTGAGGAGTGCAGGCAAAAAGGCAATACACCAGAGCAGTTGGAATCTATGAGATTGCAGTACCCTGACTAACCACCACAACTAGAGGCAGCCGTGGAGCGTTCCTACGTTGGTCTTAGACGCCTCGTCACAGCCTGAGAAACTAACTACACCTAAAGATAGAAATAGGAAAGCTATCTGCCCGGAGCAGAACCCCAAAGATAATAGCAAGCCCCCAAACATGTAATGGCGGTTAGACAAGACGAAATACTGACACAGACAGAAAATAGTATGAGCAAAAGTTGGGGCCCAAACTAACTAAATAGAAAAGGATAGGAAGGGTACTTACTGCAATCCCAAAAAAAACCTGAAAGCACCAACTCTACTAATTTCAAAATCACCTGAGATCACACAACCTCTACCACCTAAATTAGCTCTCTGGTGTAACAAAATCAAAACAGCAGCCACTGAAAAAACTGGAAAAAGCAAAAGTACAAACATCAGTGGCTGAACTAAACTGAGAGGGCAAAAGCCCCCTGAGGGAACCCAGAAGGCCCCACAGAAGTGCAGGACAAAATGCAAAAATCAAGCACAGAAACAAAAAGAAGAAAATGTCTTATCTGTTAGAAGGAGATGCAGACAAGACACAGCAGGCTACAAGGGAAACTGGAATCAAGGATTCAGACCAGAACAATTGATCACCGGCAACCCTGATGGGAAGGTGACTCCCTTATATAAGACCAGTCAGTAACACCTGATTCCCAGTCCTCACAATCTTCACTGAACAGACCAGTACCGCTTGTAACCACCAGAGGGAGCCTCTGCTCAGAACTCATCTCAAGCCCATTCACAACACAGACACCTGATCCTTATTATGTGTCAAAGTTTGCATGAGCAGACACATAAGTGGGATCCTCATGCTTATGATGGCGTCGTCTGCACTTAACAGCCGTGTGCATTCCTCAAAACACTTAAGGACTTTACAGAGGTCTTTCAGCTTTGACCACTGCACACCCAACAACTCCATGTCTGCCCTCAAACTGTCTGCACGTGTATCCTCCCACAAGTGCATTACAGTCTGCCTCTGTTCGCACAGCCTCTCAACCATGTGCATGGTGGAGTTCCACCTTGTTGCAACGTCTATGATTAGGCAGTGCTTGGGAGGTGGAACGATCGCTGCAGCCTCTGCATCCGACTAGAGTCTACGGGCGCCTTAAGGAGCAGGGCTGTTAACTCCGGATAATTACTTAGGAAGCACTGCACCACCAGGTTCAAGGTGTGAGCCAGGCAATGTATGTGTCTGAGTTTTGCCAGGGCTATGGCCGCCACAAAATTATGGCCGTTATCACTGACTACCTTGCCTGGCTCAAGATGTAGACTGCCCAGCCATGACTCAGTTTCTCGCTGCAAGTAGTCGGCCAGTACCTCCGCGGTGTGTCTGTTGTCGCCCAAAGACATCATCTTTAAAACAGCCTGCTGACACTTACCACTAGCTGTTCGATAGTGCTTCACCTTGTGTGCAACACTGGCAGCTGCGGATGGAGTGCTCGTGCGACTGTGCTCTGTCGATGAGCTTTCGCTTCTGGAGGAGGAGGAGGGTCAAACGCCTACAGCCAACTGTCTCCTAAACCGTGGGCTAGGCAGCACTGTCCCACCGCTGCTGTCCCCTGTGGAGCCTGCATCCACCACATTAACTCAGTGCACAGTGATGGACACGTAACGCCCCTGGCCATGCCTACTGGCCCATGCATCTGTTGTGAGGTGCACCTTTCCACTCACTGATTGTTTGAGTGCATGGACAATGCGGTCTTTCACATGCAGGTGGAGGGCAGGGATGGCTTTTCTAGAAAAGTAGTGCTGACTGGGTAGGTCATAGCGTGGACAGCGTAGGCCATAAGCTCTCGGAACGCTGCGCTTTCAGGCAAACAGAAGGGCATCATCTCTAATGAGATTAGTTTGGCAATTTTGGCGTTCAAAGCCAGTGTACGTGGATGAGAAGATGAGTACTTTATTGTCCTACTCAGAGTGTCTGCCAGGGTGAGCTGGACTTGAGAGCTGCATATTGGTGAACTAGCCGTGGACATGACAGACTGAGAGGGATTGGTGATGTTAATGGGGGTGTGGTGGTGGTGATGATGGCCTAGATTCAGTCTTTCATTGCAAAAATATTTTTATTCCCTGACTGCTTTGGCCTTGCGACGACACCTCAACATTCCTTGCTGGTGGTGTGCTAACTGGTGGGCTTACAGTGGGGGAAGCGATGGAGCGTTGCTGGCTACCTTCAGTCGGAGCAGGTGCACATGTGCTACCTGAGTTTTTATAGTCCGTCCAAGCTTGCAAGTGCAAGTTCATTAAATGTCTAAGCATGCAACTGGTGTTCAAATTTCTGAGATTATTCCTTAAGCTAATGGTCCTTCCGCACTTCTTACAGATAAACTTTGCCTCATCAATAGGATTTTGGTCAAAAAAGTGCCACACTGCACTCTTCCTACTATGGTATAAATTTTCAGGGCTTGCACGCTGTGCTAATTGGACCGTGTGGCCAAGCTGTGCTGCAACTTTTTGTTTTTTTAACACGTTTTTGGACAGATACGGCCTGTCAGATAACCGCTGCTGCAATGTCGATGCCTGCTGCGGATCCTTCTCCTCTTCTTGCCAGCGGCACCCTCTTCCCCCAATGGATGCCAATCCGGGTCAACAACTGGGTCATCCATCACCTACTCTTCAATTTCATCTGCACCTTCCTCTCTGTCACCATGTAAGGTGGTATAGTATGTGGGGAGGGGCACCGGAGTTTCATCAGGGTCAGTGTTATGATTCGGTAGCTGAGGAGTGCAGGCAAAAAGGCAATACACCAGAGCAGTTGGAATCTATGAGATTGCAGTACCCTGACTAACCACCACAACTAGAGGCAGCCGTGGAGCGTTCCTACGTTGGTCCTAGACGCCTCGTCAAAGCCTGAGAAACTAACTACACCTAAAGATAGAAATAGGAAAGCTATCTGCCCCGGAGCAGAACCCCAAAGATAATAGCAAGCCCCCAAACATGTAATGGCGGTTAGACAAGACGAAATACTGACACAGACAGAAAATAGTATGAGCAAACTTTGGGGCCCAAACTAACTAAATAGAAAAGGATAGGAAGGGTACTTACTGCAATCCCAAAAAAATCCCTGAAAGCACCAACTCTACTAATTTCAAAAACACCTGAGATCACACGACCTCTACCATCTAAATTAGCTCTCTGGTGTAACAAAATCAAAACAGCAGCCACTGAAAAAACTGGAAAAAGCAAAAGTACAAACATCAGTGGCTGAACTAAACTGAGAGGGCAAAAGCCCCCTGAGGGGACCCAGAAGCCCCCACAGAAGTGCAGGACAAAATGCAAAAATCAAGCACAGAAACAAAAAGAAGAAAATGTCTTATCTGTTAGAAGGAGATGCAGACACGACACAGCAGGCTACAAGGGAAACTGGAATCAAGGATTCAGACCAGAACAATTGATCACCGGCAACCCTGATGGGAAGGTGACTCCCTTATATAAGACCAGTCAGTAACACCTGATTCCCAGCCCTCACAATCTTCACTGAACAGACCAGTACCGCTTGTAACCACCAGAGGGAGCCTCTGCTCAGAACTCATCCCAAGCCCACTCACAACAGTACCCCCCCCTTGAGGAGGGGTCACCGAACCCTCATTTGAGCAACCAGGTCGGTCAGGATGAGTTCTATGGTGCGCACGGATGAGTCTCCTAGCATGGATGTCCGAAGCAAACACCCAAGAATTGTCTTCCTGACCATAACCTCTCCACTTAACTAAATACTGGAGTTTCCGTCTAGAAAAACGAGAATCTAATATTTTCTCAACCACATACTCCAGATTGCCCTCAACCAAAACAGGGTCAGGAGGCACAGCAGCAGGAACCACTGGCTCAACAAACCTCTTCAACAAGGACTTGTGGAACACGTTATGGATCTTAAATGTCCCTGGAAGAAGCAAACGAAAAGAAACAGGATTAAGAATCTCCATGATCTTATAAGGTCCAATGAACCTAGGCTTAAATTTAGGAGATGCTACTCTCATAGGAATATTTTTTGAGGACAACCAGACCAAGTCCCCAACTTTAAACCGAGTACCATCAGTCCTATGCCGGTTAGCAAACCGCTGGGCCCTCTCTTGAGAGAGGGACAACCTCTCCACTACCTGGTCCCAAATCTGTTGCATACGCTCCACAACAGAGTCAACACCCGGACAGACAGAAGCCTCCGTCTGTCCCGATGAAAATCGAGGGTGAAACCCAGAATTACAGAAAAATGGAGACATCAAAGTGGCAGAGCTAGCCCTATTATTAAGAGCAAACTCAGCCAAAGGCAAAAAAGAAACCCAGTCATCCTGATCAGCAGGCACAAAGCATCTTAGATAAGTCTCCAATGTCTGGTTTGTTCTCTCAGTTTGACCATTGGTCTGAGGATGAAACGCCGAGGAGAAAGACAATTGAACACCAAGTTTAGAACAAAAGGTCCTCCAAAATCTGGAAACAAACTGGACTCCTCTGTCAGACACAATGTTCTCAGGAATGCCGTGTAAACAAACCACGTGCTGAAGGAACAAAGGCACCAATTCAGAGGAGGAAGGCAACTTAGGCCATGGCACAAGATGTATCATCTTGGAAAACCTATCACAAATCACCCAGATGGCGGTCATTCTCTGAGAAACAGGAAGGTCGGAAATGAAATCCATAGAGATATGGGTCCATGGTCTCTTGGGCACAGGCAATGGCATCAACAAACCACTAGAGCGAGAGCAAGGCTTGGAGCGAGAGCAAGTCCCGCAGGACTGCACAAATTCCCTGACATCACGAGACAAGGTAGGCCACCAAAAGGACCGACTAACCAAGTCTCTGGTACCAAAAATTCCGGGATGCCCAGCCAACGCGGAACAATGAATCTCAGACATCACACTCTTTTTCCACTGCTCCGGGACAAACAATTTTCCAACAGGGCAGCGCTCGGGCCTATCCTCCTGACACCCCTCCAGAGCAAGTCTCAAATTGGGTGAGATGGCGGAAAGAACTACACCCTCTTTCAAAATAACAGAAGGATCAGATAACTCAGGAGAGTCCGCAAGGAAACTCCTCGAGAGAGCATCCGCCTTAACATTCTTAGTGCCAGGAAGAAAGGAAACCACAAAATTAAAAGTGTGAAAAACAAGGCCCACCTGGCCTGTCTAGGATTGAGTCGCTTGGCAGATTCCAGATAAACCAGATTCTTATGGTCCGTAAGGACCACCACCCGATGTTTGGCTCCCTCCAGCCAATGTCTCCACTCTTCAAAAGCCCACTTCATGGCCAATAACTCCCGACTACCCACGTCATAATTACGTTCAGTAGGAGAAAATTTTCGAGAGAAAAAGGCACAAGGGTTACTTTTAGAGGTCTCTGGATCTTTTTGGGACAAAACGGCACCTGCCCCAATTTCAGAGGCATCAACCTCCACCTGAAATGGCAGAGAAACATCAGGCTGCCGTAGAACAGGAGCAGAAGTGAATCTCTGCTTAAGTTCCTGAAATGCAGAGACTGCCTCAGGAGGCCAATTCACCACATCAGAACCCTTTTTGGTCAAATCAGTTAATGGTTTAACAATAACCGAGAAATTACCAATAAATTTACGATAAAAATTGGCAAAACCCAAAAATCTTTGAAGAGCCTTTAATGAAGTAGGTTGGACCCAATCACAGATGGCCTGAACCTTGACCGGGTCCATTTCAATAACAGATGGGGACAAAATGAATCCCAGAAATGAGATCCTCTGTACGCCAAAAAGACACTTTGATCCCTTCACATACAGAGCATTCTCTCTCAAAATCTGGAATACAGTTCGAACATGTTTCACATGAGAGTCCCAGTCATTGGAAAAAATCAAGATATCATCCAAATAAACAATCAGAAATTTATCCACAAAATCCCTGAAAATGTCATTCATGAAGGACTGGAAGACAGAAGGAGCATTAGTGAGCCCAAAGGGCATCACAAGGTACTCAAAATGCCCCTCCGGGGTATTGAATGCCGTCTTCCATTCATCCCCGTGCTTAATGCGAATAAGGTTATATGCCCCCCTGAGGTCAAGCTTGGTAAACCAAGTAGCGTTTTTCACCCTGGAAAACAGGTCAGAAATCAAGGGTAACGGGTATTGATATTTCACAGTAATATTGTTCAAAAGACGATAATCAATACACGGCCTTAATGAACCATCCTTTTTGGCCACAAAGAAAAAACCGGCACCTAAGGGTGAAGAGGATGGTCTGATATGACCTTTCTCCAATGACTCCTTGATATAAGACCGCATAGCGTCATGTTCAGGTACAGACAAGTTAAAAAGGCGACCTTTAGGGAATTTACTACCAGGCACTAATTCAATAGCGCAGTCATAGCTCCTATGGGGAGGCAAGGATGCAGATTTACTTTCGCTAAACACATCAGAAAAATCAATCAAAAAGTCAGGAACATCCTGAGCCTGGGGGAAGGCAGAAAAAACAGGAGTGTTGGTATTAACACATTGGCAGCCCCAACTGGTTACAGACACAGATTTCCAATCCAAAACAGGATTATGAGACTGTAACCAAGGGAAACCCAGTACGATAATATCATGCAGATTATACAGAACCAAAAATTTGCAGCACTCTTGATGATCAGGTTCAACCCTCATTATAACCTGAGTAGAGAACTGAGGTTTATTCTCAGCCAAAGGGGTAGAATCGATCCCCAGAAAGGGGAATAGACTTCTGTAGGGGTATCAAGGGAAACCCACAACGTTTAGCAAAATCATAATCCATCAGGTTAATAGCTGCTCCAGAATCAACGAAAGCCTGAGCAGAAAATGAGGACAGAGAGCATATCAGAGTGACAGTTAGTAAAAACTTAGTCTGAACACTACCAAGACAACTGAGCGTGCAAAACGTCCTCCCCGCTTAGGGCAGACTGAAATAGCATGAGAGGCATCACCACAGTAGAAACATAACCCATTGCGCTTTCGAAACTCATGACGCTGTGCCCCAGACACCACTCTATCACACTGCATGGATTCAGAAGCAGGTTCACAAGGCAACACTATTCCACGCATACTTCTCCGCTCACGCAAACGTCTGTCAATTTGAATCGCTAATGACATAGAATCATTGAGACCAGAGGGGACAGGGAATCCCACCATAACATCCTTTACATTATCTGACAGCCCCTTCCGAAAAAGGGCCGCCAAAGCGTCGTCATTCCACTTGGTCAGGACTGCCCACCTACGGAATCTCTGACAGTATAACTCAGCGTCATCAAGCCCCTGATTTAATGCCAACAAGGCTTTTTCAGCTTGATCAGTGACATTAGGCTCATCGTACAATAACCCCAAGGCCTGAAAAAATGCATCAACATCACTCAAAACAGGATCCCCAGGTGTCAGGGAAAAAGCCCAATCCTGAGGATCGCCGCGCAGGAGAGAGATGACAATTTGAACCTGCTGCGCTGCGTTTCCTGAGGACTTAGATTTTAAGGCAAAAAACAATTTACAATTATTTTTGAAATTCTGAAACTTAGCTCGATCCCCTAAAAACAAATCTGACATGGGAATCCTAGGTTCCACAACAGGCAACCTAGCAAGATAGATAGCAATACTCTGAACCTCAGTGGCAAGCTGATCCACACGGCCAGACAACTGTGCAAACTCCATTGAGAGAAAAAAAAAAAATCCTCCCCAGCACCCAGAGATACAGAGGGGAAAAAGAAAAAAAATGCAACAAACAGAAAAATATCTCTGACAACTCTGACAACCTTTTTTTTTTTTCTTTCACAATACTTTTTCCCTTCTGTGAGTACCATACAATTTTCAATTTTTTGGGCCAGTGATACTGTTATGATTCGGTAGCTGAGGAGTGCAGGCAAAAAGGCAATACACCAGAGCAGTTGGAATCTATGAGATTGCAGTACCCTGACTAACCACCACAACTAGAGGCAGCCGTGGAGCGTTCCTACGTTGGTCCTAGACGCCTCGTCACAGCCTGAGAAACTAACTACACCTAAAGATAGAAATAGGAAAGCTATCTGCCCCGGAGCAGAACCCCAAAGATAATAGCAAGCCCCCAAACATGTAATGGCGGTTAGACAAGACGAAATACTGACACAGACAGAAAATAGTATGAGCAAAAGTTGGGGCCCAAACTAACTAAATAGAAAAGGATAGGAAGGGTACTTACTGCAATCCCAAAAAAAACCCTGAAAGCACCAACTCTACTAATTTCAAAAACACCTGAGATCACATGACCTCTACCACCTAAATTAGCTCTCTGGTGTAACAAAATCAAAACAGCAGCCACTGAAAAAACTGGAAAAAGCAAAAGTACAAACATCAGTGGCTGAACTAAACTGAGAGGGCAAAAGCCCCCTGAGGGGACCCAGAAGGCCCCACAGAAGTGCAGGACAAAATGCAAAAATCAAGCACAGAAACAAAAAGAAGAAAATGTCTTATCTGTTAGAAGGAGATGCAGACACGACACAGCAGGCTACAAGGGAAACTGGAATCAAGGATTCAGACCAGAACAATTGATCACCGGCAACCCTGATGGGAAGGTGACTCCCTTATATAAGACCAGTCAGTAACACCTGATTCCCAGTCCTCACAATCTTCACTGAATAGACCAGTACCGCTTGTAACCACCAGAGGGAACCTCTGCTCAGAACTCATCCCAAGCCCACTCACAACAGGTCAGATTCTGGCTCAGTAGACTGCGAGGGCAATGTAGTGCTGTGGGTCAATGTGCCAGCATAATCATCTAGCAGTGGCTGTGCATCAGTGCACTCCATGTCAGATTCATCTTTGACTGGGGAATTCAGGATTTGACTTGATAACCCAGGCATGGTATGTGAAAAGAGCTACATAGTGTAATCTGAAGTGTGGGCTGTCGCATCCTTCAATTTTGGTGGGGGTAAGGACACAAGGAAAGGTGTTTTTCCTGACCAGGAGCCTGCACTGACGACTCAGTGCTTGCATTTTTAGAAACTTCAGAAGAGGAGGCGATAGAGCTGGAGTCTGTTTTGGCAATTGTAAGACAAAACCTGTTCCTGATGCTCAGGCTTTAAAATCGGTTTACCTACTCCCAGAAAAGGGAGCCTTCCTGGCCTTCTTGAGCCAGACGATGACACCGGATCAACACCTCCTGCCTTAGGTGCTATTGTGCTTTTGGCACTTCCAGCAGATGCACCACCACCACCATTTGTACCAGCTGACCCCCCACCAACGTCCGTGGCCTCTTCCACCACACTTCCTCATTTTTGGGAAAATGTACTCAAAATACCATCAGATATATGGTACTGTATAGGAAGCGTACAGCTGTATACAGTCTAGGGGTAATTGTAAATCTTATATATTTGAGGAGTCAGACACAGAAGCTCACAGGCTCAGTATTGATTAGACCAAAATATAAAAAGCTGATAAAGGGTACTGTATCAGCAGATACCAGGTATATATAGTATAGTGAAAATATTCTAAATCTCTGTTTATATTTCAGGAGTCAGACACAGACGCTCTCAGGCTCAGTATGGATTAGACTAGAATATAAAAAGCTGAAAAAGGGTACTGTATCACAAGAGTACAGCTGTATACAGTCTAGGGGTAATTGTAAATCTCTGTATATATTTCAGGAGTCAGACACAGACGCTCTCAGGCTCAGTATGGATTAGACCAGAATATAAAAAGCAGAAAAAGGGTACTGTATCAGAAGCGTTCAGCTGTATACAGTGTTGGGGTAATTTTTAAATCTCCGTATATATTTCCGGAGTAACAGACAGACGCTCACAGGCTCAGTATGGATTAGACAAGAATATAAAAAGCTGAGAAAGGGTACTGAATCACCAGATCCCAGGTATATATAGTATAGTGAAAATATTGTAAATCTCTGTATATATTTCAGGAGTCAGACAAAGACTCTCACAGGCTCAGTATGGATTAGACAAGAATATAAAAAGTAGAAAAAGGGTAATGTATTAGAAGCGTACAGCTGTATACAGTGTTTGGGTAATTTTAAATCACCAGAATATGAAAAGCTGAAAAAGGGTACTGTATTACCAGATACTAGGTATATATAGTATAGTGAAAATATTGCGAATCTCTGTATATATTTCAGGAGTCACACACAGACGCTCTAAGGCTCAGTATGGATTAGACTGGAATATAAAAAGCATATACGCAAGAAATAATCACACATGTGGCTCAATGTTCCAGGTGTCAATGATGCACATAGAGTGGTGGGTGGAGGAGGACTTTCTGCCAAAAAGGGTACTGTATCACAAGAGTACAGCTGTATACAGTCTAGGGATAATTGTAAATCTCCGTATATATTTCCGGAGTAACAGACAGACGCTCACAGGGTCAGTATGGATTAGACCAGAATATGAAAAGATGAAAAAGGGTACTGTATCACCAGATACCAGATATACTGTATATAGTATAGCAAAAATATTGTAAATCTCTGTGTATATTTCAGGAGTCAGACAAAGACACTCATAGGCTCACTATGGATTAGACAAGAATATAAAAAGTAGAAAAAGGGTAATATATTAGAAGCGTACAGCTGTATACAGTGTTGGGGTAATTTTAAATCTCCGTATATATTTCCAGAGTCAGATACAGACTCTCACAGGCTCAGTATGACTCACACCAGAATATAAAAAGTAGAAAAAGGGTAATGTATCAGAAGCGTACAGCTGTATACATTATTGGGGTAATTTTTAAATCTCCGTATATATTTCCAGGGTAACAGACAGACGCTCACAGGCTCAGTATGGATTAGACCAGAATATGAAAAGCTGAAAAAGGGTACTGTATCACCAGATAACAGGTATATATAGTATAGTGAAAATATTGTAAGTCTCCGTATATATTTCAGGAGTCAGACAAAGAGGCTCACAAGCTCAGTATGGATTAGCCAAGAATATAAAAAGTAGAAAAAGGGTAATGTATTAGAAGCGTACAGCTGTATACAGTGGTGGGGTAATTTTTAAATCTCCTGTGAGACAGTGAGGGAATATGTGTTGAATGGGGTGTACATTTCACCTAGGTACTGTGCTGTATGGTATAAGGGAAATGTGTGGCTTTGTAAACCTAGTGGTAGAGAAAGGTCACTACACCTCACATTCAGCACACACTTGCAGCTCAAGCCTGAAACCGTTCAGCTGTTAATTAGGAGACCAGAAGTAGGTGTCTGCAAACACATTCAGGGAGCTGGCTTAGCCTGGACACAGGAAGGTGTCCCGGCACAAGAAGCAGTCTCCAAGAGTGGAGCTGGCTTAGCCTGGACACAGGAAGGTGTCCCGGCACAAGAAGCAGTCTCCAAGAGTGGAGCTGGCTTAGCCTGGACACAGGGAGGTGTCCCGGCACAAGAGCAGTCTCCGGGAGTGGGAGCACGCTCAGTCTGGACACAGGAAGGTGTCCCGGCACAAGAAGCGTCTCCAGGAGTGTGAGCTATCTCAGTCTGGGTGCAGGAGGTACCCCGGACACAGGAGTAGTCTCAGTGAGAATCCGTGCGAATAGCGGCTGAATAGGAGTGGATCTCTCTCAAGTCTGGACGCTGAAGGGGCCTTCAGACACAAGGAGGAGTATCTGTGAAGCTCCATACTGGTAACATATATCATGTGTGTTGTTTTGGGAACAGACTGGTAGAGTCTGGACCCGGAGAGACAGGGAAATCGATCTATGTGTAATTAGTGGCTAGACAAGCCCAGGTTTTCTGTTTATGATTTATTTTTATCTGTTTGCTGTGGACTTTAATAAAGCTGGTTGCGGCCAGTTTTCACCAGAACTGCTGTCTGAATGAACTGTTTTCGTGCCATTCTGTCTACCCAGACAGCGATCCTAGAGCTATACCCCCTGGAAATGTCACACTCCGTATACATTTCCGGAGTAACAGGCAGACGCTCACAGGCTCAGTATGGATTAGTCCAGAATATGAAAAGCTGAAAAAGGGTAATCTATCACCAGATAACAGGTATATATAGTATAGTGAAAATATTGTAAATCTCCGTATATATTTCAGGAGTCAGACAAAGACGCTCACAGGCTCAGTTAGGATTAGACCAGAATATGAAAAGCAGAAAAAGTGTACTGTATCAGAAGCGTACAGCTGTATACAGCGTTGGGGTAATTTAAATCTCTGTATATATTTCTAGAGTCAGACACAGACTCTCACAGGCTCAGTATGGATCACACCAGAATATAAAAAGTAGAAAAAGGCTAATGTATCAGAAGCGTACAGCAGTATATAGTGTTTGGGTAATTTTATATCTCTGTATATTTTTCCAGAGTAACACACAGACGCTCCTTCAGTATGGATTTGACAGTAATACAGAAGACAAAAAAACTAGTACTGTATCATAAGATACCAGCTGTATACGGTTTTGGGGAAAATTGAAATCTCCATATATATTTCCGGAGTCACACACAGATAGTCAGCATGTATTTGTCCGTGATACCAGCCGGTATACGGTAGTGTGTGAGGAGCGTACAGCTATATACGGTGTGGGAAAAAGTGAAGGCTCGGTAACTGTGCAGAAAAAAAAAATAAAAGTATTAGTGCTGTGTAGGTGCTGTGTAAAAAGCAGTCTGCACAGCAGTGTACACACAGCAATACAGCCAGCAGGCATCCTAATAATCAGCTCTGCTGCTGCACACAAGAAATGCCTCCGCTGTCACTGGCAGGCAGCCTAATAATCAGCTCTGCTGCTGCACACAACAAAATCCTCCCCTGTCCCTGCACACTAGCTGTACAGCTAATCGCTATCAGCACAAGCACAGAATAACTTATTTTTTCCTGCCTAACTCTCTCCCTACTGAGAAACAGCGGCAGCAACCTCTCCCTACGCTAAGATCGGAAGAAGTAAAATGGCGGTCAGTGCTCAGGGCTTCTATAGCCACTATGACGCTCCCCAAAGCAAGCCAATCACTGCAATGCCCTTCTCTAAGATGGTGGTGGCCGCTGCCCATGTCATCTCGCTGCCCACAGTGTACATCCTTGCTCATTGGCTGAGAAAAGGTGCCTGCAAGCATTATGGGAAAACCGACTTTGGCACTCGGGTCGACGACCGCATGGCCGACCTCACGCTATGGTCGGGTTTCGGTCGGCGAAAAGTCGGTCATTTTTTAATCTGACCGACCTGTTTCGCTCAACTCTAGCAATCATATCACCATATAAGGCAGTCCACTGCAGGGCGTCAGGGATCTAAGAGTCAAGAAAACAGTAGTCCCAGGACCAGAGTGGTGTGGGAAGCCAGAGTGGTGTGCGTATCACTGCAGAGCGCAGCTTCGTCAGGGGAAGTGTAGGAAAGAGAGGTATTGCAGTCTTTAAATAGCAGTCAGTCAATCAGGCACAACAAGCAAGAGGTGTGTAAACATGGGGAGGTAAATACCAGAAATTCTATCCTGATCAGAATAGGCACGTGCGCTGTAGATAAGGATATAAATACTTATGACTGCCACTTCAGAAATAGGAGGATATATTTAGTGATGAGTGAACCTGAACAGTAAACACCTACTGTTCGGGCACAGACCCCATTGTAACAATTATGTAAGTACTAAGGAATCTGATAGCGTGGGATAATACCAGTCTGAGAACAAAGCTGCAGGAAAAAGTTGTATTTAAACAAATTAGAAATGCAAACAGAACTTACACAGATATTCCTGCAATTGTAACGAGGTGCTCAGCATAATATACTAAATCACAGCAAACTGAATAGCGGGACGCGACCGCTAATACGAACAAGTCCGGCAAGGATATGACACAGGAGTGCACACGGCACTTAAACGAGGAAGTCCATTAAAGATATCAGTGGGTATGCATACAGTACTTAAACGTGGTTATCCAGCAAGGGGGTAGTGGAATTCCACACAGTAGTTAAACAAGGGAGTTCAGAAATAACTTGATCACATGTGGGTACTGCACTTTTTTATGGGAGTCCACTAGTGGTGAGCGAGTATACTCGTTGCTCGGGTTTTCGCGAGCACGCTCGGGTGATCTCTGAGTATTTTGGAGGGCTCAGAGATTTAGTTTCTGTTGACGCAGCTTCATAATTTGCGACTGCTTGACAGCCTGAATACATGTGGGAATTCCCTAACAAACAGGCATTCCTCACATGTATTCAGGCTGTCCAGCAGTCGCAAATCAAGCAGCTGCGTCGACAGAAACTAAATCTCCGAGCACGCCAAAATACTCGGAGATCACCCAAGCGTGCTTGGAAAAACCCAAGCAACAAGTATACTTGCTCATCACTAGAGTCCACTAATACATAGAAGAAGCGGAGACAGGGGAAGGTCTCTAAAAGGTACACACAGACCTTAAGAAGATGGCAAAGTCAGGATTCCTTACAGCAGTTCCAAGGGTGATTAGCTTCACACCAGAAGTCCCAGACAGTAGTTGAGCACAAATGTCTGTAGGCAGCAGAATGTAGAGAGGCAGAGCCCCGAGTAACGAGCAGCAGCCACAGCAGGGAGTCCACTAGCAAATGGGCAGGAGCTCAGGAGCAAGACAGCAGCAAAATATTCAGGCACAGGAGAGCACAAGACCCGGACTTAAAGGGAATATGTCACCCCATTTTAGCCATATCAGCTAAAGATATGACTGAATAGTGCGTCCCATAAGCAAGCTATCGGTACGTAGCTTATATCCTGATACCCCCGTTTTGATAGCAAAACACCTTTGTAAAGTTCGGATTTTTTTCTGTAAATCAGGCGGTCCGGTCCGGAGGGCGGCACGTTTTCTCTCTTTCCCCCCCCGCTCCTCGGCATCTCTTGCGTATGGCCGTCTGTGAATCACACAGATGGCGTTCGGCTTCCCGTGATTGCGCTTTTCAAATTCCCCCCACGCATGCGCAGTGTGCTTTGCCCAACAGTGGGCAAAGCATAAAATAATTACAGCGCATGCGCAACTCTTTCCTTGCCCCGGAAATAACTGCTCGCCTTGGACGACTTCCGGGGCAAGGAAAGTGAAGGACAATAGTTGAGCATGCACTGTAATGATTTTATGCTTTGCCCGCTGTTGGGCAAAGCACACTGCGCATGCGCGGGGGAATTTGAAAAGCGCAATCGCGGGAAGCCGAACGCCGTCTGTGCGATTCACAGACGGCCATACGCAAGAGATGCCGAGGAGCGAGGGGGGAGAGGGAAAACGCCGCCCTCCGGACCGGACCGCCCTGATTTACAGATAAAAATCTGAACTTTACAAAGGTATTTTGCTATCAAAACGGGGGTATCAGGATATAAGCTACATACCGATAGGTAGCTTATGGGACGCACTATTGAGTCATATCTTTAGCTGTTATGGCTAAAATGGGGTGACAGATTCCCTTTAAATAATCAGGACAGACAGGAAGTTCCACGACAAGGCGAGATACAAGAGTCCATCTTGGATCAGGGCAAACAGGCACATAGGAAAGTCCAGAATCCTTACACCCGTACTTTGGATGTTTCTCACACTGTCATCTGCATGACAGCACAAGAAACACAGGCGGCTCTAATTGGCAGAAAGATTATTACCACTGGTCAGAGCACTGCAGTGAGCCAGCATCTGTGACTGGCGGTAAAAAGTTTACTGGCAGTCACAGAGGCATTGGTTGATGGGAGTTCTACTCCCATCAGCCTACGCCTGCTGTCACTGACAGCAGAGAGAGCAAGCGCTGCTGATGGGAGTGTTCATCAGCCAACGTCTGCGCTATAAATGAATAAATAAATTAAAAAAAGATGTGCATCTGTTCTACTTTTGATTACCAGCACAGGCTAAACTGACAGATGTGGGCTGCAACCCTCAGCTGTCAGCTTTATCACTGCTGTGCATCAAGGATAATTTTTTCAAAAATTATTTAAATAAATCATTTTAAAAAAGGCATGGGGTCCCCCCATTTTTGAGAACCAACCTAGCTAAAAAGTACAGCTGGAGGCTGGTATTCTCAGGCTGGTAAAGGGATATAGATATTATACCCCCACCTATAAATAGCAGCCTGCAGCTGCCCCTATTAGATGCACCAATTCTGGCTCCTTAGCGGTGACAAGTGGGGTAATATTTGTGAGGTTGATGTCACCTTTGTATTGTCAGGTGACATCAAGCTCAGTTGTTAGTTTTTGAGAGGCCTCTATAAGACGCCTGTCCACTACTAACCCCATGGTCATATTGTAAATAAAACACACACAGAATAAAGTCCTTTATTGGAACTAAAAATCCACACCGTTTTACAAATTTGTTTAAAAATAATAAACAAAATTATACCCACCTTACACCCATTCCATTGAAACCCTTGTCACCTGTAAAATAACAGAAAACAATAAACAACCATGATACTCACCTTACACCCATTCCATTAAAGCCCATGTCCCTGTAAAAAAAAAAAATAATAAACAACCATATTCCTGTCCGAAGTGAAGATAATCCAGAATGTCCTACGATGATTCTGATGATTTGGAGAGCAGTCACATCAGTGAGCGCTCTCCCCATCATCGGGCTTACACTGACAGGAGCGTAATCTGAATGGGGTTCGGGTTTGGGTACTGTCTAAGGTCTCAAACTGAACTTTTTTAAAATATTTGGCTCAACCAGCCGGACCCGAAAATCCAGGGGTTTATCCATGACTAGTTATGATTAAGAACCTTTGTGGTTCGAACTGCATCTTAATTGTTCTGGGATTGCTGGATTAAAAACTATTGCTTCTTCAGAATTTTGTATGGCTGTCTCAGAGATTCACTGGGGATATGGTTTTGGCTCCATTCAATCTCACTGAGCATGAGCTATTTTGCAAAAAAAGAATGGGCAAAAACATCAGCCTCTAGATGTGCAAAGCTGGCAAAAACATACCACAAAGACTTGCAGCAGTAATTGTAGCAAGAGGTGGTCATACAAAGTATTGACTCAGGGGAGATGAATACAAATGCATATCAAATTTTCAGATTTATATTTAAATATTTAGAAAACAATGTATCATTTCCTTTACACTTTACAAATACCTCCTACTTAGTGTTGGTATAAAAGCCTAATAAAAAAACATGTAAGTCTGCGGATGTAATGTAAAAAAATTTGGAAACTACAAGATAGGGCACAGACAGACTGCCATATAACTCATGAAGATGAGTCGCCCGCCAGGGCCGTGGGGTACTCGGCACCGAGCCCGTTCACTTCTATGGGGGATGTCACGGCGACACAGCTCGGTCCGTGGCCCAGGGCGCTCACTGAAAAGGAGAATATTTACAGGGGATTAAAGGTTTGTAATATGTTCGTGACGCCACCTGTGGTACCTGGTCAGTGTGACCAGCGCTGCTGTGTAGATCCGCTGAAGGGTTGGTATTGGGCAGCAAGGTGTTAAGCCTCCCACAAGTAAGGCTAGGTCCTTCAGGGTAGATAGAGTGTGTAGGGGTGCAGGATGGAGGAAGGGAGTTCGGCTGCAGGAGTAATAATGCGAACACACACACAAAAGTCTCTTTCTGTACCTTTACTGATGGAATTGCAGGCACATCCCAGGATACTGGCAGGGTGAAGGATGCACGTCCAGTTCTTTCCACTGAGTAGGTGTAGGGCCTCCTTACTCCTGTAATGTGAGTCTCTGACCTGTGTGAAACTAGGTCTGAGTGTCTCCAACTCTACGCCCGGCTGACCTTGTGGTATGGCCTTCTCTTGGAAAAACACAGTCTCTAATGGCGGATTCTGCCAGACTCCTGTCTTCCTGACCCAGTTACTGTTTCCACCTCTGTCACTCTCTTCTTCTCTTCCACTCGCCTTTCGTCCTACTCGACCCTCACATATACACACTCTGGCCGTAGGTGGCTGCTTCCTCTCTTTCTTCACCGCTCTCAAAGCGTCGGCACGCTTGCTCACTGAACTGAACTCAGTTGACTCAGTTCTGACTAGGCTGGAGTGGCTTGCTTTCCACTTGTACTAGCCTCCACACGTTTGAACTAAGCTTGGAGCTGCAGATTTCAGGTTCTTTCAACAACTGCTGTTCTCGCTCTCACTTACTTCCAAGCTCTGCCTGGAGCTGCTATCAGTCTTCTCCGTCTGTCCTGCACCTGGCTTTGCAGACTAACTGATCTGTGCTCGCTCCTAGAGCTAACTCTCTACTTGCTTCACTCCAAGAGAACTAACAACTCTCCTCCTCTCTCCTCTCTGAGAGAACTAACCTAAACTCTGTGGCTTCACCATCCTTATATACTCTAAAAAGGCATCTTCTGGTGGCTCTAGGGATTGGTGAAGATGTGTGTATGCATATTGGGTCCTCTAGTGGTCATTACCTTCGGTGCATCCCTCTGGGAAATGAGATTCCAAGCGCAGCTGGGCTCCACACAGAGATAGCATTACACTGCAGGTACAGGCCCAGCAACTCCCTAAAACTGTGCATGACATTGTGATGTCTTTCTATGCAGCTGTTAAGCTCAGGTCAGGAGAGCAGATAGCCAGTATGAGGTTTACGATGCGATCCTCACAGAAGTTATATGGCAGTCTGTCTCTGCCCTAAAACACTCAACTCAGCCTGTATGCACGCTCACCATGCAAGACTCCATTGCTGAACAAAAATCATGTTCAAGCGCACTTTAATTTTGCTCAACAACATTTAGACAAAGTAAGCAAAAACCTTGCTGTAACTAAGCAAATAAAAAGCAAGTGCATTTAATTAACAGTTTTTAGGCTGTGTTTCCATGATCAGGAAACAGCGCTTTGGACGGAGCGGAAAGTACGCTCCGTCCAAAGCCCCGCCCCCTTGTGTTATGATTTGGTAGCTGAGGAGAGCAGGCAAAAAAGGAAATACACCAGAGGAGTTGGAAACTATGAGATTGCAGTACCCTGACTAACCACCACAACTAGAGGCAGCCGTGGAGCGTTCCTACGTTGGTCCTAGACGCCTCGTCACAGCCTGAGAAACTAACTACACCTAAAGATAGAAAGAGGAAAGCTATCTGCCCCGGAGCAGATCCCAAAGAACATAGAAAGCCCCCAAACATGTAATGGCGGTTAGACAAGAAGAAATACTGACACAGACAGAAAATAGTATGATCAAACGTTGGGGCCCAAACTTACTAAATAGAAAAGGATAGGAAGGGCACTTACTGCAATCTCAAAAAACCCTGAAAAGCACCAACTCTACTAATTTCAAAAACACCTGAGATCACACGACCTCTACCACCTAAATTAGTTCTCTGGTGTAACCAAAAACAAAACAGCAGCCACTGAAAAAACTGGAAAAAGCAAATGTACAAACATCAGTGGCTGAACTGAACTGAGAGGGCAAAAGCCCCCCGAGGGGACCCTGAAGGCCACCACAGAAGTGCAGGACAAAATGCAAAAATCAAGCACAAAAACAAAAAGAAGAAAATGTCTTATCTGTTAGCAGGAGATTCAGACACGACACAGCAGGCTACCAAGGAAACAGGAATCAAGGATTGAGACCAGAACAATTGATCACCGGCAACCCTGATGGGAAGGCGACTCCCTTATATAAGACCAGTCAGTAACACCTGATTCCCAATCCTCACAATCTTCACTGGACAGTCCAGTACCGTTTGTAACCACCAGAGGGAGCTTCTGCTCAGAACTCATTTCCAGCCTATTCACAACAGTACCCCCCCTTGAGGAGGGATCACTGAACCCTCATTTGAGCAACCAGGTCGGTCAGGATGAGTTCTATGATACGCACGGATGAGTCTCCTAGCATGGATGTCCGAAGCAAACACCCAAGAATTGTCCTCCTGACCATAACCTCTCCATTTAACCAAATACTGGAGTTTCCGTCTAGAAAAACGAGAATTCAATATTTTCTCAACCACATACTCCAGATTGCCCTCAACCAAAACAGGGTCAGGAGGCACAGTAGTAGGAACAAACCTCTTCAACAAGGACTTGTGGAACACGTTATGGATCTTAAATGTCCCTGGAAGAAGCAAACGAAAAGAAACAGGATTAAGAATCTCCATGATCTTATAAGGTCCAATGAACCTAGGCTTAAATTTAGGAGATGCCACTCTCATAGGAATATTTCTTGAGGACAACCAGACCAAGTCCCCCACTTTAAACCGAGGACCATCAGTCCTATGCCGGTTAGTAAACCGCTGGGCCCTCTCCTGAGAGAGGGACAACCTCTCCACTACCTGGTCCCAAATCTGTTGCATACGCTCCACAACAGAGTCAACACCTGGACAGACAGAAGCCTCCGTCTGTACTGAAGAAAATCGAGGGTGAAACCCAGAATTACAGAAAAATGGAGACATCAAAGTGGCAGAGCTAGCCCTATTATTAAGAGCAAACTCAGCCAAAGGCAAAAAAGAGACCCAGTCATCCTGATCAGCAGACACAAAGCATCTTAGATAAGTCTCCAATGTCTGGTTTGTTCTCTCAGTTTGACCATTGGTCTGAGGATGAAACGCCGAGGAGAAAGACAATTGAACACCAATTTTAGAACAAAAGGTCCTCCAAAATCTGGAAACAAACTGGACTCCTCTGTCAGACACAATGTTCTCAGGAATGCCGTGTAAACGACCACGTGCTGAAGGAACAAAGGCACCAATTCAGAGGAGGAAGGCAACTTAGGTAATGGCACAAGATGTATCATCTTGGAAAACCTATCGCAAATCACCCAGATGACGGTCATTCTCTGAGAAACAGGGAGATCGGAAATGAAATCCATAGAGATAAGGGTCCATGGTCTCTTGGGCACAGGTAATGGCATCAACAAACCACTAGAACGAGAGCAAGGCTTGGAGCGAGAGCAAGTCCCGCAGGACTGCACAAACTCCCTGACATCGCGAGACAAGGTAGACCACCAAAAGGACCAACTAACCAAGTCTCTGGTACCAAAAATTCCGGGATGACCGGCCAACGCGGAACAATGAATCTCAGACATTACACTCTTTTTCCACTGGTCCGGGACAAACAATTTCCCAACAGGGCAGCGCTCGGGCTTATCCTCCTGACACCCCTCCAGAGCCAGTCTCAAATTGGGCGAGATGGCGGAAAGAACTACACCCTCTTTCAAATTAACAGAAGGATCAGATAACTCAGGAGAGTCCGCCAGGAAACTCCTCGAGAGGGCATCCGCCTTAACATTTTTAGTGCCAGGAAGAAATGAAACCACAAAATTAAAACGTGTGAAAAACAAGGCCCACCTGGCCTGTCTAGGATTAAGTCGCTTGGCAGATTCCAGATAAACTAGATTCTTATGGTCCGTAAGGACCACCACCTGATGTTTGGCTCCCTCCAGCCAATGTCTCCACTCTTCAAAAGCCCACTTCATGGCTAATAACTCCCGATTACCCACGTCATAATTACGTTCATTGGAAAAAATTTTCGAGAGAAAAAGGCACAAGGGTTACTTTTAGAGGTCTCTGGATCTCTTTGGGACAAAACGGCACCTGCTCCAATTTCAGAGGCATCAACCTCCACCTGAAATGGTAGAGAAACATCAGGCTGCCGTAGAACAGGAGCAGAAGTGAATCTCTGCTTAAGTTCCTGAAATGCAGAGACTGCCTCAGGAGGCCAATTCACCACATCAGAACCCTTCTTGGTCAAATCAGTTAATTGTTTAACAATAGCAGAGAAATTACCAATAAATTTACGATAAAAATTGGCAAAACCCAAGAATCTTTGAAGAGCCTTTAATGAAGTAGGTTGGACCCAATCACAGATGGCCTGAACTTTGACCGGGTCCATTTCAATAACAGATGGGGACAAAATGAATCCCAGAAATGAATCCTCTGAACGCCAAAAAGACACTTTGATCCCTTCACATACAGAGCATTCTCTCTCAAAATCTGGAACACAGTCCGAACATGTTTTACATGAGAGTCCCAGTCATTGGAAAAAATCAAGATATCATCCAAATAAACAATCAGAAATTTATCCACAAAATCCCTGAAAATGTCATTCATGAAGGACTGGAAGACAGAAGGAGCATTAGTGAGCCCAAAGGGCATCACAAGGTACTCAAAATGCCCTTCAGGGGTATTAAATGCCGTCTTCCATTCATCCCCGTGCTTAATGCGAATAAGGTTATATGCCCCCCTGAGGTCAAGCTTGGTAAACCAAGTAGCGTTTTTCACCCTGGAAAACAGATCAGAGATCAAGGGTAAAGGATATTGATATTTCACAGTAATATTGTTCAAGAGACGATAATCAATACACGGCCTTAATGAACCATCCTTTTTGGCCACAAAGAAAAAACCGGCACCTAAGGGTGAAGAGGATGGTCTGATATGACCCTTCTCCAATGATTCCTTGATATAAGACCGCATAGCGTCATGTTCAGGTACAAATAAGTTAAAAAGGCGACCTTTAGGGAATTTACTACCAGGCACTAATTCAATAGCGCAGTCATAGCTCCTATGGGGAGGTAAGGATGCAGATTTACTTTCGCTAAACACATCAGAAAAATCAATCAAAAAGTCAGGAACATCCTGAGCCTGGGGGGAGGTAGAAAAAACAGGAGTGTTGGTATTAACACATTGGCAGCCCCAACTGGTAACAGACACAGATTTCCAATCCAAAACAGGATTATGAGACTGTAACCAAGGGAAACCCAGTACGATAATGTCATGCAGATTATACAGAACCAAAATTTGCAACTCTCCTGATGATCAGGTTCTACCCTCATTATAACCTGAGTAGAGAACTGAGGTTTATTCTCAGCCAAAGGGGTAAAATCGATCCCCAGTAGGTGAATAGACTTCCGTAGGGGTATCAAGGGAAACCCACAACGTTTAGCAAAATCAAAATCCATCAGGTTAATAGCTGCTCCAGAATCAACAAAAGCCTGAGCAGAAAATGAGGACAGAGAGCATATCAGGGTAACAGTTAATAAAAACTTAGTCTGAACACTACCCAAGACAACTGAGCGTGCAAAACGTCTTCCCCGCTTAGGGCAGACTGAAATAGCATGAGAGGCATCACCACAGTAGAAACATAACCCATTGCGCTTTCGAAATTCATGACGCTGTGCCCAGAAACCACTCTATCACACTGCATGGATTCAGAAGCAGGTTCACAAGGCAACATTATTTCACGCATACCTTTCCGCTCACGCAAACGTCTGTCAATTTGAATCGCCAATGACATAGAATCATTGAGACCAGAGGGAAAAGGGAATCCCACCATAACATCCTTTACATTATCTGACAGTCCCCTCCGAAAAAGAGCTGCCAAAGCGTCGTCATTCCATTTGGTCAGGACTGCCCACCTACGGAATCTCTGACAGTATAACTCAGCGACCTCAAGCCCCTGACTTAATGCCAACAAAGTTTTTTCAGCTTGATCAGTGACATTAGGCTCATCGTACAATAACCCCAAAGCCTGAAAAAACGCATCAACATCACTCAAAACAGGATCCCCAGGTGTCAGGGAAAAAGCCCAATCCTGAGGGTCGCCGCGCAGGAGAGAGATGACAATTTGAACCTGCTGCGCTGCGTTCCCTGAAGACTTAGATTTTAAGGCAAAAAACAATTTACAGTTATTTTTGAAATTCAGAAACTTAGCTCGATCCCCTAAAAACAAATCTGGCATGGGAATCCTAGGTTCCACAACAGGCAACCTAGCAAGATAGGTAGCAATAATCTGAACCTCAGTGGCAAGCTGATCCACACGGCCAGACAACTGTGCAAACTCCATTGAGAGAGAAAAAAAATCCTCCTCAGCACCCAGAGATACAGAGGGGAAAAAAAAAGCAACAAACAGAAAAAAAAAAATCTCTGACAACTCTGACAACTTTTTTCTTTCCACAATATTTTTCCCTTCTGTGAGTACCATATAATTTTTAGTTTAGGCCGGTGATACTGTTATAATTTGGTAGCTGAGGAGAGCAGGCAAAAAAGGAAATACACCAGAGCAGTTGGAAACTATGAGATTGCAGTACCCTGACTAACCACCACAACTAGAGGCAGCCGTGGAGCGTTCCTACGTTGGTCCTAGACGCCTCGTCACAACCTGAGAAACTAACTACACCTAAAGATAGAAAGAGGAAAGCTATCTGCCCCGGAGCAGATCCCCAAAGAACATAGAAAGCCCCCAAACATGTAATGGCGGTTAGACAAGAAGAAATACTGACACAGACAGAAAATAGTATGAGCAAACTTTGGGGCCCAAACTTACTAAATAGAAAAGGATAGGAAGGGCACTTACTGCAATCTCAAAAAACCCTGAAAAGCACCAACTCTACTAATTTCAAAAACACCTGAGATCACAAGACCTCTACCACCTAAATTAGTTCTCTGGTGTAACCAAAAACAAAACAGCAGCCACTGAAAAAACTGGAAAAAGCAAATGTACAAACATCAGTGGCTGAACTGAACTGAGAGGGCAAAAGCCCCCGAGGGGACCCTGAAGGCCCCCACAGAAGTGCAGGACAAAATGCAAAAATCAAGCACAAAAACAAAAAGAAGAAAATGTCTTATCTGTTAGCAGGAGATTCAGACACGACACAGCAGGCTACCAAGGAAACAGGAATCAAGGATTGAGACCAGAACAATTGATCACCGGCAACCCTGATGGGAAGGCGACTCCCTTATATAAGACCAGTCAGTAACACCTGATTCCCAATCCTCACAATCTTCACTGGACAGTCCAGTACCGTTTGTAACCACCAGAGGGAGCTTCTGCTCAGAACTCATTTCCAGCCTATTCACAACACCCTTGTGAACGCGCGGTCAATCCAGATGTGTTCATTGAACACATCCGGAATCACTGCAGCACTGCATATTCCTGTTATTTCCCTTGCGGTGACGGAGCGTCGCCGCAAGGGAATAGGACATGCTGCGATCTAAAAAGACGCGCAGCATGTCCGTTAACGCAGGTCTGCCGCCTGCGTGTTTTTAAGCATAGTGGAGAAGGGATTTCTTGAAATCCCCTCCACTATGCTGTAACATCTGGATGCTGTGTGTTTGACGCTGCGCTAGCGCACAGCGTCAAACACGCAGCAATTCCTGAGGCATTCCGGATCGTGGAAACACACCCTTAGTAATACTGTTTTTGATCAAAGGTAACTCTGATGGGACAGTCCTAGCACTGTCTAATATTAAAAACCTTACCATGGGTCAAGATTGACATCAGTGTGTGAATAAGGGCATACAAAAGGACTGGGCCCCACCAGACTGGTGAAGCCTTATATACAATTTCAAGCTCAGGAGAGGGAGGCCACACCTCAGCTTGCACAGAATGCAATAATGCAGAGTAAAAAAACACAAAAAATTAGCTTAACTTGAGTTGGTACACATGCTTACTTTTTCTTTTTTAGGTTTGTGTGTCTTGTGGCCAATGTGAACATGCTTCTGTTTGCTGCATGTGTACCAACTCAAGTTAAGCTCAATTTTTGTTTTTTTTTTCCTCGACATTTAGACAAGCCTGTGGAATACTCGAAGAATATAGTTTGATCACATGAACAAAATTTAACTCTTTGGCTGCCATAATACATGCCATGTTAAAACACCATACCAACAGTGAAGTTTGGAGGTAGGAACATCATGGTGTTGGGCTGTTTTTCAGCATATGACACTGGCAAACTTAATGTACTTGAAGGGAGAATAAATGGACAAATGTAGTGAGACATTCTGGATGCCATCTACCAGGATGATGAAGTTGAAAGGAGGGTGAACATTTCAGCAAGGCAATGATCCCAAACATATAACCAAGGAAACTCTCAATTGGTTTCAGAGAAAAAGAAAATGAAGCTGCTAGAATGGCCCAGCCAATCATCTGACCTGAATCCAATATAAAATGTAATAAATGAACTAAAGCTCAGAGTTTGTAGAATGAACCTATATACTAAACAAAAATATAGACTCAACACTCCACAGGCCACAATCAACACTCCTGATCAACGCTACGCGAAGATGATGTGTTGCACTACAAATGGTAGTCACACCGGATACTGACTGGTTTTCGGACACCCACCCCGGACCCTCACAATGCTGTAATATACTGCACATTTTAGAGTGCCCTTTTGTTGTGGCCAGCCTAAAGGCTGGGTCTCACATAGCGATACACCAGCGATCCCGACAACGATCAGGATCGCTGGTGTATCGCTACATTATCGCTGCTGAGCTGCCAAACAGGCAGCGATCAGTACAAGCGACACTGCGGGTAACATCGCTTAGTTACCCGCAGTGTACCTTGGATACCAGCGCCCTGATGCAGGGAGCTGGTAACCAAGGTACACATCGGGTTTCCAGGCGCTGCGCGGTGCCTGGAAACCCGCTGTGTACCTTGGTTACCAGCTCCCTGCTTCAGGGAGCTGGTATCCAAGGTACACAGCGGGTTTCTAGGCACAGCCCCGTGCCTGGAAACCCGCTGTGTACCTTGGTTACCAGCGGATCGCTGGTCTGCCGCCTGTCACACGCAGCGATGCGTGCCTGTCAGCGGGAGACCAGCGATCAAAAAAATGTCCTGGCCTTTCAGCGACGATCAGCGATACCCGGCAGGGGGGCTGATCGTTGCTGAATGTCACACACAGCGATATCGCTGGTGAGCTCGCTGCTGCGTCACAAAACTAGTGACTCATCAGCGATATCGCTAGCAATATCGCTATGTGAGACGGGGGCTTAAGGCACACCTATGCAATAATCATGCTGTCTAATCAGCATCTTGATATGCCACACCTGTGAGGTGGATGGATTATCTCGGCAAAGGAGAGGTGCTCACTAACACAGATTTAGACAAATTTGTGAGCAATATTTGGGGTACATAGAAAAAGTATTAGATCTTTGAGTTCAGCTCATGAAAAACGGGAGCAAAAAAACAAAAGTATTGCCTTTATATTTTTGTTCAATATATACTGTGTACAGTAGTATTTTCAATAAAATTAACCACTTAGTACAGCAGACCTACTATATCTTAGTAATTATGGCCATCAATCATCCTAAAGCAGCTCACATTTACCACTTCACAGACTCTGCGCCATCATCATATCATCATTTTGGAAGTTCATACACTTTGACATTTTCCAGTGCAGTCATCAAGCTGTTTCTTGCTTTTCAGTTCTGAATAGAATATTACTATTCTTGTTGTAAGATGTTTTGCTTTCAGACTAATTGCTAATAGGTTAAATATATACAGTATGTAACCAAAAGATATCCGCACAGTCCTCATTACAGGATGAAACAAATCCACCCTGTTGACTTGCAAAGTCCCTCCATGCATGACAATCAAAAATAGAGGCAGCAGTCACATGTAGTTTTGGCAAAAAAATAGTGGCAGTGGATATAAAAATATTTTTTTCGCCACAAATAAATTGGAGTGCTCTCTATTTTAGGTAAGTTGGATAACATGCTAATCGCAGGAGGGTTGACTGCTGGGTAGTGTTGAGCATTCCGATACCGCAAGTATCGGGTATCGGCCGATATTCGCTGTATCGGAATTCCGATACTTAGTTCCGATATTTTTCCAATATCGTATACCGGAATCGGAAGTTCCCATAATTCTTTGAGAGGCAATGTGATTTTAGTCAGCCAATGAGGAATCTTATGAAGTGTGGGCACATCCTGTAATGCTGCGGTCATCTTAACTAATGGCATGGCTGTGATTGGCTGCTGAAATGATGTCAGAATGCACTATAAAAGGCGCCGCCGCCATTTTAGCGTCACTGTGCTGTGAACTCAGTTAGGACAAAACGCTGCTCTGCTGACTCTGAGGGACAGTTAGAGATTGCGATTTTGTGTACTTTGCTTTAGGCAGGCTAGTTTACCAACCGCTGTGTAAAGCTTCCTTTTGCCTTGCAGTGTTGTTTTAACAGCTCTGTGCAAGGTGTGTGTGTGAGAGTGCAGGTGACGCTGCAGTTTGCTCTGCATCCAACACTGTCTGTAGGCATCTGCACGTGTCACTCACAGACTCTTTTTTTTTTCTTTAGTGTAATTCTAGCTGCTCCATTCAATAGAAATTATAGTGTGACGCGCTTCCATCCGTATACAATACATTGGTTGCAAACACTATAGAAGTACACAAAGGAGCCTTTCACAGATAGTGAACAGTTGTGTTTCAGTGTTCACTGCAGTCTGTGAGGTTTTGATTTTTTGAGTGCAGATCACGCTCCAGTTAGTTCTTCAACCTCTGCTGGTTGTAGTCTGCTGAGCATGTGTCACTGCCTCATCCTTCACATTTTTCTCTAATTGGTGCTGCTCCATTATATTTGAAAAAAATCTAATCTATTAGTGTGACGCGCTTCCATCCGTATACAATACATTGGTTGCAAACACTATAGAAGTACAGAAAGGAGCCTTTCACAGATAGTGAACAGTTGTGTTTCAGTGTTCACTGCAGTCTGTGAGGTTTTGATTTTTTGAGTGCAGATCACGCTCCAGTTAGTTCTTCAACCACTGCTGGTTGTAGTCTGCTGAGCGTGTGTCACTGCCTCATCCTTCACATTTTTCTCTAATTGGTGCTGCTCCATTATATTTGAAAAAAATCTAATCTATTAGTGTGACGCGCTTCCATCCGTATACAATACATTGGTTGCAAACACTATAGAAGTACAGAAAGGAGCCTTTCACTGATAGTGAACAGTTGTGTTTCAGTGTTCACTGCAGTCTGTGAGGTTTTGATTTTTTGAGTGCAGATCATGCTCCAGTTAGTTCTTCAACCACTGCTGGTTGTAGTCTGCTGAGTGTGTGTCACTGCCTCATCCTTCACATTTTTCTCTAATTGGTGCTGCTCCATTATATTTGAAAAAAATCTAATCTATTAGTGTGACGCGCTTCCATCCGTATACAATACATTGGTTGCAAACACTATAGAAGTACAGAAAGGAGCCTTTCACAGATAGTGAACAGTTGTGTTTCAGTGTTCACTGCAGTCTGTGAGGTTTTGATTTTTTGAGTGCAGATCACGCTCCAGTTAGTTCTTCAACCACTGCTGTTTGTAGTCTGCTGAGTGTGTGTCACTGCCTCATCCTTCACATTTTTCTCTAATTGGTGCTGCTCCATTATATTTGAAAAAAATCTAATCCATTAGTGTGACGCGCTTCCATCCGTATACAATACATTGGTTGCAAACACTATAGAAGTACACAAAGGGGCCTTTCACAGCTACTGAACAGTTGTCTGCAGTGTTCACTGTAGTCTGTGAGCTTTTCATTTTTTGAGTGCAGATTACGCTCCAGTTAGTTCTTCAACCACTGCTGGTTGTAGTCTGCTGAGCGTGTGTCACTGCCTCATCCTTCACATTTTTCTCTAATTGGTGCTGCTCCATTATATTTGAAAAAAATCTAATCTATTAGTGTGACGCGCTTCCATCCGTATACAATACATTGGTTGCAAACACTATAGAAGTACACAAAGGGGCCTTTCACAGCTACTGAACAGTTAAAACATACAAAAAAGGCTGCACTCAAGCATACTGAAGCATGACAATATAGAAAACATGAAATTTTGAATAGCAATATGGCTTTGAAGTATAAGGAAAAATTTGAGACGCTTAGTATAAACATTTGGCCAAACATTTTAAAGCCCACCAACCATCGTCAAGGTGGTCTCAATTCTGGTGAGTCCCTGACCTAATGTGAACATACCTCTATTAGGCTGATATCTGAATTTCTGGGTGAATATGCACCTCTGTCAGTAATGCCTGCATTTATGGGTAAAGTAGGGACCTGGTGTAATTAAAATCACCACCTGGTGGGGGCGGAGTGCTCGGTCAGTAAGCTAACATTCAAAAGACAAAAAAACCTGACTGGCACTTCCAGACTAATGTGAACTAGGTGCAAACCAAAGGGAGCTACCCCCATGTAAAACATACAAAAAAGGCTGCACTCAAGCATACTGAAGCATGACAATATAGAAAACATGAAATTTTGAATAGCAATATGGCTTTGGAGTATAAGGAATAATTTGAGACGCTTAGTATAAACATTTGGCCAAACATTTTAAACGCCCCCACCAGGTGGTGATTTTAATTACACCAGGTCCCTACTTTACCCATAAATGCAGGCATTACTGACAGAGGTGCATATTCCCCCAGAAATTCAGATATCAGCCTAATAGAGGTATGTTCACATTAGGTCAGGGACTCACCAGAATTGAGACCACCTTGACGATGGTTCGTGGGCTTTAAAATGTTTGGCCAAATGTTTATACTAAGCGTCTCAAATTTTTCCTTATACTCCAAAGCCATATTGCTATTCAAAATTTCATGTTTTCTATATTGTCATGCTTCAGTATGCTTGAGTGCAGCCTTTTTTGTATGTTTTACATGGGGGTACATGTGCGGTCAAAGCACGTGGTTGAGTTCCAAAGACACACTGGAGATGTAGTCTGCTGAACGTGTGTCACTGCCTCATCCTTCACTAATTGGTGCTGCTCCATTATATTTGAAAAAAATCTAATCTATTAGTGTGACGCGCTTCCATCCGTATACAATACATTGGTTGCAAACACTATAGAAGTACACAAAGGGGCCTTTCACAGCTACTGAACAGTTGTCTGCAGTGTTCACTGCAGTCTCTGAGGAATAACCACACTTAGGCCTTATAACTTTTCTGACTTTCTTTATCAATCTACCAAGATGAAGAAAGCAGGGAGTAAGGCACGTGGTCGTGGCCGTGGAGTTTCAGTAGGGAGAGGACGTGGGGATTCTGTGACTGCTGTCGCACCCAGTGACACAGCATCCACCAGTTTTCCCCGTGAGCGTTCCTTTATGCGCACTTTTGTAGGAGCTCAGCGTACCCCCCTCCTGCGGGAAGAACAAATTGAAGCCGTTGTTGGTTGGATGGCAGCCAATGCATCGACTTCAATTGCTTCCACCTCCTCTCAGGACCACAGCACTGTTGAACAACCATCTGTCTCTTCACCGCCTGCCAAATTGCCCAGGCAGTCAGAGAGTTCTGAACTGGAGCCAGCTGAGTCTCTGCTTCTGTTCTCAGAATCTGTTGGCTTGCAAACAGGGGCCCAGCCAAGCAGCATTGTGGAATGTGAAGAAGAGGCAGTATACAGTGATGCGCAACAGCTGTGTCTCTCTGAATGTGAAGAGGCGGGTGAGCCAGTGCCGATGGTCAGCACACCGCAGAACGCTTCTGATGATGATGAGACTCAGGTGCCATTTTCTGTTGAGCAAGGTGCTGGCCAGACCACCCAACAGCAGCAGGTGTTGGAAGAGGGTAGTGGATATGATGAGGTCCAAGACCCAACATGGCGTGAGGAACAGGAAGGTGGTGGTAGCAGCTCTGAGGAAGAGATTGCCCCAACGGTCCAAACAGTAGGGAGAGGTAGGCTGCAGACTCGGTTGCCTGTAGCCTCCAGTTTGGTACCCGTTCGTAGCAGTTCTCTTCCAACAGCCAAACCGGCCCTCCCAGGACTTGCACTGCGTGGTCCTTTTTTGACACACTTGCAGATGATATTTGCTATGTCAAATGCAAGCTGTGTAATCAAAAAGTTAAAAGAGGTAAAAATATCAGTAACCTCAATACCACAAATATGTGGAAACATGTACGGACAAAGCACGTGGTTGAGTTCCAAAGACACACTGGAGATGTAGGCCAACCTACAGCAGCACCTACATCTTCAGCTCGTGTTGGAGCCTCTTCCTCCAGCTCACACACAGCTGGTTCGGCTTCCTCACAGGATCGCCATGGAAGAACCTCTGTCACTGTTGTCCAGAGACCCAGTGTTATTCCACCCACAGCTGCACGTTCCCTGTCATCCTCACACTCCCAGGCCACAAAACAGCCATCGGTAGCACAGGCATGGGATAAAAGACGGCCATACTCGGCAAACCATCCACGAGCACAGGCTCTGAATGCTGGCATTGCAAAACTCCTGTCCCTTGAAATGCTGTCATTCAGGCTGGTGGAGACTGACAGTTTCCGTAACTTTATGGCATTGGCAGTCCCACAATACAATGTGCCCAGCCGATTTTATTTCAGCAGGCAAGCCGTCCCTGGTCTGCAAAAGCATGTCGAGGGAAAAATTAAACATGCGCTACTAAACGCCGTCAGTAGCAAGGTCCACCTGACCACCGATGCGTGGACCAGTACCCATGGCCAGGGACGATACCTTTCCCTCACTGCCCATTGGGTCAATGTTGTGGAGCTGGGTACAGATCTTGCGAGTGGCGCTGTACGTGTTCTGCCAACTCCAAGGATTGCAGGAATCAAGTCTGTCCACATTGACTCCTCCTCCTACTCCAGTTCCTCAGAATCATCGCTGCAGGAGCCGTCACGGTCTACCTCCACATGGACCCGTGAACGCTTACCTGATGCGACCGATATGAGCACAGCCGTGGCCAAACGTCAACAGGCCGTCCTAAAATTAATTTCCATGGGGAATCGAAGCCACACAGCGCAGGAGCTCTGGAATGCCATCAAACAGGAGAGCGACGTGTGGTTTTTGCCAGCGAATCTCCAGCCAGGCTTGGTAGTGTGTGACAATGGCCGAAATCTGGTGGCAGCTCTGGGCCTTGGCAACCTCACTCACATACCATGTCTGGCACATGTGCTCAACTTGGTCGTGCAGAGTTTTTTGAGGGACTATCCGGATCTTGATGCACTGCTGCACAAGGTCCGCCTAGAGTGCGCTCACTTGCGACATTCCAGCATGGCCAGATCGCGCATTGCAGCTCTGCAACGCAGATTTCGCCTTCCTGAACATCGCATCATATGTGACGTACCCACCAGGTGGAATTCCACGTTACATATGTTGGAGCGGTTGTGTGAGCAGCAGCCAGCAGTAATGGAGTATCAGCTGCATCAGGCGCAATCAACTCGCAATTTGCGCCGTTCACACTTCACCACTACTGAGTGGGCCTCTATGAAGGACATCTGCCACGTTTTGCGTGCGTTTGATGAGTCAACGCGGATGGCGAGTGCAGATGATGCACTAGTCAGCCTGACTGTCCCCCTTATCTGCCTGCTTCAAAAAACACTGCAAGCACTAAGGGATGAGGTTTTGGAAGAGGTGGAGGATGAGGAGTCACAAATTCCATCACCTTCTGGACAGTCAGCGCAACGTGGTTCCTCACAAAGGGCTGGGCAGGGCTCACTTTGTGAGGAGGATGAGGAGGAGTCAATGGAGGAGGAAGACATCGCTCCAGAGGGAGGTACACAACGCTCTAGTCAGTATGTAGAGCGAGGGTGGGGTGATGCAGAGCAGGCAGAGATGACGCCTCTTGCAGGGGACAGCGTTTCTTGGCCAGTTGGGAGTCTGCAGCACATGGTTGATTTCATGCTGCAGTGCCTGAGAAACGACCGCCGCATCGCCCACATTCTCACCACGTCTGATTATTGGGTGTACACCCTCCTAGACCCTCGCTACCGGGACAACTTACAAAGCCTCATCACACCGTTGAACCGGGAGCGTAAAATGCGGGAGTACCAAGACACACTGGTGCAATCCATAATGTTCTCCATTCCAGCCCAGAGCACTGCTGCTGCTACTGCTTTACAAAGCAGCTCTGTGCGTCGAGGCAGTGGAGACAGCTCTGCAACAAGAGGGAGCACAAGCAGCGCCTCTGCACAGGGCAAGACCAGTATGTTCCAAATGTGGCGAAGTTTTGTGGCAGCGCCACAAATGTCTACACCATCCGAGACGGCTCCAGTCAGCAGGAGGCAACGTTTCCGTAAGATGGTGACAGACTACATGTCTTTCCCTCTCAGTGTACTCCCAGATTGCTCTTCCCCATTCAAGTTTTGGGTCTCTAAGCTGGACACACGGCCAGAGTTTAGCCAGTATGCATTGGAGGTGCTGGCTTGCCCTGCTGCCAGTGTATTATCGGAGCGCGTCTTTAGTGCTGCAGGTGGTGTACTAACAGACCGTCGCATGCGACTATCCTCCGATAATGTAGACCGGCTTACTTTTCTGAAAATGAACAAGGCATGGATCTCGCCAGAATTTGTCTGTCCGTTTTCAGATTAAATAACTGGTTCGCAACGTTATCCATGTCTCCTGTTATGTTCATCTTTCTACCACCTGAACTCTACTCCCTGGCTACAACACTGCCAGTTGCTGCTCAGAAGTGTCGTGTCCACAGACCAATACACAAGCTATAGTGTTAGTGGGGTTCAGTAACGCCAGCTGTTCCCCTGCTGTGTGTCCGGCAAGAAGTCTCCTGTTCCCTACACATGCACAGAAAAACCCATGTCGAACATGCTCCAAATAGGGAAGAGCCGTCACCCTGATTGTTATGCTTAAAACAGGATATTGTGAAGTTTTCCAGGCCTAGAATGATAAATTTTTATTACAAATATGGACAAATAATAATTTGTCATCACAGCGCATATCTGCACATGTCTATTACAAATGGTAACAAAAACTAAAACATAGTCTTCACTTTTTGAAATTAATGCATAAAAGTACATTTCATACTTATCAATTAATGCTTTTTAAGGAACTTTATCTGTACCTGTAAGATAATGCAGTCAATGGATGTACGAATCATAAAATCCTCATGATCATCATCACGAGTTTTATTTATGACAGACATTATAAAATACACATACTGATGCCAACTGTAACTTCACACACCATATATGAAATGGCCAGCATCTAAACCTGGTAATAATGTGCAATAATAAATTATTACATCTAGAAAGTGCATCATGCATACTGACAATAGGTAGTTATACCTGCAAGTGCTGTTGAAACAACCACAACAGATATAAATTAATAATGGTATATAGGTATCACAGTGCATAGTTACTCATGGACAATGTCGATGTAATACTGTACCTCAATAAAGTCAGCGTCAGCCATTATGCTTGTTAGTCTTGTAGATTGTTAAAGAGGGAACGGTCTTTTTTTGTTGGTCATAGGTGGAGTATTAGACAGTAAATGATTACTGCTGTCGTATTTTTGGCGTCCCTAGGGCGCAAAACGCTGCGTAACGTCACATTTTATAGAGTCATCTAATTGACACACGCTACCCTACCCTACGCGTGACAGTAGGAAGGTAGTGTTGACGGATAAAGCCTTGCGCAACCAGACATGCTTTTACCCTCTTCAACACTGTACAAGCAAAAACTGCATGATTGCAGCCGCAGACTTTATTGACGTACAGTATAACATCGCCATTACCCATCAGAGGCTGTCCACTGTCTGATACAGACATAGAATATACCTTTGCTATCCGTAGCCTTTCTTTCACCTACACTTGCAGGCACACACTTAAATTGTGACAATGCATTATGTTTTTTTAAATGGTTATTTTTTATCGTACATTATTGTGTCATCACATTGATGAGTCCATGCTGGACATGTCATACATGGTGTACAAAGTAACTATTTTATTAACTTAAATAATTGAAATGTCTGTGACTGTCACATCTAAATTGCAATGATGATGATGATGAGTGACTATTACAAAATCCATTGTCTTCACTATGTTATGGTTTAACATAGCGTTCCTTAAGCATTATTCATAAATACAAAAATGGACTTTTATTCTTAAATTTACAACACTATATTTTGTAACCAATTTTTTGGGTGGTGTGTTGTTCCATTTCTTGTTGGCATGTGCATATATGCGTTTATATTTGCAGTGTCTTTATTTTTATTCTTGAAGTTAGGAAACATGTGTATCTTTGTACCGTGTTAGCCAGTAGATAGATAAATATTTAGACTTGAGAGTCCGCAGTGGTTGATACCTTTGAATGGATAACTGAAAAGATGGTAACAAATTGCAAGCTTTCGAGGCTACTCAAGTCTCTTCATCAGGCAAAGACTAAAACAAAAAATGAAGCATCACATATTTCTATACACAACAGGACACAGGAATAGTGCAATAGGTAAGACAAGTAAGTGACTTGTAGCAGAACTGTCATTATCACAGAGGGATGAACATAAATATTGGAACAGTTCCTAGATAACGATATAAAGTTTTATTGCCCTCTGATTGGGGTCTGGTTTTGTGTTTTCATGCCCCTGGAAGGGCAGAGACGCAGATTCCTTAATTGATATAGAATGACATAAATCCGTGTGATCTATTCATTCCATCACTAACAGTGTCAAAGGTCATGATGAGCTTATATTCTGAAACCTTTGTATCTTTCTCATATTTGAAGTTATATTTTAATACCAGTAATTCCATATCCATCATGCTATGACCGGGCATACAAAAGTGTTTTGCCACAGGTAAATCCATTATTTTTTCTCTTATTGTGTGGCGCTGATAATTCATCCTTGTTCTCATTTTTTGGCCGGTCTCCCCTCACTTGTCCCTCCCTCACTTGTCTTACCTATTCCTGTGTCCTGTTGTGTGTAGAAATATGTGATTCTTCATTTTTTGTTTTAGTCTTAGCCTGATGAAGAGACCTGAGTAGTCTGGAAAGCTTGGAATTTGTTACCATATTTTCAGTTAGCCATTAAACGGTATCAACCACAGCGGACTCTCAAGTATAAATATTTTTCTATTCTTGGAATTGAAATTCATCATTTTATTGTCCTAGTAAAACTTCATTTATTCTTGTTTGAAGTACATACATTTGCAATGGCCACGTAACAAGGCAATAACTCAATATTTTATGCCTACACCCTCCTTGACCCTGGGCTTCAACACCGCCAGTTGCTACTCAGAAGTGGTAGATGCACAGATGAAAACAATCGCTGATGTGTTTGTGGGGTTCAGTAACGCCTGCTGTTCCCCTGCTGTGTGTCTGGCAAAAATTACTGCTGCTAACTACAACTTCAACTTCAAACATCTCATACAAGGACTCTGCCTACACCCTCCTTGACCCTGGGCTTCAATACCGCCAGTTGCTGCTCAGAAGTGTTAGATGCACAGATGAAAACAATCGCTGATGTGTTTGTGGGGTTCAGTAACGCCTGCTGTTCCCCTGCTGTGTGTCTGGCAAAAATTACTGCTGATAACTACAACTTCAACTTCAAACATCTCATACTAGGCCTCTGCCTACACCCTCCTTGACCCTGGGCTTCAACACCGCCAGTTGCTGCTCAGAAGTGTTAGATGCACAGATGAAAACAATCGCTGATGTGTTTGTGGGGTTCAGTAACGCCTGCTGTTCCCCTGCTGTGTGTCCGGCAAAAATTACTGCTAACTACCTAATCATGGTTAAAAAAACATGACATGTCAAAGTGTCTAGTGCTACACATAGATATGAGGCTACACCCTGATTTCTAAGCTGTAAACATTTGAAACGTCAACTTTAAAACCATAAAATGATTAGTCTTTGTCACAAATCTGTAACAAAATAATTGTGACATATTATTACAGATATGCACATGTCGAAAACAAATGCAAACATAAAAGCCTACTTATGCTATAGGATACTGATGGTCAACCTTGTCACTCCATAGCTTAGACAAATCCAACTCACATCATGACTCAAATGCTGCAATGTTGAAAGTGCATAATGTGGGTTGAACTTTGACAACTGCTGCAGTGCGAAGGTTATACTTCAGTGTTCTTGCCTTTGAAATAAAAGCATACAAGTAAATATAATAATCCAATGTTGATTAAGGGACGTGATGTACACCTGTAATATTGTGCAAACAATGCATGTAGGAATAGTCCTCTTCAACATTACTTATATTTGTGTCATTTTAAAAAATACATATTTAATTAGAAAGTTAACAGCCCATATCATAAAGGTCCTTCATGTAAACATGATAATCGCTAACAAAAATCATGCATTACCTTGGTTAAGTCAATAGTGCATAGTCACAATAGCAAAATATCTACCTGTAAGTGGTGCTGAAAGAACGACAACTGATAGAATAGGTGAATGATATCTATTTATCAGACTGAATAGCGACACCTGTACAATGTCGATATAATACTGTACCTTAACAAAACAGCTGTGTCACACCTCACACTCGTTTTTCTTGTAGCTTGTTATGTAATAGGGCACATGCGTGTATGTTTCATCATAGGTGCATGTTTACTGAGTAAAGCAGTCATGACAACGCCTTTGTGTTGTCGGTACGCTTGCGATGATGAACGATGCGCACCGTGAATGTTAGTCTGCGTCATAAGACGTACAGACGCTCCAATACCCAACGCGTCACAGCAGGAAGCCAGTCTGTGATTCCAAACTAAGGCGCAACCATACATGCACGTAACCTTTTATAAAGCTATATAAAAAAAAGGATGTAGTAGTAACGTACACTTTATTGAGGTACAGTATTACATCGCCATTCACCATCTGTGGCTATGCAGTCTCATCTATATATACCTTATCTATCCGTTGTCATGCTTGCAAGTCCACAGTCAGGCATAAATATCTGTTTTCACTCTGCACTATGCACTTTTTAAATTTTTTGTTTGTTAATATAAATGATTGGCACATATTATCAGTATTACATGATGGAAATTTTAGATATTTTTTAAAAAATTTTAGTGATATTATTCACCAAATGTAAAGTTTTATGAATGTCAAAGATAACTTGTAATGCTGATTATGTTTTTAAGTCAGCCATTCATTGTCTACACAATAAAAATGGTGTACATACTGTTACTTAGCCATCATTAATGGATTCTGATATGTACTTGTATGCTTTTATTTTAAACCGTATAGCAGATTATTTAACCTATTTTAATTGTGGTTTGCATTGCTTTTCAACATGTTAATGTATGCGTTTATGTTTGTAAATTATTAATTTACATATATTTTTTAAGTTAAATCATCATCTTATGGTACTAAAGGTTATATTTCTCTTGTTTGGAGTATAGACATTTTTTAATTGACACGTAACAAGGAAAATACTTGATATAGTATTTAAACATCCTCCTTGACCCTGGGCTCCAACACCGCCAGTTGTTGCTCGGAAGTGCTGTTAGCACAGTCTACACTTGCTCCTGTGTTACTGGGGTTGAGTAATGACAGCTGTTCCCCTGCTGTGTGAACGGCAAAAAGTCCTGCTGCCTCCACCATGTTCTCTTCTCATCCCTGGGCTACAACACCGCCAGTTGTTGCTCGGAAGTGCTGTTAGCACAGTCAACACTTGCTCCTGTGTTACTGGGGTTCAGTAATGTCAGCTGTTCCCCTGCTGTGTGAACGGCAAAAAGTCCTGCTGCCTCCACCATGTTCTCTTCTCATTCCTGGGCTACAACACCGCCAGTTGTTGCTCGGAAGTGCTGTTAGCACAGTCAACACTTGCTCCTGTGTTACTGGGGTTCAGTAATGTCAGCTGTTCCCCTGCTGTGTGAACGGCAAAAAGTCCTGCTGCCTCCACCATGTTCTCTTCTCATCCCTGGGCTCCAACACCGCCAGTTGTTGCTCGGAAGTGCTGTTAGCACAGTCTACACTTGCTCCTGTGTTACTGGGGTTCAGTAATGTCAGCTGTTCCCCTGCTGTGTGAACGGCAAAAAGTCCTGCTGCCTCCACCATGTTCTCTTCTCATCCCTGGGCTCAACACCGCCAGTTGTTGCTCGGAAGTGCTGTTAGCACAGTCTACACTTGCTCCTGTGTTACTGGGGTTCAGTAATGTCAGCTGTTCCCCTGCTGTGTGAACGGCAAAAAGTCCTGCTGCCTCCACCATGTTTTCTTCTCATCCCTGGGCTACAACACCACCAGTTGTTGCTCGGAAGTGCTGTTAGCACAGTCTACACTTGCTCCTGTGTTACTGGGGTTCAGTAATGTCAGCTGTTCCCCTGCTGTGTGAATGGCAAAAAGTCCTGCTGCCTCCACCATGTTCTCTTCTCATCCCTGGGCTACAACACCGCCAGTTGTTGCTCGGAAGTGCTGTTAGCACAGTCAACACTTGCTCCTGTGTTACTGGGGTTCAGTAATGTCAGCTGTTCCCCTGCTGTGTGTACGGCAAAAAGTCCTGATGCCTCCACCATGTTCTCTTCTCATTCCTGGGCTACAACACCGCCAGTTGTTGCTCGGAAGTGCTGTTAGCACAGTCAACACTTGCTCCTGTGTTACTGGGGTTCAGTAATGTCAGCTGTTCCCCTGCTGTGTGAACGGCAAAAAGTCCTGCTGCCTCCAACCGGTTCTCTTCTCATCCCTGGGCTCCAACACCGACAGTTGATGCTCAGAAGTGTCATTGGCACGGGTACTCACTCCTGCCCAGACTGGTTACAGCATGCCATCTGTTTCCTGTCAGTGTAAACGTCACTTAGCCTCCAATAAGTTGTCCTGTCGTGTTGCGGTCGGGTTAGCTGACTCTATGGTGCCTGGAGTTTAGGTGCTTCCTATGTGTGCTGCGGGATATGCAAATAAAGGCTGTTTCCGTTGTGACAATAGGACAATCACCCACTGTAGTACTGTGGGATTCGGTAACTGCGGCCGGCTTGCGGCCTGTCAACTTAAATTTCCATGGGTACCTTCTGCTACCCGTACGGGTTCCAGTACCGTCAGCTGGTTCTCCGCAGTGCCTTTGGCCTAGGTGCCTCCACCTCGGTATCCGAGTTCCAGCAACGTCTGCTGGTCCTTGGTAGTGCTTTGGAGCACAGGTACCTCCTGCTTAGTAACCGTGTCCCAGTAACGTCAGCTGGTCCTCGGTTGTGCCATTGGCTCTTTTCCTTCTGCTGCCCCTCTGGGTTCCAGCACAGTCAGCTGGTCCTCGTCACTTGTATTGGCTCTTGTACCTTCTGCTACCCGTCCGGGTTCCAGTACCGTCAGCTGGTTCTCCGCAGTGCCTTTGGCCTAGGTGCCTCCATCTCGGTATCCGAGTTCCAGCAACGTCTGCTGGTCCTTGGTAGTGCTTTGGAGCACAGGTACCTCCTGCTTAGTAACCGTGTCCCAGTAACGTCAGCTGGTCCTCGGTTGTGCCATTGGCTCTTTTCCTTCTGCTGCCCCTCCGGGTTCCAGCACAGTCAGCTGGTCCTCGTTACTTGCATTGGCTCTTGTACCTTGTGCTACATTTACAAATTGAAGATTTTTTCAATGTTTTTTGGGGAAATCACTCTGGATCTCCAACAATGAAGACGACGACCCTGATGACCACCCCGAAGAAGATGACCACCACAAGGACGACGAGCATCAAGCCAACCAGCCTAAACACCATCACAAAGAAGAAATAAAAGATTACCAAACAGGACTAAGAAGGTTAAGACAAACTACAAGATACAGAACAAGAGACTTAAGAACAATAAGCAGAAGATCAAAAAGCAGAAGAACATGAAGTATAAGACCAAAATGAAGAGCAAAATATATGCTCTAAATTATAAGCAGAAGAAGACTAAGCAGTGTATGGGGGTGAGTCCGTTCCTCCTCGTGGTGCCCCTGGAAAATGCCTGCTGCTGCAGGCTAAACTGAACACGGACAAATACTGTTGTAATTTAAATCTTTTGTGACAGCAAGAACGGAAGGATGAAAAATTCATACTTTGACAGATTACAAGTACAGGAATCTCTGTCCAAAATAAGAATATGATGAAGAAGATGAAGATGAAGTAGAATATGAAGAAGAATAATAGTTTAATAATAACAATATGAGTAATGTTAACAAAAAGATGAATAGCAAGAAGTTTAAGAAGAAGATAAAGAAGGTGAAGATGAAGAATAATTTGATGAAAAAGATGATGCTGCTGAAGATTATGAAGGAGAAAGTGTGTCAAAAGTTAAAAAGGTGAAGAGCATGGAAGTTGTGAAATATACATACTTGCCAAAATAGAAAAAACGTTAACAACATTGTCAATTTCTTCGTCAATCCGAACATCTTAAAAAAAAAAAAATATTTATGCTATTCCATTTGATTGGGTTAAACATCTATGCCTTTAATGTCTCCTCAACCTTCCCCAATACATTC
>JARQOD010000002.1:116781083-116830261 GCA_033576555.1 Oophaga sylvatica | reverse complement strand
AAAAGTACCCCCACAACTTGTGCTATGTTCACACGTAGCATTTTTGATGCTTTTTTCAACTTTAGCAATGCTTTCAACCAATACAAATACATTCACTGGTAAATGTCATTTTAATATTTAACAACCTTAGCTGGCTATGTGGTGTGTAACACATCATCAGAGACATCTTGTTTCATTTATGAAGGAGGGACTCTGAAAGTCACAAAGTCTATTTTTATAGGGGCATCAGGCAGCATTAATATTCTTAAATGGTCATCAGCCACTTTGTTGTTCCCATTATTAAACAGTGGGTCTCCTATACTGTTATTGCCTATGCAGTGAGTGGCTGGGCTGCCAAAAATTAGGACGCACCCCAATACCCCTTTGACGAGAAAGTGGGTTTCCAATAGTGTTTGCCTGTGCATTGAATGCAAGGCCTGCCTTGCCCCAAAGTTACACGCACCCCAATAATCCTTTGAACTGACAAACTGGATGGTCATATGAAACCAAATTTCCCATCATTATTTATTTGGTACTGCCACACTTTTTGCATATGCACTGAATTCAAGGCCCGCCTTGCCACAAAGTTACACGCACCCCAATAACCCTTTGAACCGATGTAGTGCACGGCCACATGAAACCAAAGTTCCCATTATGCTTATTTTTTTCACTCCCATACAGTTTGCCCATGAAGTGACTGCAAGGCCTGCCGTGTCACAGACTTACACGCACCCCAATAACACTTGGAACAGACGTCCTGGATGGCCACATGAAACCAAAGTTCCCATTATTATGAATTTTGTACTCTCATACAGTTTGCCCATGAAGTGAATGCAAGGTCTGCCCTGCCACAAACTTACAAGCACCCCAATAACCCTTTGAACTGACATCCTGGATGGCTACATGAAACCAAAGTTCCCATTATTTTTCATTAGGTACTGCCATACTGTTTGCCTATGCATCGAATGCGAAGCCTGCCCTGCCCAAAGTTACACACACCCCAATAACCCTTTGAAGTGACATAGTGGATTGCCACATGAAACCAAAGTTCCGATTGTTAGAAGTTTGGTATTCCCATACTGTTTGCCCATGCAGTGAATGTGAATTGCAGTGTTAAGCCTGAATAACCTGCTTCGGAGAATTGCAGTGTGTTTGGATGAAGAAATTGCAGTGGAGAATTGCAGTGTTGAGGATGAAGAGCCAGCAGTGGAGAATTGCAGTGGTGAACCCGAAGAACCTGGAGTGGAGAATTGCAGTGTTGAGACTGAAGAACCTGCATTGGTGAATTGCAGTGGTGAAGCTAAAGAACACCTGGCAGTGGAGAATTGCAGTGTTAAGGCTGAAGAAACTGCAGTGGAGAATTTCAATGTTGAAGCTGAAGAACCTGCAGTGCAGAATCTCAGTGTTGAGGATGAAGACCCAAAAGTTGAGAATTGCATTGTTGAAGCAGCTGACCAACCCCTACAGTTCCCATCATTAGGAACTGGGTCTCCCATACTGTTTGGCCATGCAGTGAATGCAAGGCCTGCCCCAAATTAACACACACCCCTATTCCTCTTGGAAGAAACAAAAAGGAGGGCCTCATAAAAAATTTTTTCCCATTACAAAGGAGCAGGTCTCCTATACTTGTAATGCCCATACACTAAGTGTATGGGCTGACAAACATTTCCCCCTGTGAGGTACACATCAACATACTGTGTCAACTTTTTTTTTACGGGCATTATAAATACCCTTAAAAACAATAACATGAGTTGTTGAATGAATTGATCAGGAAAAGGGGCATGGTGACGACAGGCATGGGAACGTACAGGATTAATAACAGGGGGACTTTGGGAGGTATGAGATCCAGGTTCCAGACTACAATGATTAGTCGTTTACCCACCACCAATTTCCTGAATGCGTTTGATGCCCGTCAGAAGATAGGTGTAACAGATGCGCATCTGAAGCTATGCATGAAAGATGCCCTTGAGAAATTGGTTGTCAAAGACGCACATGTCCGTATAAAGGGTAAAGTGCAAGATGGTCGTGAGACGCTTAAGGAGGAGTGCACTGGCCGTAACTATTAACTCACCCGTGGCACAAGGTTCTTCATCTTCAACAATTCATATTACCAAGACCATTAAAATTTCACAGCCAAAAACTATTTTTTCAGGTGTAACGAACACTGTTAAAGGAATGCCAATAATCGTAGTTAACCACGAACCTGGGAAACAACAGATTTCCTCTTTACAAGATATGGATGATGATGGTATTGATGACGACTTGGAACTTTCCCACATCCCCACCAAGAAGATGAAGATCACAGCTGCCAACACTGTGCAAAAAAGGCCAGGAATGTCTAGAAATTCATGTTTTCTTGGGCAAACTTTACCTCTTACTAAAGTGGTACAGAATGACGCATACACAGCTCCCATGTTTACTCAGCACGAGACTTCGCCACCATGATTGCACACAAAGGCTCTAACCAACGTGTCATGGACACTTGTCACAAAGGAGGCCAGTTCATTAGTAGGGCCCACTCCAAAAGAGTCTGTCTTTAGCCCTTTAGAAGGCACAAAAATGACCATTAATAATTTGCATCCAAGAGTCACAGAGGAAAATATTGTGGAGCTTTTCTGTGTATGCGGTGCCTTGAAGCGCACCTGCTTGTTGAGTTCCGGAGTTGCAGAGGTTGTGTTTGTAAGCAAGGAAGATGCAGTTGGTGCCTACAAAAAATACAAAAACAGATACCTAGATGGACAACCAATGAAATGCAATCTTCCTTTGAATGGTAGTGTGATAACATTAGACCAGCCCATACTTCTAAGATTAAGTGACACCCCATCAAAGAAGGATTGTGAATCTAGAAGAAATACAACCTCCTCCTCCTCCTCGAGTGTTGCTTAAAATCCTCCAGCTGAAATTGATCCTGATACTATGTTAAAAACACTCTTTAAATCCTCTGGGTCATTAGCAGTCATCCAACCACGTGCATTTAAGATTAAGCTCTGATGACACCAACACAATTTGGAGACTGTATTAAGAGAGATTCACAATTCACATATGGGCCCAGAGACTCCTTTAAAAAAACCTTAATTTTTCTTCTTGGTTTTTCTTTAGCACTGATGATCACCAGCAGGTAGTTGTTGTTTGAAGGAGTCTGGCATCAGACATTGGACAATTAATCCTGTTCCCAGCATTGTAGTACAGTTCAACTTCGTTGTGGGGCAGTTGCGTTATTGCATCAAGAATTTCCGTTTTCCCCTTGCTCTAGTATTCTGATACAGCACGATTTTGGTTCTGCTGTTCTGTCAAGGGAGGCTAAATAAATGTTGAATAACTTCTGTAAATCTGTTTCTACTTAAAAGATAATCTTTGTTGTTTTGTAGTTTTAATATCTGGATTCCGACAAATGGATCTCAAGACCTTCCTATTCCAGTAAATGGGGGAAATTACTAAGTGTCTACCGACTGTGTTCTAGACAAATAATTTTTTTATGCATAATTAATGTTTCACACTGTAAAAATATCACCCAGAACTGTTCAATTGTAGGCAATACTTATTGCCCTGCGTCTGAAGTATGTTGTAATATCTGTGATCTGAATACAGAGAAATGCTGAAGGAAAATAGATCACGCTAATAGTGATATAAATACTGAGATGTGTACAGAGGAATGCTTGTATGACACAGATTGTGGTTTTCTATAAACTACAGCTGCATTTAAAAATTTTTACTTAATGCTGGTAATTAAAAAAAAAACTCGTGTTGGTATGGTGCACTGCCATACTTCCTAATAATGGGAACATTGTTTCCAGGAGGCCCTCCTGTGCGATTCATCAAAGGGTTATTGTGGTGCATCAAAATTTGTGGCAGGTCTAGCATTCACTGCATAGGCAAACAGTATGAGAGTACCAACTTCCTAATAATGGGTACATTGTTTCCAGGAGGCCCACCTGTGCGTTTCATCAAAGGGTTATTGTGGTGCATCAAAATTTGTGGCAGGCCTTGCATTCACTGCATAGGCAAACAGTATGGGAGTACCAACTTCCTAATATTGGGAACATTGTTTTCAGGAGGCCCTCCTGTATGTCTCTTCAAAGGGTTATTTTGGTGCATCAAAATTTGTGGCAGGCCTTGCACTCACTGCATAGGCAAACAGTATGCTGAGAGCAGGCGCTGAGGAAGGCTGCAGCACTGCCTGTGAGATCGCTGGACAAGCGATCTGACCCTATACTGTAATGTCCCACCCTGGGACAAAGTAAAAAAGTTAGAAAAATAAAAATAACAAGTGTAAAAAAAAAATCCAAAATAAAGGAAAAAAAATATTCCTCAATAAATTCATTTCTTCCTGTAAATAAAAAAAAACTAACCAATAAAAGGACATATATTTGGTATTGCCGCGTCCGTAACGACCCGCCCTATAGAACTGTCCCACTAGTTAACCCCTTTAGTGAACCCCTTAAAAAAAAAAAAACAATGCAAAAAATCAATGCTTTATCATTAGTGTTGAGCGATACTGCTCGATATCTAAAAATATCGGATCGGAATGGTATCGCCGATATCACTAAATATCGTCGATATCCGATTCCGATACCGGAAGTCCCATGTAAGTCTATGGGAACAAAATATCGCAACTAAAAAAACACTTTCTTTCGTTGTAAACACAAAATATACACACATAGAATACATATATATATATATATATACATGTCATTGTGACATTATATATACATATATTTATAGTTTATACACTTCTACATAGTAAAATAGACTCTGATTCAATTGCCGGGTAAAGCCGTGACATACCCCATAGAAGTCGACAGGCTCGGTGCCGAGTACCCCCAAAACCTCTGGCTCTGTGCGACTCAACTTGGGCGTCACGAACAGGATTCTGTAGCTCGCTATAAGCGAGTCCTGTTTGCCTGAATTGAACTGGTTTTGTGCTTGAGAATTGCTAAAATCATCAGAGAATGTATTTGCCATTTTTCAGCCATATCTGCGTCACGACGAGGCACTGGTGAAGAAGAAGGGCGTGCTCTTCGTGGGTGTACACTCACTCAGTGGCGCGAAAACGATGGCCGACCACTCTAAATGGTACTGCAATGTAAGATCGTGCCCCACAGCTCTTGAGTTCCGCCTCCTCATCCTCCTCAGTGTGCGGAAACTAACACGAAGGTCCCGCCTCACTACAAAAGAGGGGCCCTCTCCAGATGCTAATGACACATGTGACTTGGCAGAGATGGCTAATGGACACGAGCAGAAGTGTGAAGGGATGGAGCAGTCAGAGCTCTCCCCCCACGGAAGCGACCCGATCGCCACGGAACCACCGTTGGGCACCCGGCCTGGAAACCCTCCTACGCTGCAAGAAGCGGAGGATACCCTAAGAGGCCTGGCCCGGCACCGGGAGGAGGTCGCCAGGATGGAAGCCAGCTGGCGTGCCCTAAAACTAAACTTGGAACGGCGCCAATCCCTCTTACCTGAAGTGTCTGTACCGGAAGGTGAGGCACCCATTCTAGTAGAGGAGTCCGTGCGGGCATCCCAGCCCTTGCAATGTGATCCGGTTGACGTTGTCGCAGTGGAGGCACCCGTTCCTGCAAAAAACGCTGCACCGGCAGCACCCCAGATCCCGCTGTCTGCCCCCGTCGCTGAGACAGAAGAAGCGACACCCGTCCTCATGGAGGAGGCCGCGCAGGCACCAGAGGTCTAACTGTCTGTACCGGAGCCCCGACTGTCATCTGTTCCAGAGCCGGCTGCTTCCTCCGCAGGTGAGCGCCGCCAGGACTGTCGGGCGCCAGGAGAGCTGCCGCAAACCGGACATCGTAAGCTGCAGTTTGATGGTGGAGACATGGAGATGCTGGTGGAGGAGAATTACAACCGGCGTCAGGAGGAAGAGTGGAGACGTCGGGAGAGAGAAGCCGAGCGACAAAGGGAGCAGTGCGAATCCCAGAAGCTTCGCCAACGTCACATCAAGAAGGACCGGGCAGATAAGGACCGGATGAGAAAAGATAAAAGTACGGTGAGGGAGCCGCGGCGTAAGGGTGCAGTACGGAGCTTTAAATTGAAAGCTGGTTGGGGCTTCATCCAGGAGCCTGGACTTTATTTAGAAGTGTTTGTGACCCGGCGGGACGTGGAGACTCACCTCCCAGAAGGACACCCGGGGAGGGACCTGTTGCCAGGAGACTTGGTAACTTACACCCGACACTGGGGTTACAATGGATGGTATGCCCTAAATGTCACCAGGTGCGACCCCTGGTCCCCAGAGTGTCAGGAACCTGTGAGACCCTCGGAGCCTTCAGCCTCCCACATCCAGGCCTCTGCACAAGTGCCCACCCCACGCCGTAATCTCCCCAGCCTCCCTCAGTGGTCTCCTCAGCAGCCCCAGCTATGGACATGATAATGATAGCTGGCCCGTACCCGGCGCCTGTTAGGCCCCCTGGGGTTCGTACAGTCCGGGACATAGGGTTCCAGACCCGGAGGGAGACGAAAGAGGTGGCCACACAGACACAGATAGCGGGTCACGACTTGACTGTACAGGCCACACGACGTCATCAGGTCCTGGTGGTCCTTGGTGTCTCGGATGTTTGGCAAGCATCAGAAGAGTACCAGGTGGTACCTGGAACACCCCTGCCAAAGAATTATAAATAACCCGGACAGGGTCCCTGTATGTAAATAGTTAAATTGTTGATGTACCCGGACGGGTGAATGTTCATAAAAAAGTTTTTTAATTTAATAAAAAAAACAACACAGTTTTCATTACTTTTATTACAGTCTCATCCTGCGACGCCATCGATCTCCTGTAAAAAAATGAAAAAAAAAAACAGCAGTATACCACCTGTCCGACGCAGTCCATAGTAACGAGTGTCCCACGACGATCCAGCTCTGCTACATCAGAATGACCTCAGAGGCAGGCAGGCAGGCAGAGCCTGTCATCCCGGCGCAGCACAGCTGATTACCTGCTTCCCCGGCGGTGATGTCATCGGACTGGTTTACGGCCGGGATTACCCTGCAGTCACTGCAGTTATCGCGAAAAACTGCATGTGACCGCCAGGGAGAAGATAATGGCGGCCATCAAGCAGTCCAGGACGTGACCGCCGGAGATCTTCTGCCAGGTAAGTGCCGCTGACTCCTGACAGACCCGACCGACGGACACTCACAGTGACAGTGACAAATCCGGTATCCGATATGACGAAAATATCGGTACTCGGAATCGAAAGCCCGATACAGCTAATATCGGCCGATACCCGATATTTGCAGTATCGTATCGCTCAACACTATTTATCATCATATCGCCGAACAAAAAGTGGAATAACACGCGATCAAAAAGACCGATATAAATAAACATGGTACCGCTGAAAACATTATCTTGTCCTGCAAAAAACGAGCCACAACACAACATCATCAGCGAAAAAATAAAGAAGTTATAGCTCGCAGAATAAAGCGATGCAAAAATAATTTTTTTTATATAAAATTGTTTTTATTGTATAAAAGCGCCAAAACATAAAAAATTATATAAATAAGGTATCGCTGTAATCGGACAAACCCGAAGAATAAAACTGCTTTATCAATTTTACCACACGCGGAACGGTATAAACGCCCCCCCCAAAAGAAATTCATGAATTGCTCATTTTTGTTCATTCTAACCTCCCAAAAAATCGAAATAAAAAGCGATCAAAAAATGTCACATGCTGAAAAATGGTACCAATAAAAACGTCAACTCGTACCGCAAATAATAAGACCTCAAATGACTCTGTGCGTCAAAATATGCAAAAATTATAGCTCTCAAAATGTGGTGATGCAAAAACTATTTTTTACAATAAAAAGCGTCTTTTAGCGTGACAGCTGCCAATCATAAAAACCCGCTATAAATAGTAAATTAAACCCCCCTTTATAATCCCCTTAGTTAGGGAAAAATAATAAAATTAAAAAAATGTATTTATTTCCATTTTCCCATTAGGGTTAGGGTTGCGCCTAAAGTTAGGGTTAGGGTTGCGCCTAAAGTTAGGATTAGGGTTAGGGTTGGGATTAGGGTTAGGGGTGTGTTATGGTTAGGTTTGTGGTTAAGGTTATGGTTAGGGTTGGGACTAGGGTTAGGGGTGTGTTGGGGTTAGGGTTGGAGTTAGAATTGGGGGGTTTCCACTGTTTAGGCACATTAGGGGCTCTCCAAATGTGACATGGCGTCTGATCTCAATTCCAACCAATTCTGCGTTGAAAAAGTCAAACGGTGCTCCTTCACTTCTGAGCTCTGCCATGCGCCCAAACAGTAGTTTACCCCCACATATGGGGTATCAGCGTACTCAGGACAAATTGCACAATAACTCTTGGGGTCCAATTTCTTCTGTTACCCTTGGGAAAATAAAAAATTGGGGGCGAATATATCATTTTTGTAAAAAAAAAAAAATGATTATTTTGTTTTTACGGCTGTACGTTATAAACTTCTGTGAAACACTTGGGGCTTCATAGCACTCACCACTCATCTAGATAAGTTCCTTGTGGGGTCTATTTTCCAAAATGGGGTCACTTGTGGGGGGTTTCCACTGTTTAGGCACATCAGGGGCTCTCCAAACGCGACATGACGCCCGCAGACAATTCCGTCAAAGTCTGCAATCCAAAACGTCACTACTTCCCTTCCGAGCCCTGACGTGTGCACATACAGTAGTTTTCTCCCACATATTGGGTATCAGCGTACTCAGGACAAATTGGACAACAACTTTTGGGGTCCAATTTCTCCTGTTACCCTTGTGAAAATAAAATATTGGGGGCGAAAAAAATGATTTTTGTAAAAAAAAAAATGATTTTTTATTTTTACGGCTGTACGTTATAAACTTCTGTGAAGCACTTTGGGGTTCAAAGTGCTCACCACACATCTAGATAAGTTCCTTGGGGGGTCTGTTTTCCAAAATGGGGTCACTTGTGGGGGGGTTTCCACTGTTTAGGCACATCAGGGGCTCTCCAAACGCGACATGACGCCCGCAGACAATTCCGTCAAAGTCTGCAATCCAAAACGTCGCTACTTCCCTTCCGAGCCCTGACGTGTGCCCATACAGTAGTTTTCTCCCACATATGGGGTATCAGCATACTCAGGACAAATTGGACAACAACTTTTGGGGTCCAATTTCTCCTGTTACCCTTGGGAAAATAAAAAGTTGGTGACTAAAAAATCATGTTTGTGGAAAAAAATATGATTTTTTTATTTTCATGCTCGGGCATTATAAACTTTAGTGAAACACCTGGGGGTTCAAAGTTCTCACCACACATCTAGATAAGTTCCTTGAGGGGTCTAGTTTCCAAAATGGGGTCATTTGTGGGGGGTTTCCACTGTTTAGGCACATCAGGAGCTCTTCAAACACGACATGGCGTCCAGCCAATTCTGCATTGAAAAAGTCAAACGGCGCTCCTCCTCTTCCGAGCTCTGCCATGCACCCAAATAGTGGTTTACCCCCACATATGGGGTATCAGCATACTCAGGACAAATTGCACAATACCTTTTGGGGTCTTGTTACCCTTGGGAAAATAAAAATTGGGGTGAAAAGATCATTTTTGTGGAAAAAATATGATTTTTTAATTTTACGGCTCTACGTTATAAACTTGTGTGAAGCACTTGGGTGTTCAAATTGCTCACTACAGATCTAGATAAGTTCCTTAGGGGGTCTAGTTTCCAAAATGGGGTCACTTGTGGGGGGGTTTCCACTGTTTAGGCACATCAGGGGCTCTCCAAATGCAACATGGTGTCCAATCTCAATTCCAGCCAATTTTGGTTGGAAAAAGTCAATTGGTGCTCCTTCCATTCCGAGCTCTGCCGTGCGCCCAAACAGTGGTTCCCCCCCATATGTGGGGTATCAGCGTACTCAGGACAAATTGTACAACAACTTTTGTGGTACAATTTCTCCTGTTACCCTTAGGAAAATAAAAAATTAGTGACTGAAAATTTTTGTGGGAAAAATATAGGATTTTTTATTTTCATTCCCTAGCATTATAAACTTGTGTGAAGCACTTGGGGGTTTAAAGTGCTCACCACAGACCTAGATAAGTTCCTTAGGGGGTCTAGTTTCCAAAATGTGGTCACTTGTGGGGGGTTCCCACTGTTTAGGCACATCTGGGGCACTCCAAAAGGAACATGACCCCCATCAACGTCTGCATTCCAAAATGTTATTACTTCCTTTCCAAGCCTTTGAGAAATGAGAAATCGCTGGTCAACTTTTAACCCTTATAATTTCCTAACGAAAAAAAATTTTGGTTCCAAAATTGTGCTGATGTAAAGTAGACATGTGGGAAATGTTATTTATTAACTATTTTGTGTGACATATTTCTCTATTTTAAGGGAATAAAAATTCAAAGTTTGAAAATTGCAAAATTTTCGTCAAATTTGCATTTTATTCAAAAATAAACGCAAGTTATAGCGAAGAAATTTTACCACCAACGTGAAGTACAATATGTCACGAGAAAACAATCTCAGAATCGCAAAGATCTGTTGAAGCTTTCCAGAGTTATAACCTCATAAAGAGACAGTGGTCAGAATTGTAAAAATTGTCCCGGTCATTAACGTGCAAACCACCCTTGGGGGTGAAGGGGTTAACATATTTCTCGGGAAAATCCATTTTATTGTCGTATGTTTTATTGTGATTCTGTAAAAGTGGCGTAAGACTGACAATATTTTTCACAGCAGTGACCTGGGAGTCAGAAATGCTTCCAGGGGTCTTCCCCATGCTGTTCCCATGTAATTTAAGCACTTTTCCCAGAGATTTTCGCAATTTGTAATCCATCTGCAGACCACTGGGGGGGGGCCGCTGGAAAAAATCTTGAGTTTCCCATAGACTTACATTGGGCTCGTTGCTCGGGTCGAGCACCTGAGCATTCCAATTTGTTCGACCCGAGCAACGAGCACCCGAGCATTTTAGTGCTTGCTCATCACTAAAACACACCCCTCAAGTGACTCCATTTTGGAAATTATACCCCTTTGGGAATATATCTACAGGTGTAATGAAGATTTGACTCCATGGAAACAAGTGTTTTCAATAAACCAGCTGCAGTGGATGTTGTCGAGTAAAAATTTCAGTGCCCAGTATGTTGTAGTGCCCAGTACGTTATGCCCAGCTCATACTTATGAAGACATGCACGGTACATTAAGTGCACTGTCAATTCTACAGAAATGCCAAACATGTGTGTTGTGAATGTCTTGGAGACGACTTCGGAGCTGAGGCTCCCTCCTGTGGTTGCTGAAGGTATTGAACCAATTAAGGAATGGGTGTCAGGTGGAGATGACTGGCTTGATATAAGTAAGCTGAACTCCCATGATCCTCGCCAGTAATCAATTGTTGCTTCCAGGTCTTTGTTGGAATTTCAGCTTGCTTTCCTGCTATCATTCAGATAAGTGACTTTCTGTTTTTTTTTCTGTGGTTGGATTTCCCTTGCTTCTTGCAGTCTTGCCTTGGACTTCAGCCGAGTCCCCTTTGGGGGCTTGTGCTGCCCTCTGTTCTCATTTTGTATTTGCACTTGTTCTCTGTTTCATTGATATTTTTATTTGCTGGGTAGCTGTGTGTCACACTAGAGATCTGATATAGGTGGTCGAGATCGTGTGGTCTCAGGTTTTTTGCAACCAGAAGTGCTGGTATTTTTATTAGGGTTTTTTCTGGGTTGCAGACAGAATTTCTCTCCTGTACTTTACTTTCTAGACAGATTTGGGCCCCAGCATTTGCTCATTCTATTTTCTGTCTGTGTTCCTGTTTTCCTCTTGCCTAACCGCCATTACATGTTTGGGGGATTCCTATTTTTTGGGGGGCTTTACTCCAGGGCAGTTAGCTTTCCTCTTTCTATCTTCAGGTGTAGCTAACTCTCCGGCTGTGTCGAGGCGTCTAGGATCAACGTAGGTACGCTCCACAGCTACTTCTAGTTGTGCGGTTAGTTTAGGGATCTGCAACCCATTAGGTTCCAGCCTCTCTGGTGTCTTGCTGCTTTGGCAGTATTTTGCTCCTGTCCTCCTCAGCTACCAAATCATAACACATGTGGACTCTAAATGTTGTTTAGACGCAGTGTGCTGCTCAAAAGGCAGGGGACATTTAAATTTGGGAGTGCAGAATTCACAGGATTTCTTTTGGGGGGTGAGGAGCCATAGCGCTTTTCTACAGCCTGTGTACGACCAGTATCGTATAAGCCCCCTATATATCCATTAACAGATGACGGATCTGAATGAGGATGTGCTTTTTTTGTGGATTGAGTTGATGCTTTCATTGGGAACATTTTACGTAAAGTTTGGGATCACATTTATCTGGCACTCAATGCTGAGCACTTACAAGGTGGGGGTTTCCATCTAAATTTCCGAATGATGTGATTCAGATGAAACCCATTAGAGAGCCATTCTAGCCTCTGTTCAGCTAGTGTCGTTCTTTTCTCAACACTTGTATGCATGCCTAAAAAGTCAGACACTTCCGGATCATAGGTCAGACAACATCCAAAATGACTTCATCTATCTCATTATAGGGAATCTTCCATCTGGGGTTGGGTCTGATCCACGTATTTCAGAGATTTACATGGAAACTGAAGGGTATGTGCACACATTGTGGAATCCTGTGCGGATTTTTCCTCGCGGAACCTGCAGAATCCGCAGGTAAAATGACCTGCGGATTCATTGCGGATTTACCGCGGATTTTCTGCAGTTTTTATGAAGATTTGCCCTGGGGTTTTACTCCTGTGGATTTCTATACTGGAGCAGGTTTAAAACCGCTGTGGATTCCGCACAAAGAGTACAGTTCTTTCTCACTGCAAAGCCATTTTGTTCTGGGTTGTATGGAATGGTAGTATGAAACACGATTCCATTCTTTTTCAAAATGGTTTGCACCTTACAACTTGTATATTCGGTTCCAAAATCTGCACACAGGGCTTTTGGCATTTTTCCAAATTTGTTAAACACTACAGCAAGATATTCTTCAAGTTTTTGTGGAACTTCATCCTTACTGTGAAGCAGGTAGGCGACTGTATATCAGGAGTAGTCATCAATAAATGTGAGAAAATATCTCTTCTTGCTAGGAGTTTGTACACTCATTGGACCACATACATCTATATGTATCAGATCCAGAGGCTGTGCAGATCTAGTGCTGCTTATTTTAGGAAAGGATTTTCTGGACATTTTTCCTTTTTTATGACAGTTAGTGCACTTCATCATTTGACTACACTGGTTGATTTCAAAACCATTTGCAAGTTGAGCTAGCTTCCTTACTGTTTCTGGGTCTCTCTGCCCAAGACGTCTGTGCCATACATGGATACAGTTCTTATGCAGATCTTGTCTAGCACTGTACACTTTCTTTGCATTTTAGCTGATAAAGTTCATCTTGGATTTTTACTTCTGGCAAGAGTGTGACCCTTCTTTGAGATGATGCAGCTGTTATCTTTAAAAGTAACTACATTCCCGTTTTGACTGAGCTTCTTTACTGACAGAAGATTGCTTTCAAGGCTGGGAACATAGAAAACATCCTTTATTGGGATCTTTCTGCTTTGTGCTGAAGAAACTGGAAAGTTGAGGTAGCTATCTCCTACTGCTTCTGAAGTTGTATAGTGACCATTAGCTAAGATGACCTTTTTTGACTTGCTTTCATTAAGGTCAGTGAAGAAATCCTTGATGTTTGTCATATGACTGCTTACAGCAGAATCTATACACCATATATGCTCTACAGATGGGAATATTTCTTTACAGCTGTTTTAACCCTTTGATGACTGTTCTGCTTTCTAAACTGATTCATTCTTGCTTTCCAAATTCTGCAATCTGCTTTAAGGTGGCCAGGCTTTTTACTGACAAAACATTCCTGAGTTTCTCTTAGATTGCTCTTATATTTAGGGAAATCCTGTGTCTTTAATGCTGTTTCTGCTCTGGATTCATTGCTGCTGCTTACATGCTGCATTTTTCTCTTAAATTCATCCACAAGTTTGCCTTTAACATACTCTAGTGTCAGCTCATCATCTGGCCGTGCATCTAGTGCAGTCAAGAGTGTGTCATAAGTTTCTGGAAGACCACTTAATAGAAGTGCGCATATATGCACAATCTGATTATCATCTACACAGAGGGAGATCGTGCTTTGTGCTTTCTGATTCTTCTCTATCCAATCATCTGGTAACGGATGAGGCACTTGTTCCTGAGTATATTTCCACGTACCTTCACTTATAAGCAGCATCTTCACCTTGAATTTCCAGGACTGATAGTTCTGGTTAGTGAGGCTTGGCACTGAGAACTTGACTGGATTGCTGCTAGTGGACATCTTCTCTGTTGCTCTGTGCTGCTTTTGCTCTGGGCTTCTGTTGCTGTGTTACTCTGGGGTTCTGTGTCACTCTGGGCCCATAACCTGTTGGCAGTGGATTACTCACGTTACTCTCCAAGCATGTGACAGCAGAACTTGTTTATTCAGGAACAATCAGGAACAATATATGATAAGCTTAATAGATCAGGAATAGCGGTGAGCAAACGTGCTCACCACTACTCGTTACTCACTCGAGTATCACGGTACTCGGTGTACTCGGCGTGCACCGAGCATTTCCGGGATTACTCGGCGAGAACTCGGGTCTCCGTCCAGCTTTTTTGGCAGACTTTACAGACCCAATCACCAAACAGGGATTGTCTGCCAGGCAATGAAATGCCGCAGCCATCATTGTTGTGGTCGTGCAGTGATTGGCTGGCCGCACAGCATCAACAGGGGTATAAGAGACCGGACGCCGCCATGCTCAGCGCATTCAGCTCCGGATTTAGATAGTGTAGGGGGACCTGCTGCCAAGATAGGGTCAGAACTGGGGATTTATTAGTTAGTGTGTGGTCTACCATCGTAAACTACTCAAATCCAGATAAACCAACAGTAGTATAGGAACTGTATTACTCATCAAACTCAAATCTGACAGGTCGACACGCCCCCTATCATTTTATCCGTCTCCCTGTCAGATTGATCCAGGTCGTCACGCCCTCTGGCTGAACTTTGCTCAGGCTGGGAAATCTGTGGCTGAACTTTGCTCAGGCTGTGAAATCTGGTCTGCTGGATTTTTATTCAGTGCCTTTGATTAGTCTGTGGAGTTTTTAGTGTATTAAAGGGTAGTTTTAACTCCATCCGTAGATGTAAAGCTATTTTCTAGCAGAGAATGCCCTGACATGAACTGTAAAGGGTTTGTATTAGAAGCACCCAGTAAATGTCTGTATTAGAATCCATCAGTAAATGTAAAGCTATTTTCTAGCAGAGGAGAGAAACTTTTAAGGACCCAGTAATTGTATAAGGAGTTCTAGTTAAATACAGACTTCTGTATATAACTAGTATATAAGGATTTTTAGTGAAATAAAGAGTGAATCTTGATTTTATACTGTTGTTAGAAGTCTAAATATTTTTCTATCTACTGGCTAACATGGTACAAAGATATACATCTTTACTGCACCATAGAGGTAATTTATCTATGTGTGTGTTTCACACAGGACAAGTTCTGTGATCCGTCTTTTGTGTGGGAAAAGTCAACAATTTTTATTAAGGTCTAAAATACATTATCATGGATAAAAATCCAAAAGAGTGGGATATACAGCATGCAGAAAAAATAGCCAAATGCAGACAGGTGTGAATTACATTCAAATCAATATATAATAGTGCACATCGACATATCTTATATGTTATAGCGATAATAGACTAATCCGGGGCTATACAATAATAAACTCCATATATTTGTCCGTATATATGCAATCTATGTAACTCACAATATCCCCAATAGGCAGACATATATGTACTATATATAGGATTATAAGTATCTCAATGAATCAGGTATATCAATAAAGTAACTTCTCCATCACAGTTGCTAATATAATGATGTTAGCATGCGAGTGCAGAGCTCACAATACATACTGTGCGTGCATATGAAGTCAATTAGCACATCCATATGAGGAGCTATATTAAAAAAGCAGCGCCATAGATGTGAGATCATACCTGAATGCTGCTTGGCACCCCTTGTGTATAGTCCTCATTTCTAACAGTGTTTTTCACAGATAGATCACTTCAAGAAAACTGTCCCGACAGTTCATCCCTATAGTGTAGTTTAATGTATCAAGGTGTGTGTACAAGGTTTGTGTTGTGTTAGAAGTCTAAATATTTTTTATCTACTGTCAGTGTTGACATGAATTGTCAGAATGAGTGAAGGTCGATGCTACGGTAATTCAGGCAAACAGTAAATAGTATTGCATTGTGTATAGTCAGTGGGATCTTTTAAAACCAACACATTTATGTGTATTCTGATAGCAGTGCCCATAGAATGAGTGAAGGTCGATGCTATTGTGACATGTTAGAAACCACATATACTAAATAGCCCTGTATTGTGTCATGATCTGTAAGTACAATGAGAGAAGGTCGCATGCATTCATGAATTCATTTGTCTCTATTTACCTGTAAATGTGTGTAAAGGGGAAAGTCATGGCGAGATTGAAATAAATTGAAAAAGGAAGCTTTTGCAGTATAAAATACAAATTTTATTAAGGTCTAAAATACATTATCATGAATAAAAATCCAAAAGAGTGGGATATACAGCATGCAGAAAAATAATGAAGTCAATTAGCACATCCATATGAGGAGCTATATTAAAAAAGCAGTTGTGTATAGTTGGCCAATCAAATATTAGTTATGCGTTCGCTACCACTGTCAACCATAGCAGCTCTCATGATGCTAGCTAATCACAGATGCTAATATAATGATGTTAGCATGCAAGTGCAGGGCTCACAATACATACTGTGCGTGCATATGAAGTCAATTAATCACAGATGCTAATATAATGATGTTAGCATGCAAGTGCAGGGCTCACAATACATACAGTGCGTGCATATGAAGTCAATTAGCACATCCATATGAGGAGCTATATTAAAAAAGCAGTTGTGTATAGTTGGCCAATCAAATATTAGTTATGCGTTCGCTACCACTGTCAACCATAGCAGCTCTCATGATGCTAGCTATTCTGATCAGCTTATCATATCAACCATGAAGCCTCTTTTAACCCCTTCACAATAATGTACAGAGGAGTTTTTATGTTTTAATACTGATAGACATATCGTGAACTGACATATAGGGTCCATGTGAGACACCATATTTTCAACATTTTTGCTCCTTCACAGATTTATTTTACATTATTTTTTTATTTTGCTTAAGGATCGTGTACAGAGGAGTTTTTATGTTTTAATACTGATAGACATATCGTGAACTGACATATAGGGTCCATGTGACACACCATATTTTTCAAATATTAGTTTAAGCGTATATTTCAACATTTTGCTCCTTCACAGATTTATTTTACATTATTTTTTTATTTTGCTTAAGGATCGTGTACAGAGGAGTTTTTATGTTTTAATACTGATAGACATATTGTGAACTGACATATAGGGTCCTTGTGAGACATGCCTGGACAAGTCCGGGCATGTCTGGGCATGCCTGGACAAGTCCTGGTCACGGGACAGCCTTGGAAAAAACAATGCTGAAATTTAAAAACTATGTGCTGGCCGTTAACACGCGCACAGTCATCTAGAAAATATTGAGCGAGTTGCTTCACAAATCCTCTCAAGGCATGTTGAATGTTAACGTTCCCGCTATGAGCTACACACATGACCAACTGTATAGCCTGGGATGCGTAGCGTTCTTGCAGCGCAGGCCTATTTTTAAAGACGCTAAGCCCCATCAGATATAAAAGACAGGCATGTTGAGACGTGTCCCGGACTATTTTGGCACAGAACCACAACTATGCAACAATTTTGACCAGCATTCAACAAAAAATCGGGTACAAATTTTTTAACATACCCGTGTTTCGGACCCTCAGACCATGCCAGAAGCACTCTGTGCCATGTACTCTAACTCATAATATTCGATTTTGATCAGCATTCAACAAAAAATTGGGTGCTAACTTTTTAGCATACCTGTGTTTCTATAGCGAATACACGGACCCATACAGCGCATCCCTATAGTGTAGTTTAATGTAGAGGGCAAACAGATTATCGCTGGTGCTTGGAAAATACCACATTTCATAGATGGTGGTGATCCGCTGAATCATTTTTAAACATTTCACGCCACTCATGCACCCACAGCACACTTATGCTGTACCAGCACCGCTGCAACTAGTGCTTTTTAGCTAAAAAAGACCCTTATTTGCATCATTTTCATTATAGTACGACTGGTACATACCCACTCCTATGCAGCGATATTGAGTACCGTTCAACAAAAATCAGGTACAAACTTTTTAACATACCTGTGTTTCGGGCGCTCATGCCATACCAGAAGCACTCTGTGCCATGTACCATAGCCCATAATAATCGATCTTGATCAGTATTCAACAAAAAATTGGGTGCAAACTTTTTTAGCATAGCTGTGTTTCTGACTCCCATGTCGTACCAGAAAGACCTATTTTGGCACAGGCCTACACCTATGCAACGGTTTTGACCACTACTCAACAAAAATGGCTACAAACTTTTTAACATATCTGTGTTTCGGACTATCATGTCATAGCAGAAGCACCCTGTGCCATGTACTCTAGACCATAATATTCGTTTTTGATCACCATTCAACAAAAAATTGAGGCATGTTGAGACGTGTCCCGGCCTATTTTGGCACATGACAAATGTTTCTGACTCTCATGTCATACCAGAAGCACCCTGTGCCATGTACTCTAGACCATAATATTTCACAGCGGGTATTGGACCTACATAGCTTTGTTTTCTCAGCTATTAAAAAAAAGTGTGGAAAACTGAAAATCCCACGGTCTGTGGTAATTTAGTGAGAACCATATAGACAAATCGGGTATCGTCACACACGAGACCACGACACCTCGGGCTATCACATTTACCACTAGTTTTCAAAAATCAGCTCCTTAACAATAAAGTAAGAATCGTAGCGTCCTGCATTGTGGTCTATAAATGTATAGTTTGAAAATTTACCGTTGCTAAAGAACAGTAAAAAGTCGTGCGTACAACTATCAGCCCCAAAACTCTCACCACTATCACAAACACTATTGCCTACAGAGGCGCCCCGCGAGAATTTCTGTATGTGTGTGTATCAAGAGGCTCCATGCCTTGACCGATTGTTTGCTCGTGAATGCTGCCATCTCCAGGGGCATCATAGTTGTGTAAATGCGCTGGGGCACGTGTATCGATCCCCTAGGTTGTAATGCGTGATCATTTTAATTATTTTTCAATTCATAACCATACGTTCTCAGGCAGACAGGTTTATTTCACAGAAGTTGACTGTACAGTTGCATAATCTTTGTTTAAAATCATACATTTGCATAATTTTGTTTAAAATCGCACAGTTCTGCAATAATGTCGGGTGTTGGACACGCACTTATCAGTCTTTCATACGTGTCGCAGAAAGATTTTAGTCTGTTCTGCGAGAGTTTATTATGCACGTACTGTGCAGACATGTCAAGAAACATTTTGGTGTGTTCACCAGTCCATACGGGTGTTGGTGTGTAAGGCGATCGACCATCATCCTTCTGCTTCTTACTTACACGCCGGCGCGATACCGCGCGTTTCTTTGACGGTAATGCATCGGCTGAATTGGCAGCTGCTGCTTCTGCGTTGCTATTTGCAGATTCTGTAGCTTGACACAGACGTATATTCTTAAGCCGACTACTCTCAGTATTCCCGGGGTGCTCGGTTGGCACGTCGTTTTCTTCACGATCTGCGACACACCCGTGTGAAAGAGGCTCCGTTCTCACTTCCGTTCTGTTCTCAAATCCATAATTGCGCTGCTGCAAAACTCGCGAATGACGATCCTCCGTAACTAAAGAAAAGATACGTGGTGTAGTTAACCGCTAAGTGGGGGAGATATAGGAAGAGCTACATGAGCCACTTGGCTCTGATTCAACGCGATATTTGTAAAGCTACTAGCACCGATTATCTGTGAAACCGATGCATGATTGTTTGTATAAGTACACTATAGAGCGGGCTAGACATATATACTTACTAGTATCCCCCGGGTGCTTATCTACAGAGAATGCTGAATTAACAGACATCTCGCTGTTCGGACGCCGCCGTATGGGGCTGTTTTCTCCCTCAAACTGCAACCTCACGGGCGATACTTTAGCAGCTGTAAATAAAATATAACATACATGAATGCGCACTACACATTCACAAAGCTAACTTGACACAGGTAAATAAAACTAGTTACCGCAGAAATTTTTATCTGCGTGTATAAGTACACTATAGAACTGCGTAGACATATATGCTTACAAGTATGAGACGTGTAGTGTAGTTCAGAGATTGGTGAATTAAACGGTGTGGAGGTGCTCGGGCGTTTTCGTATGGGTGTGTTTTCTTTTTCAAGCTGCAGCCTCCTGCTCGTTAGTTTAACATCTGTAAATAAAATATAACTATTACTCGCCACAGAAATGATATCTACGCGGGCCACACGCACAAAGCTAAATTCGCAAAGCTATCGTAACGCACGTAAATAAAATATATCCACTAGTTATTGGTGGCGTCACAGGGTACAGAGGGTACAAACACATATCACCCTGGTTTCATGGACCCGCTACCTTTTCTATTCCAGAGCCGTGTGCTTAGCGAATCACCCCATCTTTTAGGAGCGTTGGGAGGATTATAGTCCGGTTCTACGAACTCGACATCTGAATCCTGGGGATCCTCCACGATCTCAACATCGGAATCGCGATACACGAGCGGCTCAGTCGCCACAGGGTTTCCAACCGTCCAGTCCGCTACAGCTGTATCTGTATGAGAAAATGTTTATATTATTAAAACATGTCTAGCTAACGACCCAGTCAGCTAAAATAAAATTAACTGTATGGATTTTAGCGGCAGGCTATATTAATTATTAATATTAATAGTAGACGTTATAAATTTACAGCTACCACGTTTACCCGTCTAGATACATAGGTTTAAAACATATGATATAGCTATAGGTTTCTTGCCTGTGACAGACTGGTGAGAGCTTGAGGCTCGGCGCCCGCTAGCAGAGTTGCCTTCCTCTAACAGGTTCTGCGTAATGAACCGATTCTCGTAGGAGTAGTCTGAATGGACTCCCTCTTCTTAAATAAGAATGAAATATATCGTTTATATATACAAAGCGCAGACTCAGACAGCCCGACACAATACGACGTACACTATATACGGTGTAAAATTTACCCGATTGTTCTGGTGAAAGCAAAGCAGAATATTGAACGCGAGAATATCTGGACTCCATCTTGAATAAAAAGGGTCCGCTATTAAATTAAAGCAAATAAAGATCAAGTATGAAAACACGACTAACCTATTCATGCAAATACTACACAAACTTAAATATAATTGAAACAAAAGACATAAAATACGCACTTTAGCTCTAAAGATCAACTAAGAAAACACTGGTAACCTATTCATGCAAACACTACACAAACTTAAATATAGCTGAAACAAAAGACATAAAAATACGCACTTTAGCTCTAAAGACCAACTATGAAAACAAGGGTAACCTATTCATGCAATTACTACACAGACTTAAATATAATTGAAACGAAATCCGTAAAAATACTCACTATAGTCCTGTTCAGATCGGCGTTGTGGTCTGTGAGGTTTGGAGCCTTACAGGTGAGCTGTGTATCGCTTGGGAGCTGGTTGTATTTATTGGGGGCTAGCAGAGAGAACACGCCCTCTGTCAATGAGGGGTAGAAAAAAATCTATTAATGTTTTACAGGGCCATCATGCCGGTTAAGCACCTTGAAACAATATTTCACACCCGAAGCGTCACTATCATTACCCTCTAGCTGTAAATTTATAACGTCTACTATTAATATTAATAATTAATATAGCCTGCCGCTAAAATCCATACAGTTAATTTTATTTTAGCTGACTGGGTCGTTAGCTAGACATGTTTTAATAATATAAACATTTTCTCATACAGATACAGCTGTAGCGGACTGGACGGTTGGAAACCCTGTGGCGACTGAGCCGCTCGTGTATCGCGATTCCGATGTTGAGATCGTGGGGGATCCCCAGGATTCAGATGTCGAGTTCGTAGAACCGGACTATAATCCTCCCAACGCTCCTAAAAGATGGGGTGATTCGCTAAGCACACGGCTCTGGAATAGAAAAGGTAGCGGGTCCATGAAACCAGGGTGATATGTGTTTGTACCCTCTGTACCCTGTGACGCCACCAATAACTAGTGGATATATTTTATTTACGTGCGTTACGATAGCTTTGCGAATTTAGCTTTGTGCGTGTGGCCCGCGTAGATATCATTTCTGTGGCGAGTAATAGTTATATTTTATTTACAGATGTTAAACTAACGAGCAGGAGGCTGCAGCTTGAAAAAGAAAACACACCCATACGAAAACGCCCGAGCACCTCCACACCGTTTAATTCACCAATCTCTGAACTACACTACACGTCTCATACTTGTAAGCATATATGTCTACGCAGTTCTATAGTGTACTTATACACGCAGATAAAAATTTCTGCGGTAACTAGTTTTATTTACCTGTGTCAAGTTAGCTTTGTGAATGTGTTGTGCGCATTCATGTATGTTATATTTTATTTACAGCTGCTAAAGTATCGCCCGTGAGGTTGCAGTTTGAGGGAGAAAACAGCCCCATACGGCGGCGTCCGAACAGCGAGATGTCTGTTAATTCAGCATTCTCTGTAGATCAGCACCCGGGGGATACTTGTAAGTATATATGTCTAGCCCGCTCTATAGTGTACTTATACAAACAATCATGCATCGGTTTCACAGATAATCGGTGCTAGTAGCTTTACAAATATCGCGTTGAATCAGAGCCAAGTGGCTCATGTAGCTCTTCCTATATCTCCCCCACTTAGCGGTTAACTACACCACGTATCTTTTCTTTAGTTACGGAGGATCGTCATTCGCGAGTTTTGCAGCAGCGCAATTATGGATTTGAGAACAGAACGGAAGTGAGAACGGAGCCTCTTTCACACGGGTGTGTCGCAGATCGTGAAGAAAACGACGTGCCAACCGAGCACCCCGGGAATACTGAGAGTAGTCGGCTTAAGAATATACGTCTGTGTCAAGCTACAGAATCTGCAAATAGCAACGCAGAAGCAGCAGCTGCCAATTCAGCCGATGCATTACCGTCAAAGAAACGCGCGGTATCGCGCCGGCGTGTAAGTAAGAAGCAGAAGGATGATGGTCGATCGCCTTACACACCAACACCCGTATGGACTGGTGAACACACCAAAATGTTTCTTGACATGTCTGCACAGTACGTGCATAATAAACTCTCGCAGAACAGACTAAAATCTTTCTGCGACACGTATGAAAGACTGATAAGTGCGTGTCCAACACCCGACATTATTGCAGAACTGTGCGATTTTAAACAAAATTATGCAAATGTATGATTTTAAACAAAGATTATGCAACTGTACAGTCAACTTCTGTGAAATAAACCTGTCTGCCTGAGAACGTATGGTTATGAATTGAAAAATAATTAAAATGATCACGCATTACAACCTAGGGGATCGATACACGTGCCCCAGCGCATTTACACAACTATGATGCCCCTGGAGATGGCAGCATTCACGAGCAAACAATCGGTCAAGGCATGGAGCCTCTTGATACACACACATACAGAAATTCTCGCGGGGCGCCTCTGTAGGCAATAGTGTTTGTGATAGTGGTGAGAGTTTTGGGGCTGATAGTTGTACGCACGACTTTTTACTGTTCTTTAGCAACGGTAAATTTTCAAACTATACATTTATAGACCACAATGCAGGACGCTACGATTCTTACTTTATTGTTAAGGAGCTGATTTTTGAAAACTAGTGGTAAATGTGATAGCCCGAGGTGTCGTGGTCTCGTGTGTGACGATACCCGATTTGTCTATATGGTTCTCACTAAATTACCACAGACCGTGGGATTTTCAGTTTTCCACACTTTTTTTTAATAGCTGAGAAAACAAAGCTATGTAGGTCCAATACCCGCTGTGAAATATTATGGTCTAGAGTACATGGCACAGGGTGCTTCTGGTATGACATGAGAGTCAGAAACATTTGTCATGTGCCAAAATAGGCCGGGACACGTCTCAACATGCCTCAATTTTTTGTTGAATGGTGATCAAAAACGAATATTATGGTCTAGAGTACATGGCACAGGGTGCTTCTGCTATGACATGATAGTCCGAAACACAGATATGTTAAAAAGTTTGTAGCCATTTTTGTTGAGTAGTGGTCAAAACCGTTGCATAGGTGTAGGCCTGTGCCAAAATAGGTCTTTCTGGTACGACATGGGAGTCAGAAACACAGCTATGCTAAAAAAGTTTGCACCCAATTTTTTGTTGAATACTGATCAAGATCGATTATTATGGGCTATGGTACATGGCACAGAGTGCTTCTGGTATGGCATGAGCGCCCGAAACACAGGTATGTTAAAAAGTTTGTACCTGATTTTTGTTGAACGGTACTCAATATCGCTGCATAGGAGTGGGTATGTACCAGTCGTACTATAATGAAAATGATGCAAATAAGGGTCTTTTTTAGCTAAAAAGCACTAGTTGCAGCGGTGCTGGTACAGCATAAGTGTGCTGTGGGTGCATGAGTGGCGTGAAATGTTTAAAAATGATTCAGCGGATCACCACCATCTATGAAATGTGGTATTTTCCAAGCACCAGCGATAATCTGTTTGCCCCCTACATTAAACTACACTATAGGGATGCGCTGTATGGGTCCGTGTATTCGCTATAGAAACACAGGTATGCTAAAAAGTTAGCACCCAATTTTTTGTTGAATGCTGATCAAAATCGAATATTATGAGTTAGAGTACATGGCACAGAGTGCTTCTGGCATGGTCTGAGGGTCCGAAACACGGGTATGTTAAAAAATTTGTACCCGATTTTTTGTTGAATGCTGGTCAAAATTGTTGCATAGTTGTGGTTCTGTGCCAAAATAGTCCGGGACACGTCTCAACATGCCTGTCTTTTATATCTGATGGGGCTTAGCGTCTTTAAAAATAGGCCTGCGCTGCAAGAACGCTACGCATCCCAGGCTATACAGTTGGTCATGTGTGTAGCTCATAGCGGGAACGTTAACATTCAACATGCCTTGAGAGGATTTGTGAAGCAACTCGCTCAATATTTTCTAGATGACTGTGCGCGTGTTAACGGCCAGCACATAGTTTTTAAATTTCAGCATTGTTTTTTCCAAGGCTGTCCCGTGACCAGGACTTGTCCAGGCATGCCCAGACATGCCCGGACTTGTCCAGGCATGTCTCACAAGGACCCTATATGTCAGTTCACAATATGTCTATCAGTATTAAAACATAAAAACTCCTCTGTACACGATCCTTAAGCAAAATAAAAAAAAAAAAAATATATAATGCAAAATAATTCTGTGAAGGAGCTAAAATGTTGAAAATATGGTGTCTCACATGGACCCAATATGTCCGTTCACAATATGTCTATCAGTACTAAAACATAAAAACTCCTCTGTACACGATCCTTAAGCAAAATAAAAAAATAATGTAAAATAAATCTGTGAAGGAGCAAAAATGTTGAAAATATGGTGTCTCACATGGACCCTATATGTCAGTTCACGATATGTCTATCAGTATTAAAACATAAAAACTCCTCTGTACATTATTGTGAAGGGGTTAAAAGAGGCTTCATGGTTGATATGATAAGCTGATCAGAATAGCTAGCATCATGAGAGCTGCTATGGTTGACAGTGGTAGCGAACGCATAACTAATATTTGATTGGCCAACTATACACAACTGCTTTTTTAATATAGCTCCTCATATGGATGTGCTAATTGACTTCATATGCACGCACTGTATGTATTGTGAGCCCTGCACTTGCATGCTAACATCATTATATTAGCATCTGTGATTAATTGACTTCATATGCACGCACAGTATGTATTGTGAGCCCTGCACTTGCATGCTAACATCATTATATTAGCATCTGTGATTAGCTAGCATCATGAGAGCTGCTATGGTTGACAGTGGTAGCGAACGCATAACTAATATTTGATTGGCCAACTATACACAACTGCTTTTTTAATATAGCTCCTCATATGGATGTGCTAATTGACTTCATTATTTTTCTGCATGCTGTATATCCCACTCTTTTGGATTTTTATTCATGATAATGTATTTTAGACCTTAATAAAATTTGTATTTTATACTGCAAAAGCTTCCTTTTTCAATTTATTTCAATCTCGCCATGACTTTCCCCTTTACACACATTTACAGGTAAATAGAGACAAATGAATTCATGAATGCATGCGACCTTCTCTCATTGTACTTACAGATCATGACACAATACAGGGCTATTTAGTATATGTGGTTTCTAACATGTCACAATAGCATCGACCTTCACTCATTCTATGGGCACTGCTATCAGAATACACATAAATGTGTTGGTTTTAAAAGATCCCACTGACTATACACAATGCAATACTATTTACTGTTTGCCTGAATTACCGTAGCATCGACCTTCACTCATTCTGACAATTCATGTCAACACTGACAGTAGATAAAAAATATTTAGACTTCTAACACAACACAAACCTTGTACACACACCTTGATACATTAAACTACACTATAGGGATGAACTGTCGGGACAGTTTTCTTGAAGTGATCTATCTGTGAAAAACACTGTTAGAAATGAGGACTATACACAAGGGGTGCCAAGCAGCATTCAGGTATGATCTCACATCTATGGCGCTGCTTTTTTAATATAGCTCCTCATATGGATGTGCTAATTGACTTCATATGCACGCACAGTATGTATTGTGAGCTCTGCACTCGCATGCTAACATCATTATATTAGCAACTGTGATGGAGAAGTTACTTTATTGATATACCTGATTCATTGAGATACTTATAATCCTATATATAGTGCATATATGTCTGCCTATTGGGGGATATTGTGAGTTACATAGATTGCATATATACGGACAAATATATGGAGTTTATTATTGTATAGCCCCGGATTAGTCTATTATCGCTATAACATATAAGATATGTCGATGTGCACTATTATATATTGATTTGAATGTAATTCACACCTGTCTGCATTTGGCTATTTTTTCTGCATGCTGTATATCCCACTCTTTTGGATTTTTATCCATGATAATGTATTTTAGACCTTAATAAAAATTGTTGACTTTTCCCACACAAAAGACGGATCACAGAACTTGTCCTGTGTGAAACACACACATAGATAAATTACCTCTATGGTGCAGTAAAGATGTATATCTTTGTACCATGTTAGCCAGTAGATAGAAAAATATTTAGACTTCTAACAACAGTATAAAATCAAGATTCACTCTTTATTTCACTAAAAATCCTTATATACTAGTTATATACAGAAGTCTGTATTTAACTAGAACTCCTTATACAATTACTGGGTCCTTAAAAGTTTCTCTCCTCTGCTAGAAAATAGCTTTACATTTACTGATGGATTCTAATACAGACATTTACTGGGTGCTTCTAATACAAACCCTTTACAGTTCATGTCAGGGCATTCTCTGCTAGAAAATAGCTTTACATCTACGGATGGAGTTAAAACTACCCTTTAATACACTAAAAACTCCACAGACTAATCAAAGGCACTGAATAAAAATCCAGCAGACCAGATTTCACAGCCTGAGCAAAGTTCAGCCACAGATTTCCCAGCCTGAGCAAAGTTCAGCCAGAGGGCGTGACGACCTGGATCAATCTGACAGGGAGACGGATAAAATGATAGGGGGCGTGTCGACCTGTCAGATTTGAGTTTGATGAGTAATACAGTTCCTATACTACTACCAACAGTCCTTCTAAGGCCGGCGTCACACTCACCGTACAAAAAACGGACCGTATTGTACGAGCGTAATACGCCAAAATGTTGCCGGCACAACAATCCGTATTTCTTCCATTGTCAGGGTGCGGCTGCGTATTTTGTGCATGAAAGCATCCGTATGGCATCCGTACAGCGTATTTTTCTCGCCGCCTTGCAAAATGGACATTTAACGGTTTTTAGGCCAGAAAATCATTGAAATCATCTTGCGTATTTCTCGCAAGTCACACGTGTGGTCCGTGTGTAATCCGTTGTTTTCTCGCACCCATAAACTTTCATTGGCGTACAACGGGCGTAATACGCGTACAATCGCAGCATGCTGCGGGTGTCTCGCACCGTAAGATACGGCCGAGAAAAAAACGCATGATCAGAGCTGCCCCATAGATAAATATTGGTCCGTGTGTAATGTGTGGTTCTCACGCCTCTCTCTCGTCCGTATTCCTCCTTAGGCCTCATACTCACTGGCGCCGAACGGATGAAAATCAGACGAAAAAAAATCGGATTCAAATCTGACCAATGTTAGTCAATGGGTGAGTTCTCATTTGCGATTTTTTTCTCATCAGATATTGGTGTGAGAAAAAAATCGCAGCATGCCGCGATTTGATGCGATTTTGGCATGATAATCGCCAATGCAAGTCAATGGGTGCGATTAAAAAACGCACAGCACTCGCACCATGCACGTGCTGTCCGATTTATATGCACCAGTCTCCTTTGAAAAGCCGGCAAATCATCCCCGGCTACTGTAAAATCACACTGACAGCTCACAAAACACTAGATACATACACATAGAATACATATATATATATATATACATGTCATTGTGACACATACATATATATATATTTATAGTTCATACACTTCTACATAGTATAATAGCCGCTAATTCAATTGCCGGCTTTTGTGAAATCACAGAAGCCGACATGAAATGATACATTGTTTCCACACAGTTAACCATGTCATTTCATGTATTTTGATATATGGTTTTAAGTTACAATTACATAAGTATATGTGTGCAAAATTTCAGACATGTAGGGGTTAATTAAAGGTGTAAATTCGTTGAAAAAAAATGCGTGGGCTCCCGCTGTATTTTCTCCACCAGACAGACAAAGCAAGCGAGTGGGGGCAGATAATAATAGCCTAGGGAGGGTACATTTTTTTTGTGCCCCCCCTGGCTACTAACATCTGCCCCCAGACACCCCAGAAAGGGCAAATCTCTAATTAGATTTGCCCTTTCTGACACTTTGCCCATCTATTCCCATTGCCCTGTAGCGGTGGCGAATGGGTTAATAAGGGGTTAAAGCCACCTTGCAATTGAAAGGTGACTGTAAGCCAGGTTAATAATTGAGAGCTGTCAATTAGACAACTATCAATTATTAATCCTATTGTATGAAAGAAAAATCAAACACACACAGTTTAATAAAAAAGAAGTTTAATGAAATAATCACACAGTTTTTGACCATATTTTATTTTCCTGCTAAAACCATTTCCTGTAATAAAAATAAAATAAGAAACCAAAATTATTCTTACCAATCCGATGTACAGTCAGGTCCCACGGTGTAATCCATCAGAAAGGGTTAACAGGTTACAGCTTGCAGAGAGCTAATGCTGTCTCCTAGCTGTAACCCCCTGAATGAATAACTTACTCTCCCAGCAAAAGGAGAGGAAGAGATGAATGAATGAAGCTTAATTGATTTATTGCCACTTTCACTTCAGTGACCTGACCTAAAGTGAAAGTGGGACACAATCAATTAAGCTTCATTCATTAATCACATCCTCTCCTGTCGGCAGGAGATAAGCTCATTCATTCAGGAGCTATCAGCTGAGCACTCAGCATTACTTGCACTGCTTAGCTGATTGCTAGTTAACCCTTTGTGAAGGATTACATCGTGGGACGTGACAGATCGCCAGATAGGTAAGAATAATGTTGTTTTATTATTTTATATTTATTTTAGGAGATCAAGGGCTTCGCACGGATTAAGAGTAAAATAAAAGATGGTCAAAAAAATGTGTTTTTGTTTCATTAAAATTATTTATTCTTAAAGTGTGTGTGTTTTTTATTTACTTCAATAGGATTAATAATTGATAGTTGTCTAATTGACAGCTCTCAATTATTAACCTGGCTTACAGTCACCTTTCAATTGCAAGGTGGCTTTAACCCCTTATTAACCCATTTGCCACCGCTACAGGGCAATGGGAATAGACGGGCAAAGTGCCAGAAAGGGCAAATCTAATTAGAGATTTGCCCTTTCTGGGCTGTCTGGGGGCAGATGTTAGTAGCCAGGGGGGCACAAAAAAAATGTACCTTCCCTAGGCTATTATTATCTGACCCCACTCGCTTGCTTTGTCTGTCTGGTGGAGAAAATACAGCGGGAGCCCACGCATTTTTTTTCAACGAATTTACACCTTTAATTAACCCCTACATGTCTGAAATTTTGCACACATACACTTATGTAATTGTAAGTTAAAAACATATATCAAAATACATGAAATGACATGGTTAACTGTGTCTAAACAATGTATCATTTCATGTCGGCTTTTGTGATTTCACAAAAGCCGTCAATTAAATTAGCAGCTATTACAGTATGTAGAAGTGTATGAACTTTAAATATATGTATATATATGTCACAATTACATATATATATATATATATATATATATATATGTATTCTATGTGTGTATATGTATTGTTTCTATTCTTTATTAAAGCTGTCAGTGTGATTTTACAGTATAGCCAGGGATGAATTAGCGGCTATTATACTATGTCGAAGTGTATGACCTATATATATATATATTATATATATATATATATATATATATATATATATTACATATATAAATATATATATATATATTATATATATAATTATTTGCTTTTTGTGTACATTTTTTTTTACAATGTGATTTTTACATGACTTTTTACACAGAGATAACTGCTCTATGTAAAACTTCATGTTAAAATCGCATTGCATACAGATGGAAAACTGATGGAAAACGCATGGTGCAATTTAAAATCGCATCAAAATCGCATGCCTTTTTACAACAAATGTACCGTTTTTTTTCCTGCAGAAAACGGACCGATTTTTTTCCAGCCAGTGAGTATGAGCCCTTAGTGTGACGCCGGCCTAAGGACTAATTACGGAGTATATAGGTTCCAGTGTAAGGTAGGAAGGGGATTGTGCATCGCTCTATACACATCAGTGCAAGGACTGCAGGCACTGTATGTGTGTATATACTGTAGATCACTGCATACATCTAGAGGGTCCATTCCCTTCCTGTGTTCTGGTGCTGCTGCTACCTGTAGGATATATTGGCCGTATATACCAAGCCCCAGGTGTAATTGACTTTGAAATGTTTTTTGGCCAGGGCTAATAGAGCTTTTTTTATTGCAAAGCAATCCAGAGCCCTTTTTTCCCCTCCATTTGCTTTCTGACAGTGCACAATACAGCCAGATCCTTTTCCTAGCACAGCGTGAAAATCCAGCAATTTTAAAGTGGTCCCAAACATCATTTTGAGTGCGCAGAGAAATATTTAATTATGGTGCTTGAACCTCCTAGGTTCAAGCAACATATTGTAATCCGATTTCTTATATTTTCTTCTTCTTCTCCTTCTTCTCCGCGTTTTCTGCAATTAATGCGGCCCGAACCGCTCGGCGCAGAGACCCCGTTCAGGCGGCGTTTCGAAGCCCTCGGTGGGGACAGGTGTGCTATGTATTTTTGGAGTCTATCCGATTTTTAGTTTTTAAAAAAAATCGCATTTTAAGCAAAAATTTTCCCATAGGAATTAATGGCGACCTTTCCATGACCCCCAACTGACATGGATTGAAGCCACAGCGCAGGTGCAGTGACCTTACAAAGATGGCAGCTATGCAAATGCAGCTTCCACACATGACCCGTATCAGCTAATAGAAGCTGACAGATCGCTGATTCAAGATCTTAAAGGCGCAGCGCAGGGCCCCAGGCAGCACACAGGGGCCCCAGGCAGCACACAGGGCCACAGGCAGCGTAAATGGCTTCTGAAAAGCCCCACGGACTCCAAAGTGGCTTTAGAAGCCCAAAGTGCCAAAGTGGCCCCTGAGGCAAAGTGACAGCATGTGTCAACATGGCTAAAGTGGCTACCAAGTGGCCAAAGTGGCTACCGAGGTGCCGAATGTGCCAAAGTGGCTACCAAGTGGCCAAAGTGGCTACCGAGGTTCCGAATGTGCCAAAGTGGCTACCAAGTGGCCAAAGTGGCTACCAAGGTGCTGAATGTGTCAAAGTGGCTAGCAAGTGGCCAAAGTGGCTACCGAGGTGCTGAATGTGCCAAAGTGGCTACCAATGTGCCAAAGTGGCTACAAAGTGGCCAAAGTGCCTACCGAGATGCCGAATGTGCCAAAGAGTCTACTAAGTGGCCAAAGTAGCTACCAAGTGGCCAAAGTGGCTACCGAGAGGCCGAATGTGCCAAATTGGCTACCAAGTGGCCAAAGTGGCTACCGAGGGGCTGAATGTGCCAAAGTGGCTACCAATGTGCCAAAGTGGCTACAAGGTGGCCAAAATGGCTACCGAGGTGCAGAATGTGCCAAAGTGGCTACCAAGTGGCCAAAGTGGCTACCGAGAGGCCGAATGTGCCAAAGTGGCTACCAAGTGGCCAAAGTGGCTACAGAGGTGCCGAATGTGCCAAAGAGGCTACCAAGTGGCCAAAGTGGCTACCAAGTGGCCAAAGTGGCTACCGAGAGGCCGAATGTGCCAAAGTGGCTACCAAGTGGCCAAAGTGGCTACCGAGATGCCGAATGTGCCAAAGTGGCTACCAAGTGGCCAAAGTAGCTACCGAGGTGCCAAATGTGCCAAAGTGGCTACCAAGTTGCCAAAGTGGCTACCGAGATGCCGAATATGCCAAAGTGGCTACCAAGTGGCCAAAGTGGCTACCGAGGTGCCGAATGTGCCAAAGTGGCTACCAAGTGGCCAAAGTGGCTACCGAGGGGTCGAATGTGCCAAAGTGGCTACCAAGTGGCCAAAGTGGCTACCGTGGTGCAGAATGTGCCAAAGTGGCTACCAAGTGGCCAAAGTGGCTACCAAGGTGTTGAATGTGCCAAAATGGCTACCAAGTAGCCAAAGTGGCTACCAAGTGGCCAAAGTGGCTACAGAGGTGCTGGATGTGCCAAAGTGGCTACCAAGTGGCCAAAGTGGCTACCAAGGTGCCAAATGTGCTAAAGTGGCTACCAAGTGGCCAAAGTGGCTACAAAGGTGCCAAATGTGCTAAAGTGGCTACCAAGTGGCCAAAGTGGCTACCGAGAGGCCGAATGTGCCAAATTGGCTACCAAGTGGGCAAAGTGGCTACCGAGATGCTGAATGTGCCAAAGTGGCTACCAATGTGCCAAAGTGGCTACAAAGTGGCCAAAGTGGCTACCGAGAGGCCGAATGTGCCAAAGAGGCTACCAAGTGGCCAAAGTGGCTACCGAGAGGCCGAATGTGCCAAAGTGGCTACCAAGTGGCCAAAGTGGCTACCGAGATGCCGAATGTGCCAAAGTGGCTACCAAGTGGCCAAAGTGGCTACCGAGGTGCCAAATGTGCCAAAGTGGCTACCAAGTTGCCAAAGTGGCTACCGGGATGCCGAATATGCCAAAGTGGCTACCAAGTGGCCAAAGTGGCTACCGAGGTGCCGAATTTGCCAAAGTGGCTACCTAGTGGCCAAAGTGGCTACCGAGGTGCCGAATGTGCCAAAGTGGCTACAGAGGGGTCGAATGTGCCAAAGTGCCTACCAAGTGGCCAAAGTGGCTACCGTGGTGCAGAATGTGCCAAAGTGGCTACCAAGTGGCCAAAGTGGCTACCGAGGTGTTGAATGTGCCAAAATGGCTACCAAGTAGCCAAAGTGGCTACCAAGTGGCCAAAGTGGCTACAGAGGTGCCGGATGTGCCAAAGTGGCTACCAAGTGGCCAAAGCGGCTACCGAGGTGTCGAATGTGCCAAAGAGGCTACCAAGTGGCCAAAGTGGCTACCAAGTGGCCAAAGTGGCTACTGAGGTGCCAAATGTGTCAAAGTGGCTACCAAGTGGCCAAAGTGGCTACAGAGGTGTTGAATGTGCCAAAGTGGCTACCAAGTGGCCAAAGTGGCTACTGATGTGCCGAATATTCCAAAGTGGCTACCAAGTGGCCAAAGTGGCTACCGAGGTCCCAAATGTGCCAAAGTGGCTACCAAGTTGCCAAAGTGGCTACCGAGGTGCCAAATGTTCCAAAGTGGCTACCAAGTTGCCAAAGTGGCTACCGAGGTGCAATGTGCCAAAGTGGCTACCAAGTGCCAAAGTGGCTACGATGTGCCGAATGTACCAAAGTGGCTACCAAGCGGCCAAAGTGGCTACCGTGGTGCAGAATGTGCCAAAGTGGCTACCAAGTTGCCAAAGTGGCTAAAGAGGTGCCAAATGTGCCAAAGTGGCTACCAAGTGGCCAAAGTGGCTACCAAGGTGCCGAATGTGTCAAAGTGGCTATCAAGAGACCAAAGAGGCTACCAAGGTGCCAAATGTGCTAAAGTGGCTACCAAGTGGCCAAAGAGGCTACCGAGGTGCCGAATGTGCCAAAGTGGCTACCAAGTAGCCAAAGTGGCTACCGAGATGCTGAATGTGCCAAAGTGGCTACCAATGTGCCAAAGTGGCTACAAAGTGGCCAAAATGGCTACCGAGGTGCCGAATGTGCCAAAGTGGCTACCAAGTGGCCAAAGTGGCTACCGAGAGGCCGAATGTGCCAAAGTGGTGGCCAAAGTGGCTACAGAGGTGCCGAATGTGCCAAAGAGGCTACCAAGTGGCCAAAGTGGCTACCAAGTGGCCAAAGTGGCTACCGAGAGGCCGAATGTGCCAAAGTGGCTACCAAGTGGCCAAAGTGGCTACCGAGATGCCGAATGTGCCAAAGTGGCTACCAAGTGGCCAAAATGACTACCGAGGTGCCAAATGTGCCAAAGTGGCTACCAAGTTGCCAAAGTGGCTACCGAGATGCCGAATATGCCAAAGTGGCTACCAAGTGGCCAAAGTGGCTACCGAGATGCCGAATGTGCCAAAGTGGCTACCAAGTGGCCAAAGTGGCTACCGAGGTGCCAAATGTGCCAAAGTGGCTACCAAGTTGCCAAAGTGGCTACCGAGATGCCGAATATGGCAAAGTGGCTACCAAGTGGCCAAAGTGGCTACTGAGGTGCCGAATGTGCCAAAGTGGCTACCTAGTGGCCAAAGTGGCTACCGAGGTGCCGAATGTGCCAAAGTGGCTACAAAGTGGCCAAAGTGGCTACCGAGGGGTCGAATGTGCCAAAGTGGCTACCAAGTGGCCAAAGTGGCTACCGTGGTGCAGAATGTGCCAAAGTGGCTACCAAGTGGCCAAAGTGCCTATCGAGGTGTTGAATGTGCCAAAATGGCTACCAAGTAGCCAAAGTGGCTACCAAGTGGCCAAAGTGGCTACAGAGGTGCCGGATGTGCCAAAGTGGCTACCAAATGGCCAAAGCGGCTACCGAGGTGCCGAATGTTCCAAAGTGGCTACCAAGTGGGCAGAGTGGCTACCGAGGTGCCGAATGTGCCAAAGTGGCTACCAAGTGACCAAAGTGGCTACCAAGGTTCCAAATGTGCTAAAGTGGCTACCAAGTGGCCAAAGTGGCTACCGAGGTGCCGAATGTGCCAAAGAGGCTACCAAGTGGCCAAAGTGGCTACCAAGTGCCCAAAGTGGCTACTGAGGTGCCGAATGTGTCAAAGTGGCTACCAAGTGGCCAAAGTGGCTACAGAGGTGTTGAATGTGCTAAAGTGACTACCAAGTGGCCAAAGTGGCTACTGAGGTGCCGAATATTCCAAAGTGGCTACCAAGAGGCCAAAGTGGCTACCGAGGTGCCAAATGTGCAAAGTGGCTACCAAGTTGCCAAAGTGGCTACCGAGGTGCCGAATGTTCCAAAGTGGCTACCAAGTGGCCAAAGTGGCTACCAAGGTGCCAAATGTGTCAAAGTGGCTACCAAATGGCCAAAGTGGCTACCAAGGTACCAAATGTGCCAAAGTGGCTACCAAGTTGCCAAGGTGGCTAAAGAGGTGCCGAATGTGCCAAAGTGGCTACCAAGTGGCCAAAGTGGCTACCAAGGTGCCGAATGTGTCAAAGTGGCTATCAAGAGACCAAAGTGGCTACCAAGGTGCCAAATGTGCTAAAGTGGCTACCAAGTGGCCAAAGAGGCTACCGAGGTGCCGAATGTGCCAAAGTGGCTACCAAGTGGCCAAAGTGGCTACTGAGGTGCTGAATGTGACAAAGTGGCTTCCAAGTGGCCAAAGTGGCTACTGAGGTAACGAATGTGCCAAAGTGGCTACCAAGTGGCCAAAATGGCTACCAAGTGGCCAAAGTGACTACCAAGGTCCTGAATGTGCCAAAGTGGCTACCAAGTGGCCAAACTGGCTATTGTGGTGCCGAATGTGCCAAAATGGCTACCAAGTGGCCAAAGTTGCTACCGAGTGGCTGTGTGCACCAAAGTGGCTACCAAGGATTCTTGCATGCCAAAATGGCTACCAAGGGGCCAAAGTGGCTAACAAGGGGCCCCGCACATCAAAGTGGCTACCAAGGGGCCATATACAACCCATCCCAGGTTGTGCCATCGCTATACACATCATTCATATTCTAACTTTACTTTCTTACAGTCGACACCTGATACACTGCTATAAAGCCGGCAGCGGTGTTCAAGCACCATGTATTTCCTTCAGGAAATGCCCATCTAGTTTTTATATGGTACAGTTGAGTAGATTTTTTTTTGAGTGTCTTACACTATTTCTTGACACTATTTTGCTGAACCCTCCCAAAAAAACATACAGTCCACATATTTTACAGTGTGATATATCTGTGACACGCCTCATCCATCTGTCTGCTAAAAATTTAGGTCTTTTTAGCCCTAAATCAATTTTTTTTGCTGTCTGGCACTGTACTTATATACAGCACTATTTAGACAAAAAAAGTCACATATTTGTCGTAGTGGTATCTTCATGCCAGCTCATATCTGTAAGTGCTGAAAGTTTGGCCAGTTTACCCCGGTTTTCTTTTTTTGTCCAGGGTGTCACTGTAGTTATATACGGCATTATTTAGCAAAAAAAAATACAGGCCACACATTTTTCGGTGTGGTATCTCTGTGCCAGCTAATATCTGTGCATGCTCAAAGTTTGGCCAGTTTACGGTGCTTTTATTTTTTTGTCCTGGGTTTCACTGTATTTATATACAGCAAGTAGTTAGCAAAAAAAAGAAAAAAAAACACTCATTTGTCGTAGTGGTATCTCCATGCCAGCTCATATATGTGCGATGTGCGTGCTGAAAGTTTGGCCAGTTTATGGCAGATTTATTTTTTTATACTGGGTGTCATTGTAATTATACACAGCAGTATTTAGCCAAAAAATTAAAAATAGGACAGGCACACATTTTTTGGTGTGATATCTCCATGCCAGCTGATATCTGTGTGCTCAAAGTTTGGCGATTTTAAGCCGGTTTTCCTTTTTTTTAGGCCTGGGTGTCACTGTACTTATATACAGCAGTAGTTTTTAAAAAAAGAAAAAAAAAACACATTTGTCTTAGTGGTATCTCCATGCCAGCTGTGCATGCTTAAAGTTTGGCCAGCTAAGGCCTCTTTCACACATCCATCTTTTTGTATCAGGCATGATCCGGCGTGTTGGTAAAAAAACGGATCCGGTACCGGATGCGTTTTTTTACCATTGACTTTCATTAGCGCCGGATCGTGCCTGATGTCATTGTGTTGTATCCGTTTTTGTCCGGATCCGGCGGAAACGTACATTCCGGCGGCCGGACAAAACGGAGCATGTAAAGATTTTTTTTTTTGCCGGAGCCGCCTGATGTGCCTGAAGCGGTGCATCAGGCGGCCGGAAACAATAGAAGTCAATGGAACCGGATCAGACTTTTGTGCAATCCGGCAAAAGTCTGATCCGGATTCTGGAAATCAAGGACTACTACTACTACTACTACTACTACTACTACATTTTCCAGTGTCTCCGGGCATCCAAAACCCTCTTTTTCTGGGTTCAAAAGTTCAGGTCGGATCCAGCAAAAAACCGGATCCGTTGCATCAGTTTTTTTATTTCAGCGTCGGATCCGTCCCTTCAGGTGTTCGAAGGATCATGCCTGATACAAAAAGACGGATGTGTGAAAGAGGCCTTAGGCCGGTTTTCCTTTGTTTGTCCTGGGTTTCACAGTAGTTATATACAGCACTAGTTAGTCCAAAAATACAAAGAAAAAAAAAAAAAACAGGCCACACATTTGTCGTTGTGGTATCTCCCTAACAGGCCTCATTTATCATTGTCAAAAATTTGGCCATTTTATGCCTACACATTATATTTGTTTTGCAGTCTGTTACTGTACTTATTAAAACTGATAAGGCAAAACACATTTTTACTTAAAGTCCAGATAGGTAAAATTTTGTTTTCCAGCACACGTTTCGTATACAAGTTGCCTCCCAAATCACCCTTTTGTAGTGAACATGTATGATATTCTAGTCCAATTACAATGGGCAAGGCACATGGCAAAGGACGGGGAAGTGGACTTGATGGTGATGGTGCAGGCTGAGGCCATGGGCAAGCTGAAATTGGCCTAACAAAAACACCCACATCTTCTCGCTGGACCTTAGTGTCCGAAGTCCTAGGGGACTGTGGGAAGACAGCACTAGTGAAGCCCGAGCAGTGTGAAAAGGTAGTTGGTTGGATAGCGGACAATTTATCCACCACCACCAGCACCCAGTCTTCAACACGCTCAAGTTACATTAGCTGTGATTCTGGGCCGTATATTCCTTACCCTGATCCTTCTTCCTCCCACCATGCTGAGTACCCTGAGACAACTGATCCCACACTCGGACACTCTGAAGAGCTGTTCAGTATTCCATTTGGAGATTTGTGCCTCTCGCCCGATCCATTTTTAGCGGGTCAAGATAATATTCCATGTAGCGATGTACAAATCTTTGAGCAGCCACAGTCACAAGAGGTGGATGATGATGAGACACAATTGCTGGAAACATATAAAAAAACTGACCGGCACATCCAAAAACAGACCTAATGTGAACAGGTGCTAAACCTAGAGTCACCAACTCATGCACATTCAAGAAAAAAGGAAGCACATGTAGCGCTAGAGCTTGCAAACACGAGATATGAAAAATGAATTGCATCACTGCCTTAGAAATATGAAAAAATTGAGAAGGCTTAGCGCATAAAATGGACAATTTATGTGTACCTGGAAGCCACGTTAAGGCGCTCCTCGTATTCCAAGTCCTAACTAATGCCAATACTCGCTTAGAAAAGTCTATCTGTATGGGAACATATGAATCCTCCCTCTAGACTGAAATCTACATCACTATGGAGGGGTAATAGCCCTGGTATAATTAAAACGCTTGTGACTAGCAGGTGGAGTACTCAGGCAGAAGGTAAATGAATACATATCAAAAAACTGATCAGCACATCCAAAAACAGACCTAATGTGAACAGGTGCTAAACCTAGAGTCACCAACTCATGCACATTCAAGAAAAAAGGAAGCACACTGTAGCGCTATAGCTTGCAAACACGAGATATGAAAAATTAATTCTTGGAGACTCCCCACTGCTGGCTTGTTTGGCTCCCAGGTACTCCAATTTTATGCCGTATGCCATACACTATTTTTGTTTTTGTTTTTGCATACTGGGCACTTGCACTATATTTAGTGACGCATGTTTTTGATATATTTGGGTTTCATTATTTGCACATTGTTGCACATTGTTGGCACCATCTATATATTGATTATTGCAGCAGTCTCTCTCCTTTTTGTATGCTATTTTCTTTGTAATTTTGTCAGTGTCACAATCACATATTCATTTGGCTAGGCTGATTATTTGGTGTGTCATTAATCACCTGGTCATATTTTGAGTCCTATATTAGTGGATTCATCAGCCAGCTTTTATAATCTGTGGGGTTCTCGCATTTTAATTTTAACAACATTAAAATTATATATTTATGTTTCTGTGTCATATGTCATGTTATGTAAATTAATAAACTATTCATTTGATGCACATCTTTTTGATTGTCGGTGTTATTTACTATTCTGATATCTCTGTTGGGTTGCTTTACCACACCATATCCTTTGGTCCTTTTTCTCTTTCAGTATCCGGATGGTCTGCCATCCATGTGTTAGGAATTTTGGTATATTCCTTTATTATTCTTTTTAGGCAATATTGTTTTTATATATTTATTATATATTATTAATCCCACTATTCCTATCGTATTTTTCTACAATGAGGAAGAGGAGGAGGGGGAGGAACAGGAGGTACTTTCATGCGCTATAGACGGGACTACAACCACAACTGTCTTACCGTCTGTTCAGCGTGAATGGCTTGAGGACAGGGAAGAAGAGGAAGAGGAGGAGAAGGACACCTTGGTCAGTCGTCCTGTTGGTGAGTACACGGAAGGCTTGCCTGTTACCAGTCTGGCATACATGGGTGACTTTATGTTGTGCTGCCTTTCCCGTGACCCTCGTATTGTCAAAATATTGGGTACCAGTCATTTCTGGCTAGCGACACTTTTAGACCCACTGTACACAGATAACTTTCAATTTCTTGTTCCAGAGGCAGACAGGTGAATCAAAATGGTGCATTACCATAGGGCCATTGTTGCTGAATTATTTAAAAAATTTCCATCTCAAAACGCTGGCGGTAGAGATAACAGTTCGATGGCCAATCAAGCAGGAAAGGCGAGACAGAGACAAGTTCACTCCAGCAGAGGCAGGGGAACACTGGAAAAGTTCTGGGACAGTTTTCTAAGACGCTCCCATCACCCATGCACAGAGGCACAGGGTAATCTCACAAGGAATGCAATCTTTTCAAAGATGCTGAGGGAGTACCTTGCTGACCGTACCAACGTCCTCCGTGATTCCTCTGTGCCTTTTAATTATTGGGTATCCAAGCTAGACACGTGGCATGAGCTGGCTCTCTATGCCTTGGAGGTCCTGGCCTGCCCTGCCACTAGCGTTTTGTCCGTGCGGGTTTTTAGTGCTGCTGGTGGCATTATCATAGATAAGCGCATTCGCCTTTCTATGGAAAATGCGGACAGGCTGACTCTTAAAAAATGAACAAGGGATCGATTGGGCCTGACTTCTCGACACCACCAAATGGTGACAGTGAAGCCTAAACTCCAATATAGTGGTTTTTGGGAGGTGTATACCCATGCACCTCTTCCCAACCAAACACGGATATACGCTTCCTGATTTTGGCTATTTGGTGTCCTCCTCTTTCTTCTCATCCTCACCACCCACCACCACTTGAACACCAGGGTGAACGTATTCAGTCATGCTCCGGCCACTCTATGTTTTGGCAAGGGTGTTATGATGCCTGTCACCAAAATACAAAAAATATGTACATCCCCAGAGGGGAAATGTTTGCCAGCCTATACACTAAGTGTATGGGCATTCCAAGTCTAGGAGACCCCCTCCTAGAAATAGGGCCTATTTTTTATTCAGGCCTTTCTCCAAGTCTCATCATGCACCGCCACTAGATCAAAAGGGTTTACGTGTTCCGTGCAGCTACAGCCAGTGTCCAATTATTAACAATTATTAACAATTGTGGGTAGTCATGCTGTGCGTAAAATACTTGTTCTGAAAACGGTTGAGGTGTACCCCACAGGGGAAAATGTTTGACAACCCATTCACTAAGTGTATGGGCATTCCAAGTCTGGGAGACCCGCTCCTTTAAACTGGGCAAAGTTTTAAATCAGGCCTTCCTCCATGTCTCTTCATCTGCCGCCACTAGATCACAAGCATTAACGTGTTCCGTGCTTCTACAGCCAGTGTCGAATTCTGAACAAGGGTGGGTGGTGGGTGGTTTTGCTGGGCGTAAAATACTTGTTATGGAAAAGTTGGAGGTGTACCCCACAAGGGAAAATATTTGTCAGCCCAATACACTTAGTGTATGGGCATTCTATATCTAGGAGACCCGCTCCTTTAAATTGGCCATAGTTTTTCATTCAGGCCTTCCTCCACGTCTCATCATCCGCTGCGACTAGATCACCAGCATTAACGTTTTCCATGCAGATACAGCCAGTGTCGAATAATTAACAAGGGTGGGTGGTTATGCTGGGCGCTAAATACTTGTTCTAAAAACGGTTGAGGTGTACCCCTCAGGGGAAAATGATTGACGCCCCATACACTAAGTGAATGAGCATTCCAAGCCTAGGAGACCCGCTCCTTTAAATTGGGCATAGTTTTTAATCAGGCCTTCCTCCATGTCTCATCATCTGCCGTCACAAATCACCATCATTAACGTTTCCCGTGCTGCTACAGCCAGTGTCAAATTCCGAACAAGGGTGGGTGGTTTTGCTGGGCGTAAAATACTTGTTATGGAAAAGGTTGAGGTGTACTCCACAGAGGAAATGTTTGCCAGCTTAATACACTTAGTGTATGGGCATTACAAGTCTAGGAGACCCACTCCTTTACATTGGGCATAGTTTTAAATCAGGCCTTCCTCTAAGTTTCATAATCCGCCGACAATAGATCACCAGCGTTAACGTTTTCCATGCTGCTACAGCCAGTGTTGATTGTTTTACAAGGGTGGGTGGTTATGCTGGGCGTAAAATACTTGTTCTGAAAATGGTTGAGGTGTACCCCACAGGGGAAAATGTCTGACAGCCCATACACTATGTGTATGAGCATTCCAAGTCTAGGAGACCCACTCCTTTAAATTGGGCATAGTTTTAAATCAGGCCTTCCTCCATGTCTCATCATCCGTCACTAGATGACCAGCGTTAACGTTTTCCATGCTGCTACAGCAAGTGTCAATATCTTAACAAGAGTGGGGGGTTTTGCTGGGCGTTAAATACTTGTTATGGAAAAGGTTGAGATGTACCCCACAGGGGAAAATGTTTGACAGCCCAATACACTTAGTGTATGGCCATTACAATTCTAAGAGACCCACTCCTTTTTAATGGGACATTTTTGCTAAGAGGCCCTCCTACATGTTTCTTCTAAGGGTGGATTGGGATTATTGGGGTGCATATGACTTGGTACCAGGGCAGGCCTTGCAGTCAATGCATAAGAAAACAGAATGGGAGTACAAAATGAATAATGTGAACTGGATTTTCCTGTGCCAATTCAGTATGTGGGTTCAAAAGCTTATTGTGGTGCATATGACTTGGTAGCAGGGCAGGTCTTGCAGTCAATGCATAAGAAAATGGAATGGGAGTAGAAAATGAATAATGTCAAGTGGATTTTCCTGTGCCCATCCAGTAAGTGAGTTCAAAGGCTTATTGGGGTGCATATGACTTGGTAGCAGGGCAGGCCTTGCAGTCAATGCATAAGAAAATGGAATGGAAGTACAAAATGAATAATGTGAAGTGGATTTGCTGATGGCCATCCAGTACATGGCTTGAAAATCTTATTGGGGTGCATATAACTTTGGGGCAAGCCAGGCCTTGCATTCAATGCAACATTTTTTCTAGAAGCCCTCCTGTACCTCTCGTGAAAGTATTGTGTTGCGTCGTAATTATTGGCAGCTAGAGTTGAGCGATACTTTCCGATATCCAAAAGTATAGGAATCGGAATGGTATTGCCGATACCATTAAAATATCGACGATACCCGATACCGATACCGGAAATCCAATGTAAGTCTATGGGAACAAAATATCGTAACTAAAAAAACCCCATTCTTTCCTTGTAAACACTAAATATACACACATAGAATACATATATATATATATATATACATGTCATTGTGACATATATATATATACATATATGTATAGTTTATACACTTCTACATAGTAAAATATCCTCTGATTCAATTGCCGGGTAAAGCCGGCTTCTGTGAAAAGACAGAAGCACCCGACATGAAATGACACTTGGTGTACATAGGGTTAACCATGTCTTTTCATGTCGTTTGCTATCTGATTTGCACAAACAATTACATCAGTCTATGTGTGCAAAATTTCACACCTGTAGGGGTTAATTAAAGGTGTAAATTCGTTGTAAAAAAAACTGACTTTTTTGCTACGAATTTACACCTTTAATTAACCCCTACAGGTGTGAAATTTTGCACACATAAACTGATGTAATTGTTTGTGCAAATCAGATAGCAAAGGACATGAAAATACATGGTTAACCCTATGTACACCAAGTGTCATTTCATGTCGGGTTCTGCATTTTCACAAAAGCCGTCAATTGAATTAGCGGCTATTATACTATGTAGAAGTGTATGAACTATAAATATAAATATATATATATATGTGTCACAAATTCAATGACATGTATATATATATGAGGTGTAAAATTGCTGAAAAAAAATGCGTGGGGTCCCGCCCTATTTTCGCAACCAGACAGACAAAGCCAGTGAGTGGGGGCAGATAATAATAGCCCAGAGAGGGACCATTATTTTTGGCCCCCCCTGGCTACTAACATCTGCCCCCAGACACCCCAGAAAGGGCAAATCTCTAATTAGATTTGCCCTTTCTGGCACTTTGCCCGTCTATTCCCATTGCCCTGTAGCGGTGGCGAATGGGTTAATAAGGGGTTAAAATGACCTTGCAATTGAAAGGTCACTTTAAGCCAGGTTAATAATTGAGAGCTGTCAATTAGACAACTATCAATTATTAATCCTATTGCATGAAATAAAAATAAAACACACACACTTTAATTAAAAATCATTTTAATGAAATAAAGACACATGTTTTTGACCATCTTTTATTTTACTGCAAAAACCATTTCCTGTAATAAAAATAAAATAAAAAAGCAAAATTATTCTTACCTATCCCATGCACAGTCAGGTCCCACGGTGTAATCCTTCAGAAAGGGTTAATGTTTACTGCAGGGACCGCAGCTAATGCTGCAGCCTCACAGTAAACCCCCAAATGAATGAGTTCCTCTCCTGGCTGACAGGAGAGTAAAGGCTGGGTCTCACATAACGATACACCAGCGATCCCGACAACGATATGCACTTGTCAGGATCGCTGGTGTATCGCTACATGATCGCTGCTGAGCTGCCAAACAGGCAGCTCAGGCAGCGATCTGGGACAGCGACACTGCGAGTAACATCGCTTAAGGGCCCGTCTCACATAGCGATATCGCTACCGTGATCGCTGCTGAGTCACTAGTTTTGTGACGCAGCAGCGAGCTCACCAGCGATATCGCTGTGTGTGACATTCAGCGACGATCAGCCCCCTGCCGGGTATCTCTGATCGTCGCTGAAATGTCAGGACCTTTTTTTGATCGCTGGTTTCCCGCTGACAGGCACGCATCGCTGCGTGTGACAGGCGGGAGACCAGCGATCCGCTTGTAACCAAGGTACACAGCGGGTTTCCAGGCGCGGGGCTGTGCCTAGAAACCCGCTGTGTACCTTGGATACCAGCGCCCTGATGCAGGGGAGCTGGTATCCAAGGTACACAGCGGGTCTCCAGGCACCGCGCAGCGCTTGGAAACCCGCTGTGTACCTTGGATACCAGGTCCCTGCATCAGGGCGCTGGTATCCAAGGTACACAGCGGGTTTCTAGGCACAGCCCCGCAACTGGAAACCCGCTGTGTACCTTGGTTACCAGCGGATCGCTGGTCTCCCGCCTGTCACACGCAGCGATGCGTGCCTGTCAGCGGGAAACCAGCGATCAAAAAAAGGTCCTGACATTTCAGCGACAATCAGCGATACCCGGCAGGGGGGCTGATCGTCGCTGAATGTCACACACAGCGATATCGCTGGTGAGCTCGCTGCTGCGTCACAAAACTAGTGACTCAGCAGCGATCTCGGTAGCGATATCGCTATGTGAGACGGGCCCTTAAGTGGAAAGCTTAATTGATTGCTTTCCACTTTCACTTCAGGTCAGCCAGGGACACAATCAGTGACGTCAGAGGGAACTGATTAACAAAAATAGGGGTTCCCTTCGAAAAAAAAATGGCGTGGGGTCCCCCCTATTTTTGTTAACCAGCCAGATGAAGCAGACCGCTGAGGCCTGGATTTTCAGGCTGTTAAGGAGCCAAGATCCATGGACCTTGCCAGCCTGATAATACCAGGCCACAGCAGTCTGCATATCTTGGCTGATTAACAAAAATAGGGGATCCCCTCGAAAAAAATTGGTGTGGGGTCCCCCCTATTTTTGTTAACCAGCCAGATGAAGCAGACCGCTGAGGCCTGGATTTTCAGGCTGGTAAGGATCCAATATCCATGGACCTTGCCAGCCTGATAATACCAGGCCACAGCAGTCTGCATATCTTGGCTGATTAACAAAAATAGGGGATCCCCTCGAAAAAAATTGGCGTGGGGTCCCCCCTATTTTTGTTAACCAGCCAGATGAAGTAGACCGCTGAGGCCTGGATTTTCAGGCTGGTAAGGATCCAATATCCATGGACCTTGCCAGCCTGATAATACCAGGCCACAGCAGTCTGCTTAGCTTGGCTGGTTAACAAAAATAGGGGATCCCCTCGAAAAAAAAACGGCGTAGGGGTCCCCCTATTTTTGTTAACCAGCCAAGTAAAATGCAGACTGCTGCGGCCTGGTATTAAAAGACTGTCAAGGCCCATGGATTTTGGCCCTCAACAGCCTGATAATACCAGGCTACAGCAGCCCCACATTTGGCGCATCAAAAGATGTGCCAATTGTGGCACTTTACCCGGCTCTTCCCACTGCCCTGTAGCGGTGGCAAGTGGGGTAATAAGGGGTTAATGTCACCGTTGATTGCACGGTGACAATAAGCCCGTTAATAATGGAGAGGCGTCAATAAGACACCGATCCATTATTAATCCCAAAGTTTTTAAATGTTTAAAAAAAAGACACAGCAAGAAAAAAGTCTTTTAATGAAATAAAAGAGACAACACAGTTTTCATTTCTTTTATTACTCTCTCATTCCTGCGACGCCATCGATCTCCTGTAAAAAAATAAAAAAAACAAACCAACAGTATACCACCTGTCCGACGCAGTCCATAGTAACGACAGTCCTACGACGATCCAGCTCTGCTACATCGGAATGACAGGCAGAGCCTGACATCCCGGCGCAGCACAGCTGCTTACCAGCTTCCCCGGCGGTGACGTCATCGGACTGCTTTACGGCCACGATTACCCAGCAGTCACTGCAGTTATCGCGAGAAACTGCATGTGACCGCCAGGGAGAAGAGGATGGCGGCCATTAAGCAGTCCGGGATGTGACCGCCGGAGATCTTGTGCCGGGTAAGTGCCGCTGACTCCTGACAGACCCGACCGACGGACACTGACAGTGACAGTGACAATCCCAATTCCGGTATCCGATATGACGAAAATATCGGAACTCGGAATCGGAATTCCGATACAGCCAATATCGGCCGATACCCGATATTTGCAGTATCGGAATGCTCAACACTATTGGCAGCCCATCCACTCATTGCATAGGCAATAACAGTTTAGGAGACCCACTGTTTAATAATGGCCCTTTAAGAAGATTAATGCCGCCTGATGCCCCAGTAAAAATAGGCTCTGTGACTGAGTCCCTCATTCATAAATGAAACAAGATGTCTGCTTATGTGTCACACACCACATGGCCAGCTAGGGTTGTTAAATCTTACAATGATATTTCGAAGTAAATGCATTTGTATTGGTTGAAAGCAATGTTAAAGTTGAAAAACGATTCAAAAAGGCTGCGTCTGAACATAGCCCAAGTGGGTTTGGTTTGGGGTTAATTATTTTGCTGTATATACAAGTCATTAACCTGGAAAGGATGTACCTTTACATATTTCCCAGCAAAATCCGTGATGGTGAGCCTGAATCGCTGAGTTTGACACCCTTTATGAGCGACGAGCGATCTCGTTGGCGACTCATATGTCAGCGGCGCAGGCGAGACTAGGTTTTACTTTAGTAACGCCCCTCAGCTCCGATTGGTGGCCACAACATCACATCTGCAATAGATGAAAATGGAAAACTGTGCCCCCATCCATTGTTCCAGAGCGCGTTGAGGATTACTCCAACGTTCTAGTCCTTTGTGCGTTGTTGCAAGGATACTATCGCAATTGCAAACGCAATAGCGGCACAGACTGGATCGCAGTAGCTGCAAAGCAGAAGGCTAGCAGGACGCAGTATGGAACTGTCAAGGTAAAATATAATTTTCTATCTTTATATTTTATATATATGTGTTTTGCTATTTTTATACCTTTATATTCATGTGTTTATATGTGCTTTGTTACTTTGATATGTCAAGATAAACACAAAGTTTTCCTTGAATGAGTATTATTCAGATTGAAACTTATTCTAAGATGACGTCAGTACCAGCTAGTCTGTCTCCAAGAAATTCACTGAAGACTGCCCCACCTTTGGGGAATTGAGGATTGCATCAGCAAGTCTGCCTGGATACAAGACCTATGGAATGTGAACCAATAGAGATGGCCAGATGCTGGACATGTACATATATGGACATATATAGCTTACCTCCCCGCCCCATCCACCCTTTACTCCACCCTGACATCCTGTGTAGATAATCTTATGTATGTGAAAATAAAGATCAGTACTTGCTGAGATTGGTGCCTGCATACAGCCCTCTAAGCATGCTCTGAAGTTTGAACCAGCCTATTGTCTGACTCATTCTTTAAACAGTTAACCCATGCTTATAATTTAATTTGGAGTGACTGGAGGACGAGTGGTTTGTCGTTACGACCCCGACAATTGGCGCATAACAACGTGGGGCAGTGGATCGCCGCCCGTCCGGACCCGTCCTGAGGACTTTGCGGTGGTGCCCGCGGTGACTGAGTGCGAGGACTGCAGCCTCCGTTGAACACGGTAAGTTGGGATCATATACTTTATATGCGTCCCACTTGCCTGTGTGTCAGTCATTGTTGGCTTAGCTGTTATGTTTCGGTAGCTGAGGAGTGCAGGTAAAAAAGGCAATACACCAGAGCAGTTGGAATCTATGAGATTGCAGTACCCTGACTAACCACCACAACTAGAGGCAGCCGTGGAGCGTTCCTACGTTGGTCCTAGACGCCTCGTCACAGCCTGAGAAACTAACTACACCTAAAGATAGATATAGGAAAGCTATCTGCCCCGGAGCAGAACCCCAAAGATAATAGAAAGCCCCCAAACATGTAATGGCGGTTAGACAAGATGAAATACTGACACAGAAAAAAATAGTATGAGCAAACGCTGGAGCCCAAACTAACTAAATAGAAAAGGATAGGAAGGGTACTTACTACAATCCCAGAAAACCCTGAAAAGCACCAACTCTACTAATTTCAAAAACACATGAGATCACACGACCTCTTCCACCTAAATTAGTTCTCTGGTGTAACAAAATCAAAACAGCAGCCACTGAAAAAACTGGAAAAAGCAAAAGTACAAACATCAGTGGCTGAACAAAACTGAGAGGGCAATCACCAAGAGCAGTTGGAATCTAGGGGATTGCATACCCCTGACTAACCACCACAACTGAGGCAAGCCGTGGGAGCGTTCCTCTACGTTGGTGGTCCTAGAACGCCCCGAGACAGAACCGCTCACAACAACAAGCCTGAGAAACGAACTACACGCTAAAGATAGATATAGAAAGCTATC
>JARQOD010000002.1:116762640-116780983 GCA_033576555.1 Oophaga sylvatica | reverse complement strand
GGGGGCACAACATGATTTGGTGCGGGCAAGGAGAGGAGCAAGGATACATGCTGTGGGTGCTTATCAGTGCAAACAACAGGGAGGGGAGACGTGTGCCACGAGTGCAGGAGACCAGGACATTTCAGGAGAGATTGCAGAAACTGGTAACAAGGGGTGTTTTAGTTAAAACCTAGCCCCCACCTTCGGCATCTCTGGTTCCTTATCAGGTTCCTTATCAGTAGCCTTGACAGTTAAAATTCCAACTTCAGCTTCCCCCTTCGCTACCGGATTTAACCCTCTATGTATTGGCTGGTACAATATATATATATATATATATATATATATATACACTTTTGTTCCAGATATCTCAGGATGCTGCTTGGTTTACAGTTATTGATTTTGCCAATGTTATTTTTATAATATGTTGATGACTTACTGATTTGTGCCCCCTCCAGGAAACAGTGTCGCATTGCAACAATATTACTTATGTTGTTTCTGTACCAAGCTGGTTGTAAAGCGTCAAAGGATAAACTGCAATTTTGTAAATCTTCAGTTATCTTTTTGGGACATTGCATTTCACCGGGGGGCTCGACATCTGACCAGCGCTCGCAAAGAAGCTGTACAGAATTTTCCTATTCCTGTTAATGTTGCCGCTCTTAGGATATTTCTTGGACTGATTTCCTACTGCAGATAGTGGATACATGCTGTATCAATCCTCATGCAGCCTCTCTATGACTGTATCACCATTGTGCTTTTTAAACTAACTCCTGAAGGTATAGACTGTTTTTATTCCCTCAAAAACAGGATTGTGGCAGCTCCAGCGCTAGGAACCCCCAATTGTGAACTACCATTCACCCGGTATCTCCATGAACAGCAGGGACGTGCGGCAGGAGTATTGACTCAATTGCATGGTGATAATCAAAGGCCAGTGGCCTGTTTCAGTGGAAGACTAGATGCAGTGGCTAGGGGTGCCCCGTCCTGTGTACGGGCAGTACATGCTGTAGGACTATTGCTCCAAAAATCATCAGACATTGTGCTTGATCATCTACTGACAGCACTTACACCTCATGATGTGTACACCATACTGAACCAGGTGCAACCGGCACACCTTTCAGCTGCACGTCACCTTCGATTGCAATGTGCACTTTTAATGCCTCCAAATGTTTCTTTGCAAAGATGTACCACACTTAATCCTGCCACATTGTTGCCTCTCTCGGATCTAGGGGGTAGGTCAGGTACGGTATTGTACAAAGAAGATCCAAGAGAGGAGATTCCTTATGATTGTGTTCAGCTTATGGCACAGGAAACAGCAGGCCTACCCACAATGTTTGAAACTGAAAGACTTAATGTTGATTTGAATCTTTTGTAGATGGATCTTGCCACCAAGATGACTCAGGTACCTTCCACACCAGGTATGCCATCGTCTCCCTGAATGCAGTAATCAAAGCAGAACCAATCCTCCCATATCAGTCGGCCCAGGAGGCTGAATTTAAGGCTCTGACCGAGGCCTGTAAGATAGCTGAAGGTAGAATTGTTAACACCTACACAGATTCTAGATACGCATTCGGTATAGCTCATGATTTTGGTCCAATTTGGAAGTCTAGAGGATTCCTGACGGCAGCAGGACATCCCATTAAAAATGCTGACGCAGTCCAGCAGTTAATTGATGCATTACAATTACCAAAAGAGGTAGCTGTCATAAAAGTTAAAGCACATACCAGACGCACTGATCAGGTGAGTAAAGGAAACGCAATGGCCGATGCAGCAGCAAAAACATCAGCCAGTAGACCACTCCAAGGGGTAACGATGCACCAGGTAAGCGCTCCCAAAAATCCCTTTGTGTCAGAGGATGCCTTATCCCAGATGCAGGCTCAGGTGCGCCAGGAGGAAGTAGAAAAGTGGAAAAAAGAAGGTGCATGTCTGAGTGAAGCAAATGGGGTATGGGGAAGAGGGATGCGTCGATGCCTTCCAAGGGCGTTGTACCTTGCGGTTGCCCAGATGTTACATGGGCCAACCCACCAGTCCAAAACTGCTGTAATGAGCGTGATGCAGAAGCATTGGGTGGCACCAGGCTTTTCCACCTGTATAGAAGGTTTGATCCAGGGATGCATGGTATGTGCTACACATAATCAGGGAAAGGTAGTCAAGACACCACCCAAACACTCCCCTCGGCCCCTCTATCCTTTCCAGAGACTGCAGATTGATTATATTCAGCTGCCAAAATCAGGGTCATGGGAGTACGTGTTGGTGTGTTTTTTATTTATTCTCAGGTTGGCCGGAGGCTTTCCCGATTGCCAAGGCTACGGCTGCGGCAACCGCAAAGAAGCTGCTTGCGGAGGTGGTGTGCAGGTATGGAGTACCAGAGGTGATCGAAAGTGACAGAGGTACACATTTCACAGGTGAAATAATGAATGAAGTCTTGACAGCTCAGGGAATTCAACAAGCTTTCCACACCCCATATTATCCACAAAGCAGTGGAAAAGTAGAAGGACTAAATGGGACATTGAAGTTAAAAATCCAAAAGGCCATGGCTGAAACAGGGCAATCTTGGCCTGAATGTTTACCATTAGCCCTATACTCAGTAAGGTACACTCCAAAAAGAAAAACTGGACTTTCTCCGTATGAAATACTATTTGGCAAAGTGCCTAGCTTAGGATGTTTCTTTTCCCAAGCACTGGAAATGAGTAACCATGTATTAAGCTCATATGTAAGGGATTTGCATAAAAGACTCAAGAAAGTACATGATAATGTTTTCAGTTCTCTTCCAGATCCGAACCAGGATCCTGGGAGTCACAGCCTGCAGCCCGGAGACTGGGTAGTCATTAAAAGACATGTGAGAAAGAGTCTGGATCCGAGAATATAGCTCCACTGATATCCAGGAAGAGAAGGAGTCTGGGTCAGCTGCACATCGGTTATGCTGAGGATCCCAAAGTTTATATAGATCCCATAGGTGTTCCTAGGGAGGTCCCTGACAAATACAAGGCCCAAAATCAAATCACAGCAGGCTTTCTCTCTCTTATCCCAATGATACAGATCAATAGAAATGTGGATTGGATAAATTATATATACTATACGGAACAGAGATTTGTAAATTATAGCAGAGATGCCTTTCAGGGCCTAGCCGAGGAATTGAAATCTAATACAGGAGTAGATATTTCCTTCTTTCTAGGATGGCTGAGAGGTCTTAAAGGATTTCTCCAACAAGCCTGTCTAGTGGTAGCAGGGCTTTTGGTGCTAGGATTGATAATTCTATGTTGTGTGATACCCTTGTACAAGAAAGCTGTGACCAATGCAACCACCTCCTCAGGTACTTTCCTTCATCAGGAAGTTGTGTCCCTGCTATATGATGACACTGATAAGGGTGATATGGAGAAATATACCCCGCAGGATAAACCTGATAAAACCCCCTATGACAAAATACAGATGGAAATGAGAGATTTAGTTTAGGGATAGTGGGAGAACTCCATGTGCAGGTTTGGTAGGGACTTGGTTGTTTGGGGGCGGTCCATAAGGGGCCAGCTTCTAAAATGACCAAGCAAAGAAATCCATTACCCCTGTCCCCACACATGGACAGTCTCGAAGGCCACATATATTAAGGGAAAACTTAGTGTTTAGGGGGGATTGTCAAGGTAAAATATAATTTTCTATCTTTATATTTTATATATATGTGTTTTGCTATTTTTATACCTTTATATTCATATGTTTATATGTGCTTTGTTACTTTGATATGTCAAGATAAACACAAAGTTTTCCTTGAATGAGTATTACTCAGATTGAAACTTATTCTAAGATGACATCAGTACCAGCTAGTCTGTCTCCAAGAAATTCACTGAAGACTGCCCCCACCTTTGGGGAATTGAGGATTGCATCAGCAAGTCTGCCTGGATACAAGACCTATGGAATGTGAACCAATAGAGATGGCCAGATGCTGGACATGTACATATATGGACATATATAGCTTACCTCCCCGCCCCCATCCACCCTTTACTCCACCCTGACATCCTGTGTAGATAATCTTATGTATGTGAAAATAAAGATCAGTACTTGCTGAGATTGGTGCCTGCATACAGCCCTCTAAGCATGCTCTGAAGTTTGAACCAGCCTATTGTCTGACTCATTCTTTAAACCGTTAACCCATGCTTATAATTTAATTTGGAGTGACTGGAGGACGAGTGGTTTGTCGTTACGACCCCGACAGAACGATGCTGGAAACGAGAGCTGTGACATAAACAGTCATGACATACAGTGACCACCAATCTGTGCTGAGGGGCGTGGAAAAGGTTGCGCTCAATCACGCCTTTCGAGGTCGGGATCTTTAACTATACATGCTGTGTGACAGGTCCCAAAGACCGCCGAGGTCATTATACAGATCGCTGATGTGTCGTTTATGAGATCTTCCTGTTTGGAAGCTAACTAGTGACCATATAGCGATGAACAAACGATCTCTGCCAGGTCGTGTCGTTGTCGTGATCACTGGTGCGATTGCTTAGTGTGACAGTTAGGGATGAGCTTTCCGATATTGCAATATCGGAAATCGGCCCGATATTTGCTATATCGGAATTCTGATTTCCGATTCCGATATTTTTTCACATCGGAAATCGGAAATCCCATAATCCTTCAGCCTCTGAGCGCTCCGTGGAGGCAATCAGGAGCTGAAGAATTGCTGACAACATTGTGTAACTCCCCTAAGCTTGGTAGGAGGCATCCAAACTTGTTAGCTAGGGGCTGCGCTGCGATTGGCTCTCTGGATGGTGTGATCAGGCAGTATAAAAGGCTGCGCCTGCCATTTTAGCCTCACTCTACTGTGAAAGCAGATAGGGATAGGTTGCTGTTGGAGATAGGGAGAGATCTCGAATCTAATAGTGAAATTGCCGTTCTGAATCCATCAATAGAGATGAAGGCAGGGAGTAATGGACGTCCCCGTGGCGGCCGCGGAAGAGGTGCATCAGCAGTTAGACATGGTGCACATCCAGAGCAAGCAGCAGGCCCAAGTCACTCAGCACCTACTTTCACCCGGCAGCAGTCATTTATGCGCAGCTTGTTAGGAGCACAGGGCCATAGGCTGATAAGAGAGGATCAAGTAGAAACCATTGTTGGTTGGATGGCAGCTGAGGCATCCACCTTAATGAGCGCAGCATCCTCCCAGGACCTCTCCACCACATTGGGTCAGGCCACTGAAGAGCAGCACCCATCTGCTTCTTTATCGCCCACTAAATTGCCCAGACATTCAGAAGGCCAGGAGCCAACCTTAATCCTCTTCTCAGAATCTGTTGGCTTGGAATCTGTGTGCCAGCCAGACAGCATTCCTGCAGCTGAAGAAGAGGTAGTGTGCACAGATGCGCAACCACTGTGTGCGTCTGAGGAAGAAGTGGAGGGTGGGCCAGTGCCCACAGTGACCAGACCCCAGTCAGCAGATGATGATGAAACTCAGCTGAAAGTTTCTGCTGATGAAAGTGTATTGGATGACGAGGTCCTTGACCCATCTTGGCATGCTGAGGGGCAGCAAGCAAGAAGGGATAGCTCAGAGGAAGAGCTTGCAGGTATGGCGCAGCGTGGCCGTCCACGTGGGAGAGGAAGAGGGAAAAATTTGTTGTCTGCTCCCTCAACTTCAGCACCCGTTAGGAACAGGGCTCTGTTAAAGAGCACAATGGGTGTGCCAAGAGTTGTGGTGCATGGGCCTTTTTCGACCAAGTTGCAAATGACGTTACAGTAGTCAGATGCAAGCTTTGTTGACAAACTGTGCGGAGAGGGAAGAACGTCAGCAACCTTAATACCACCAATATGTTGTCGCATGTCAGGAAGAGGCATCCTGTGGAGTGGCAGCATCACACCCAAGATGATTCGCCACCTGCAGCTGGTCCCCCACCTTCCATCTCTTCAGCCAGCGTCGGACTGGAACACCTTGGGCCTACCAGAGAAAATCATTCTTGGGGCCCACTATGTAGCTACATAGAAATAAATACAAGACCACCAATTGTGCAGTAAAACACACTAATATCAGGGTATAATATAAGGTAGTACATGTCTTAATTATGTAGCAGGAGTTGGGGTAACCGCCCTCATAGATTATAAAGCAGCCCCTCATAGGGGATAATGCTGCCCCCCATAGGGGATAATGCTGGCCCCTCATCATCGAGGATAATGCTGCCCCCCCTCATAGGGTATAATGCTATATATATAGATAGATAATAGATAGATACCATATATATTCAAGTATAAGCCGACCCCCCTAATTTTGCCACAAAAACTGGGAAAACTTATCGACTCGAGTATAAGCCTTGGGTGGAAAATGAGATTATGCCCATATGCTGCCCCATGTATTATGCCCCACAAGATGCTCCATAGATTGAGCCCCATATGCTGCCCATGTATTATGCCCCCATAGATGCTCCATAGATTGTGCCCCATAGATTCTCCATAGATTATGCCCCCATAGAAGCTCCTTAGATTATGCCCCCATAGAAGCTCCATAGATTGTGCCCCATAGATGCTCCTTAGATTATGCCCCCTTAGAAGCTCCATAGATTGTGCCCCCATAGATGCTCCTTAGATTATGCCCCCATAGAAGCTCCATAGATTGTGCCCCCATAGATGCTCCATAGATTATGCCCCCATAGATTATGCCCCTATAGATGCTCCATAGATTATGCCCCCATAAATGCTCCTTAGATTATGCCCCCATAGAAGCTCCATAGATTGTGCCCCCATAGATGCTCCTTAGATTATGCCCATAGAAGCTCCATAGATTGTGCCCCCATAGATGCTCCATAGATTGTGCCCCCATAGATTATGCCCCTATAGATGCTCCATAGATTATGCCCCCATAAATGCTCCTTAGATTATGCCCCCATAGATTATGCCCCATAGATGCTCCTTAGATTATGCCCCCATAGAAGCTCCATAGATTATGCCCCCATAGGTGCTCCATAGATTATGCCCCCATAAATTATGCCCCCATAGATGCTCCATAGATTATGCCCCCATAGATTTTGTTCCATAGATTATGCCCCCATTGATGCTCCATAGATTATGCCCCCATAGATGCTCCTTAGATTATGCCCCAATAGAAGCTCCTTAGATTGTGCCCCCATAGATGCTCCTTAGATTATGCCCCATAGAAGCTCCATAGATTGTCCCCCATAGATGCTCCTTAGATTATGCCCCCATAGAAGCTCCATAGATTGTGCCCCCATATATGCTCCATAGATTGTGCCCCCATAGATTATGCCCCTATAGATGCTCCATAGATTATGCCCTCATAAATGCTCCTTAGATTATGCCCCCATAGAAGCTCCATAGATTGTGCCCCCATAGATGCTCCTTAGATTATGCCCCATAGAAGCTCCATAGATTGTGCCCCATAGATGCTCCATAGATTGTGCCCCCATAAATTATGCCCCTATAGATGCTCCATAGATTATGCCCCCATAAATGCTCCTTAGATTATGCCCCCATAGATTATGCCCATAGATGCTCCTTAGATTATGCCCCCATAGAAGCTCCATAGATTATGCCCCCATAAATTATGCCCTCATAGATGCTCCATAGATTATGCCCCCATAGATTATGTCCCATAGATTATGCCCCCATAGATGCTCCTTAGATTATGCCCCCATAGAAGCTCCATAGATTGTGCCCCTATAGATGCTCCATAGATTGTGCCCCCATAGATGCTCCTTAGATTATGCCCCCATAGATGCTCCATAGATTATGCCCCTATAGATGCTCCATAGATTGTGCCCCATAGATGCTCCTTAGATTATGCCCCCATAGAAGCTCCATAGATTGTGCCCCTATAGATGCTCCATAGATTGTGCCCCATAGATTATGCCCCCATAGATGCTCCATAGATTATGCCCCATAGATTATGCCCCCATAGATGCTCCACAGAATATGCCCCCATAGATTATGCCCCCATAGATGCTCCACAGATTATGCCCCCATAGATTATGCCCCCATAGATGCTCCACAGATTATGCCCCCATAGATTATGCCCCCATAGATGCTCCACAGATTATGCCCCATAGATGCTCCACAGATTATGCCCCCATAGATTATGCCCCCATAGATGCTCCACAGACTGTGCCCCCATAGATGCTGCATTTTATAGGCCCCTTTATGCTACCGCAGCTGCTGCTGCTGCTGCAAAAAAAAAAGGACATACTCACCTCTCGTCGCTGGGGGACAGGTGCCTGTGTCACCGCTGGCTCAGGGCCCCGGCACCTGAGAGATTTACCTGTCACCCGCTCCACTGCTGAGCGCCGCTGTCTTTGGGTCCTCCGGCAGTGAATGCTCAGGCAGAGGGCGCGGCGCACACTAACCACGTCATCTCACCCTCTGCCTGAACATCGCAGCAAGAGGACCCGAAGACAGCGGCGCTCAGCGGTGGAACGGGACAGGTAAGTAATGATATTCACTGCTTCCCATGCCCATGTGGGCGTGGGAAGCAGTGAATATTCATTTCTCTTTAGCAGCGGGGACAGGGGCTCCTGCCTCCTGTCACCCGCTGCTGCTCCACTGGCACGGGGCCCCCATGGCAGCTGCGTGGTGTGCCGCTATTAGCGACACGCCACCGGCTGGGGGCCCCTGGAGCAGCGGGGGCCCTAGGCAACTGGCCCCTGTATGCCAACAGGTGCCAGGGCCCCCCAGATGCCAGGGCCCACCGGAGAATCCTCCGGTTCTCCGGTGGGCCAGTCCGACCCTGTCTTCAGCCACCTCTTCCTCCAGCTCGCAAACAGCTGCTCCCGCTTCCTCGCCAGAATGCCAGGGTGCATTTGCAGGCAGTGTTGTATGGCGGCACACTGTCTGCACTTCGTCAGCATCATCATCCCAATCGCTGGCATCCTCACACTCCCAATACAGTGTGCAGCTATCTGTCACACAGCACAGGGCATGAATTCTCGCATTGCCAAACTGCTTGCAGTGGAAATGCTACCATTCTGGCTGGTGAGCAAGCCAGCCTTTATCGATATGTTGGGGTTTGCAATCCCACATTACAGCGTTCCCAGCCGCTTCTACTTCAGCAGGCAAGCCGTCCCCGCCCTGCAACAGCATGTGGAGCGTAAAATTAAGCATGCGCTACAAAATGCAGTTAGTAGCAAGGTCCACCTGACCACCGACGCGTGGACCAGTCTGCATGGCCAGGGATGCTACATTTCCATCACCGCCTATTGGGTAAATGTAGTTGAGCCTGGAACTGAAGTAGACAGTGCAAGTGCGCGGGTCCTGCCAACTCCATGGATTGCAGGCCTCTCCTCCGTACAAATTGACTCCTCCTCATACTTCTCGTCAGACTCGCCTGCACCCAGACGTACCACAACAACCGATTTCAGCATTGCATCAGCCAAACATTAACAGGCCGTGTTGAAATTGGTTTATCTGGGTAATGTTAGCCACACCGCAACCGAGCTGTGGAACACGCTCAAGGAACAGAGCGACATGTGGCTTGCGCCGCTCAACCTCCAGTCAGATATGGTGGTGTGTGACAACGGCCGAAACCTGGTCGCGGCTCTGGGCCTAGGTGGTCTGACTCACATTCCATGCCTTGCCCATGTCCTAAACTTGGTGGTGCAGAGTTTCCTTAGGAACTATCCTGACCTTGAGGAGCTGCTGCACAAAGTCAGATACGAGTGCTCTCATTTGCGGCGTTCAAGCATGGCTGCATCGCGCCTTTCAGCCATGCAGCGCAGATTGGGCCTGCCCGAGCACCGCATCACTGTTGACCTCCCCACCAGGTGGAATTCGACTTTGCATATGCTGCGGAGGTTGTGTGAGCAGCAACCTGCAATTATGGAGTTGCAGCTGCAGCAGGCGCAAAGTAGGCGACACACATCTCAGCCCTCCCACTTTACAACCACAGAGTGGGCAACCATGAAGGACATATGCACCATTTTGAAGTGCTTCGAGGACTCCACTCTGATGGTGAGCGCGGATGCTGCCCTACTCAGCCTGTCTATTCCTCTTATATGCCTTATAGAATCATCACTTAAAGGACTAAGGGATGAGGTTTCTCAGGAGGAGGAGGAGTATGATGAGACACTTGCACCAACCAGGCAATCTTCATCGGCCTGGTTGGTACAAAGCTCTGTGGGTGCCTCACAAAGGTCCAGGCAAGACACAGCAAGCGAGGAGGATGAGGAGGACTATGAGGATGAGCTAGAGGAGGAAAGTACACAGCGCTCTACTAGTAGTCACCAGATAGAGCATGGATGGGGTGATGCAGATCAGCCAGAGCACATTCCTCCAGCAGGTGACAGCGATGCATGGCCAGTTGGCAGCCTTCAGCACATGAGTGACTTCATGCTGCAGTTTCTGAGAAAAGACCCATGCGTGGCTCGTATTCTCCACACAAATGACTACTCGTTGGCCACCCTCTTAGATCCACGTTACCGGGACAGCCTTGAAAGCCTAATTACACCGTTGAACCGGGTGCGTAAAATGCAGGAGTACCAAGAAGCACTTGTTAATTCACTCTGTCTCGACCACGCACCACAATTGTGGGTTTCCAGGGCAATGGGGTACTCAGAGCCGAGCCCGTAGAAGTCTATGGGATTGTCACAGGTAGCGGTGGCTCGGTCTGTGGCCCTGGCGGTCAGGCGTATGTTGGGGGGTATATTTACAGGGGATATATATATACAGTTCGTGACGCCACCTGTAGTCTCTGGTAATTTGTACCAGCGCTGCTGTAGATCTCTGAGGGGATGGTGAGGCAGCTAGATGTCGGGTCCCCTACAGGTGGGACTCTTCCCTCAGGTCGATGGTTATGATAGGGTAGTGCAGGAATGCAATCAAATAACACAGTCTCACACATCAGCGTCTTTCCATACCTTTTTACTTCAAGTTGTTCAGGCAGGTCCCAGGGAGGCTGATCCAAGGAGAATGTATTTCGAGATAGCAGCTGGACAAGTTAGGGGCCTCCTTTACTTTCAAATGATGATGAGTACAACCAGCATGAAGCGTAGTTCCCTCTATAACTCCAGCTATTCCAAAGCTGTACTGCCCAGTCAGTTTTGTGGTCGGAGCCTTCCTGTGAGAGAGCTGAATTCCTATCTTGTCCTGCAGAGACTCAAGGTCCTCACTCCCCCTGACCCCAGTTACGTACCGACTATTTAGGGGCTGCTTGCCGCGACCTAAGGTCCGATAAGCCTCTGGTTTTCTTACCACTAAGCTTGAAACTATAGTGATCCTTCGGTCCCCAGTGACCGGTAACAATGTGCAGGACTTCTCCAATCCAAAAGCACTTTTAAATATTCCTTCCACTGTGCCTTTCGCCTTGTCCACGCTTGTAGCATAAACACTCACACTTGCAAAAAGTCATATAATCACTCCCTTCTTTTCCTTCCTTCAGAGTTAGTTGCCAGACTCTCAGTAATCTTCTAGGCAGGAGCACGTCTCTGAACCTTCACTGTCCTTGAGACAGGAGACTGAAGTATTTCTGTACTAAACTCTTCCTTCTTTATCAATGTCTTCAGTGAGGTACAGCTCTGACCAGGCTGAGGTGATCTATATCTCGCCCTTACTGGCCTCCACTTGCTGAACTGCTGATAGAACCAAGCTGGACTGCTTCCTCCCTCCAAGTCCCAGCTAGACTCCACACGTCTGCTCTGTCCGAAGACAGGAAACTGACTACTAAATCACTCAACGAATCTACACTGACCACTCCCTACGAGTCACTACACTACCCTAAGGGTGTGTCTAGTGTATATTGAGTGAATGGGTATAGAGCATTAAACTGCTATCTCTCCACACACTCTCCAGGGTACTGCGTGTGCCTTCACACCAGGGCTACACATTCCCCCATGGTAAAAGACAGCACTCCCGGGCTGTAAAATACAAAGAGACAATTTTGTTTATGCATTAAACATCAACATTAAACATTAATTCGTCCCATCCGGGAGGTAAGGATGTCTTGAACGTTGCAAACAAAACATTATATATAGAAAAATACAATATTAAATAACATTTTCATATAAATAGACAATATGCTTGTGAAGGACCCGCACCAAACCTTCAACGTGGGTCCTGGGTGGGCTGCAGGACATCCGAATGCAGACCTCACTCAGTGCCACACCACACGGGTTTTATGTTCAGAGGTAGTTGTGATGGTTTTATGTAAAACCAAGATAATGCACTAGGTGCAACTATTTACAAAATCAGTTCTTGGGCTGGCTCAGTCCTCAACCTCGAAGTCCATTGTAAAACAAAGACACATTATATCAAATCACATCACAATAAAGTGCAAAAACTTTTTATCTGATTACCCAGCCGGGCATTCTTCTTTTGGCAATATATATATACGTTATATACACATTTAACTTGTGCAAAACATTTTCACTTTTATAAAACTTATGTACATCTTCTTAGTTGCGGTAAACCCTGTCTGGGTCCTACCGTTCTTCACATTCTCTTGACTTCAATGACACTTTCCATCCCGGGGGCTGGAACAATGCGATGGTCCCTAGATCCCATTACTAACAAGTCGTGTGCTGCTATTAGGGTCTGGGTCGCCACAGTTCTTGTGCGAACCTCTAGGGGCGCAACGGGTACTTTCTCCTTGCGAGACACCGATTGCGTTTCAGTTTGTGTTACAGTTAGCGATATTGATCGTGTCATAGATTGCGATGGAAACTGGGTCGCAAGTTGCGATGCAGAAGAATAACTAGATGATGAAGAGTATGTAGACATTGCTCCCATTTGCGAGGAGCCTGCAGGGGGCGATGCTGGGGCACGGCCGGATGCTGTTTGAGCTGGAGACGGGGACGCTGCGGTAGTGGTGACGTTACCAGCGTCGGGGACGGGGTCACGGACGATTGTGACATTAAGGGCATACCATCCCTTCATACCCCAGTGTCGTGTATAGGTGACAATGTCTCCATTAACTAGGTCCCTCCCGGGATGGCCTTGCGGTAGGTGGGATTCTACATCACGTCTGCTGACAAAGACCCCTGGGTAGAGGCCCGGTTCTCTTATGAAGCCCCAGCCCTTCCGGAGCTGGAACTCTGTCACACACCCCTGCCGCCGCGGTTCCCTCAGAGTACCTTTCTCTCGACGGACACTCTCCTTGTCCGCGATCAGCTCTGCATGTTGCCGCTGTCGGTTCCTCTGCGCTTCCCGCTCTTCCTCCTGCTGGCGTTGCTGTTTCTCCTCACGACGCTGCCACTCACATTCCCACTGGGCGGTATAGGCGACGTCATCCAGGCGCGCCATCTCGTCCCAGTCCACGTCTGGTAATGACGGACAGGACCCCTCCGGTGTCGGGGATCGATCATCTGCTGCGGCCTCCTGGCCGGGCGGGCGTTCCGGAACTGGCGGTACCTCCTCAACCTCCTTCGCCTCCACCGCTTCACCGGTGGGATCAGGATCGGTACTTTCGGGGGCAGCCTCCGGTTGCTCCTTTGCCTTGGGCAGCAGAAGTTTTGGTAACTCCAGACGTAGGGGGTCATCGAAGGGAGAGATCACCGCGTCCCACAGCCGCCGCTGCTCCAGGGTACGCCGGCGTCTCTCGATCTCCTCAAATCCAGGTTGTGGCAAAATCATCTTTTTCAGTCGTGCATTTTCTTCTTTAATTTCCAGCAATGCTTGCTGCAGGTGCAGGACCACGGATGGTTCCGGTGCTGGTGGCAGCTTGGCTGGGGAACGGGGCCTGCCTTCCTCCGCTTCCCTGCTCGGCTGCACACGTCCTGCTTCCATGATGTTCCAGAGCGTTTTTACATCTTCCCCCTCCAGAGACGTCCGGTCTCTTCCGTGGAGGCGGGGTTTGCGTCTCCTCCTCCTCGCAGGGAAGGTGAAGAGGAGGCGGACCTCCTTTGCTGTAGGGCAGGATCGCATATTGTAATAGCACTTTGAGAGGGCAGGCATTTTCTTCGCGCCACAGGGGGGTACACGCCCACGAAGGTACGCCCACCTTCTTCTCCAGCGCCTGAGGGCGCGAATATGGCGACAAAGATGGCGATTTTTGGCGCCAAAAGTGCAAACAGTCCTTTTTCACAAAAACAATTCCATAGGCACACAGGGCTCGCAATTTTGCGAGTTTCGCATCCTGTTCGTGACGCCAATTTTGTATCGACCACGCACCACAATTGTGGGTTTCCAGGGCAATGGGGTACTCAGAGCCGAGCCCGTAGAAGTCTATGGGATTGTCACAGGTAGCGGTGGCTCGGTCTGTGGCCCTGGCGGTCAGGCGTATGTTGGGGGGTATATTTACAGGGGATATATATATACAGTTCGTGACGCCACCTGTAGTCTCTGGTAATTTGTACCAGCGCTGCTGTAGATCTCTGAGGGGATGGTGAGGCAGCTAGATGTCGGGTCCCCTACAGGTGGGACTCTTCCCTCAGGTCGATGGTTATGATAGGGTAGTGCAGGAATGCAATCAAATAACACAGTCTCACACATCAGCGTCTTTCCATACCTTTTTACTTCAAGTTGTTCAGGCAGGTCCCAGGGAGGCTGATCCAAGGAGAATGTATTTCGAGATAGCAGCTGGACAAGTTAGGGGCCTCCTTTACTTTCAAATGATGATGAGTACAACCAGCATGAAGCGTAGTTCCCTCTATAACTCCAGCTATTCGAAAGCTGTACTGCCCAGTCAGTTTTGTGGTCGGAGCCTTCCTGTGAGAGAGCTGAATTCCTATCTTGTCCTGCAGAGACTCAAGGTCCTCACTCCCCTGACCCCAGTTACGTACCGACTATTTAGGGGCTGCTTGCCGCGACCTAAGGTCCGATAAGCCTCTGGTTTTCTTACCACTAAGCTTGAAACTATAGTGATCCTTCGGTCCCCAGTGACCGGTAACAATGTGCAGGACTTCTCCAATCCAAAAGCACTTTTAAATATTCCTTCCACTGTGCCTTTCGCCTTGTCCACGCTTGTAGCATAAACACTCACACTTGCAAAAAGTCATATAATCACTCCCTTCTTTTCCTTCCTTCAGAGTTAGTTGCCAGACTCTCAGTAATCTTCTAGGCAGGAGCACGTCTCTGAACCTTCACTGTCCTTGAGACAGGAGACTGAAGTATTTCTGTACTAAACTCTTCCTTCTTTATCAATGTCTTCAGTGAGGTACAGCTCTGACCAGGCTGAGGTGATCTATATCTCGCCCTTACTGGCCTCCACTTGCTGAACTGCTGATAGAACCAAGCTGGACTGCTTCCTCCCTCCAAGTCCCAGCTAGACTCCACACGTCTGCTCTGTCCGAAGACAGGAAACTGACTACTAAATCACTCAACGAATCTACACTGACCACTCCCTACGAGTCACTACACTACCCTTAAGGTACTGCCACACTAAACAATCCCGCTAGCGATCACAATAACGACGCATACTAATGCGATCGCTAGCGGGATTGTTTCTATATCGCTAAATGCGGCCACATTTAGCGATATAGTTAACGACGCTATCGCCGTTAGCGATCTTCTTAACGACTTTAGCGGTACAAAAGTACCGCTAAATCGCTAAGAAAAGGTGCCACACAGCGATAAGATACTTACCCAGCGGGAGCGCCGACGAGAAAATAGGGTCCGGAACGATTCCAGCGACGAGCGAGATCACAGCAGGAAGCTCGTCGCTGGAAGCTGCCGCACTGAACAATATCGCTAACGGGATCGCTAAATAGTGACGTTTTTTAGCGATCCCGTTAGCGATATTGTTTAGTGTGGCATACCCTTAAGGGTGTGTCTAGTGTATATTGAGTGAATGGGTATAGAGCATTAAACTGCTATCTCTCCACACACTCTCCAGGGTACTGCGTGTGCCTTCACACCAGGGCTACACAACTCATGTACTCTTTTCCACCGCATAGCAATGATGCGCGTGCACTAGCAGGCACCTCAGTGCGTCCTGGGCCCAGCGGAATCCGATCAGAAGCCGGTAGCAGAAGCAGTATATCTGCTACTGACAGGTTCAGTATACCCAACCTGTTCCAACGGTTTCTGAACCCGCAAACAGTTCGGGCACCATCAGCACAGACAGTGCAACGCACTAGGAGGCAACGTTACCGTGACATAGTGGCACAATACCTCTTCACCCCTGTCAGTGGGCTTCAGGATGGATCTTCCCCTTCAAGTTTTGGGTCTCCAAGTTGGATACATGGCCTGAGCTTAGCCATTATGCCTTGGAGGTCCTGGCTTGTCCTGGCGCCAGTGTGATTTCTGAATGTGTCTTTAGTGCAGCTGGCAATGTACTAACAGACCAACGTACCAGACTATCCGCTGCAAATGTGGACCGGCTTACATTCCTAAAAATGAACCAGGCCTGGATTTCAGGTGACTTTTGCTGCCCTGGGCCACAGTACACAGGTTACATGCATGGTTGGTAGCAGTATACATGCTCTGTCATGTGCCTATGTTGCACACAGCGTAATCTGTTATGCCCATGCTCTGGCCTCTACTTGGTAGCACCTGGTTCTGTGACTGACTCTTTCACCTCATACTGTTTTCCATTGGCTCTAGTACCGCCAGCTAGTGCCCATTTCTGTGACTGCCACTTTCACAGCATGCCGTGTTTCTGGGCTCTAGTACCGCCAGCTCTTGCCTATTTCCGTGACTGCCACTTTCACAGCATGCTGTGTTTCTGGGCTCTAGTACCGCCAGCTCTTGCCCATTTCCGTGACTGCCACTTTCACAGCATGCTGTGTTTCTGGGCTCTAGTACCGCCAGCTAGTGCCCATTTCCATGACTGCCACTTTCACAGCATGCTGTGTTTCTGGGTAACAGTACCGCCAGCTGTACCTCGTTAGACCAAAGAGGAAAAAAAGGACGACAGATGCCAAACACCTATAGGCAGAAGCATAAGAGGCGGGATCCAGTCACGCCGGCTGTTTCGTGGCAGTGAAGTGCAGACACAGGTGCCTCCCCCAAAGGGTAAACCGAGTTCCAGCATCGCCAGCTGGTTCTCGGGAGTGCCCAAGGGCACGGGTACCTCCTGCTCCAAATCGTGTTTCGACAACGCTCGCTCTAACCCTAACCCTTACCCTACTAACCATAAACCCTAACCCTACCCCAACTAATCCTAACCCAAAGAAAAACACCGCTGTTAAGAAGATGGCAACCAGTTTTCCTGCTACAGTTTCGCTCTGTGCATTTTTCTAGCAAATTTTTTGCTCCTCCGACTCTGCATACTCCTTCCCCATTATCCTGAGGTGTTTCCCCTCCATTTTATCCATTATATAGCACTGTAGTGGTCATTTTGTAATTCCGAGTTTTTTCTCCCATTGACTTGCATTGATATCGGAAATCCCGATATTTTTCCAATATCGGAAATCGGAATTCCGATACGATTTTGGGCAATATCGCTCATCCCTAGTGACAGTACCTTAAATTCGCTAACAGTATATCTTTGGAATGTAGGAAAAAACTGGAGTATCCAGGCGAAACCAGCGAAAGCACAGGAAGAACATACAGATGCCTTGCAGATGTTGTTCTTAATGGGATTTGAACCCAGGACCCCAGCACTTTAATTCTACAGTACTATTTGTGGAGCCTTGTGCTGTATGTTCCTGTTTATACCAAGTCTGTAGATCTATGGTTTATACCGAGGCTGTATGATGATTGTATTACTCTTTCCATGATGTCACTGTTAAATTATTATTTCTTATTTATAGAAATTCCATCAATTAATGCACTTTTTAAATGCACTCCACTAACCATTGAGGTCAACGTCTATTACTGAGCTTTACCCTTGTTGCTGCTCTTTTGAGATGACACAGATCATTCTTTCTTCTCCCACCTGATTTCTTTTCTCAATTCCAGCTTGCGCCTGCATTTATAGCTTTTAATATTCATTTGCTTTGGTGCTCTCAAGCTGCCAGGTTTTATAACACTCCGGCCAAGATCTGGTGCCTCAGCAGACCCTTCACTCCATCTTGGGCCAGCCCTGATTTTAATTGCTGGTGACAAGGACAGACAGTGGGTCCACATGGGATGCATTCAAAGCAGGGACCTAAGGGCTGGTGTCACAGTCACCATCCGCAAACACAGACACCCAAACAGACAAACATACAGATGGAAACAAAAACAGAAATAATTACATTGACATTACCCAGCTTTATGCCCTTGGCTTCCCAGTTCAGTTTAAAATGCATGCAGCTGAACTGCTGAGGCTGTGGTCTACTTTTCTCATAAATCCTGATATGTACTTGCATAATTTTATAGTGATGTAAATTATCTGCAAGTAAGTAAAACAAAGGTGGGGAAAATTCAACCTTTTTAAGAATAGGAAAGCTGAAAAGCAGAAAAAAATCAAAGCAGTTAGTGACATGTGGTTAGTGAAATGCATCAATGATATAAAGAAAATGGAAAACTTATTACTGAAAGGGAATCTGTGAGCAGGTTTTTGCTACCTCATCAGAGAGCAGCTGATGTAGGCAAA
>JARQOD010000002.1:116745740-116762540 GCA_033576555.1 Oophaga sylvatica | reverse complement strand
TTTTTTCGCTGCGCAAAAAAACACAGTGTCTTACATTTCCATCACAGTGGATGGGATCTATAGAAATGCCATGTGCACTGTCCTTTTTTTTATGCTGCGTAAACTGACATGCGGTTCGTGCTTTAAATCCAATACATGTTCATTTCATTTGTGGGTACCCTGAGTTTTATGTGTGGATTTTCCCTATATAATTTAGTTATATGCAGAAAATCTTCAGATAAAAAACACTTTAGGCTGTATTCCCAAGATGAGGTTTTGGTTAGTATTCTACACTGCGTAATTTTGCTAAAATGCAAGTAACCTGAAACATCAAAAACTCACAAAATACGCATTGTGGGAATGTAGCCATATGCCACACGCAGACGTTCAGTATTTGGTGATTTTTTTATCTCAGTATTTAGGCTATGTGCACACGTTTTTTCGCATTTTTTCCGCGATTTTCTGCGGCAAAAGCACTTTAAAAACGCATGCATGAAGCATCCTATTATTTAGAATAAATTCCGCAATTTTTGTGCACATAGAAAAAAATGCATTGCGGAAAAAAAACACAGCATGTTCATTAATTTCACGGAAAATTTGCGGATTTCCCGCTATATTATTGACCCTAGGATGTTCAGGAAAAAAAACGCAAAAAAACGCGCAAAAAACGCGAATAAAACGCATCTGGATTTCCTGGGAAAAAGTCCATTTTTTCTCAGGAAATTTCTGCAAACATTCCACAACGTGTGCACATAGCCTAAAAAGTCAATCCAGGAGTGGGTAAAAAATGGTGCACGTGTTTCTATTACACTTTTCAATGTGTGCACGTGACCTAAATATGCACATAACTTTATCAATAAAGATTTGTCAAAGTCAAATACCAGGAGGTATCAAAAACAAAGCAGCTTTAATTAAAGCATGCAGACTGTGGAAAGGACGGTCAGAAGGAGCGCCAGCTGCACATGTCCAAATAGTAGGTAAAAAACCAATGCTGCTCCAGCCGGGTGCCTCAAATGAGGAAAAAAAAGTGGGATAAAGATCAAAATACCCGGTCCAAGGGGGCGCAAAGGATGAAAATTAGTTTAAAAAAAGCTCATTTATTGACATGAAATTGGACTAATTTCATGTCAATAAATGAGCTTTTTTTAAACTAATTTTAATGCTTTGCACCCACTTGGACCGGGTATTTTGATCGTTATCCCACTTAATTAAAGCATGACATATATAAAAAAAAAAGAAAAAATAAACAATGCAGCATCAAAATGGTATAAAAATCACATTAAAAAATTCAAGTAACCTAATTTACTTAATACGTGCAGAAATGCTGCAGAAAATCTGTAACATCAAAACCTCACCAAATACTGAGAGGAACATAGCCTAAGGAATCCATTAGATCTGAAATATTTGTGGTTTACTTGTCAATATGGGAGGGTGTTAAATTTAGTAAGATGTTCAACAGATAATGTTCACCTTACTAGGTGGCGCTATAGAGTTCAAGTCCTCTTTTTCTCTTAACCCCTTAGTGACAGAGCCATTTTGCAGCTTAATGACCGGGCCAATTTTTACAATTCTGACCACTGTCATTTTATGAGGTTATAACTCTGGAACGCTTTAACGAATCACGCTGATTCTGAGACTGTTTTTTCGTGACATATTGTACTTCACGTTAGTGGTAAAATTTCTTTGATATGACTTGTGTTTATGAAAAAAACGGAAATATGGCGAAAATTTAGGAAATTTAGCAATTTTCAAATTTTAAATTGTTATGCCCTTAAATCAGAGAGATATGTCACACAAATTTCTTAATAAATAACATTTCCCACATGTCTACTTTACATCAGCACAATTTGGGGAACAAAATTTTATTTTGTTACGAAGTTATAAGGGTTAAAAGTTGACCAGCGATTTCTCATTTTTACAACACCATTTTTTTTTAGGGACCACATCACATTTGAAGTCACTTTGAGGGGTCTATATGATAGAAAATACCCAAAAGTGACACCATTCTAAAAACTGCACCCCTCAAGGTGCTTCAAACCACATTCAAGAAGTTTATTAACCCTTCAGGTGCTTCACAGGAGCTGAAGCAATGTGGAAGGAAAAAATTGACATTTAACTTTTTTTGCAAAAGCTTTACTTCGGAACCAATTTTTTTATTTTCACAAGTGTTAAAAGAGAAAATGAACCACAAAATTTGTTGTGCAATTTCTTCTGAATACGCTGATACCCCATATGTGGTGGTAAACCACTTTTTGGGCGCATGGCAGAGGTCGCAAGGGAAGGAGCGCCGTTTGACTTTTTCAACGCAGAATTGGCTGAATGCCATGTCGCGTTTAGATAGCCCCTGATGTGCCTAAACAGTGGAAACACCCCACAAGTGACCCCATTTTGGAAACAAGACCCCTTAAGGAACTTATCTAGATCTGTGGTGAGCACTTTGAACCTCCAAGTGCTTCACACAAGTTTATAATGTAGAGCCGTGAAAAAAAAAAAATCATTTTTTTTCCACAAAAATGATCTTTTCACCCCAATTTTTAATTTGCCAAGGGTAACAAGACCACAAAAGTTTTTGTGCAATTTATCCTGAGTACGCTGATACCCCATATGTGGGGGTAAACCACTTTTTGGGCGCACGGCAGAGGTCGCAAGGGAAGGAGCGCTGTTTGACTTTTTCAGCGCAGAATTGGCTGGATGCCATGTCGCGTTTAGAGAGCCCCTGATGTGCCTAAACAGTGGAATCCCCAATAAGTGACCCCATTTTGGAAACTAGACCCCCTAAGGAACTTATCTAGATCTGTGGTGAGCAGTTTGAACCCCCAAGTGTTTCACAAAGGTTTATAATGCCTGGGTGTGAAAAAAAAAACAAAAAACAATTTTCCACAAAAATGATTTTTTAGTCCAAAATTTTTGATTTTTCACAAGGAAATTAGACCCCAAAAGTTGTTGTCCAATTTGTCCTGAGTATGCTGATACCAAATATGTGGGGGGGGGGAACTGTTTGGGCGCACAGCAGGGCTTGGAAAGGAAGTAATAACGTTTTGGAATGCAGACGTTGATGGGTGTCATGTTCCGTTTGCAGTGCCCCAAATGTGCCTAAACAGTGGAAAACCCCCACAAGTGACCCCATTTTGGAAACTAGACCCCCTAAGGAACTTATCTAGATGTGTGGTGAGCACTTTGAACCCCAAAGTGCTTCACAGAAATTTATAAACGCAGAGCCGTGAAAATAAAAAAAAAATTTTCCTCAAAAATTATTTTTTTAGCCAGCTATTTTTTATTTTCCCAAGGGTAACAAGAGAAATTAGAACCCCAAAATTGGTGGTCAATTTGTCGTGAGTGCGCTGATACCCCATATGTTGGGGTAAACCACTGTTTGGGCGCACGGCAGGGCTCGGAAGGGAGGGAGCGCAATCTGACTTTTTGAATGCAACGTCATGTTTGGAGACCCCCTGATGTGCCTAAATAGTGGAAACCCCTCAATTCTAGCTCCAACCCTAACCCCAACACACCCCTATTCCCAACCCTAACCCTAATCCTAACCCTAATCCCAACCCTAATTCCAACCCTAATTGTAACCCTAACCCTTATTGTAGCCCTAACCCTAATTGTAACCCTAAACCTAATTGTAACCCTAACCCTAATTATAACCCTAACCCTAAGGCTGGGTTCATTTTGCGTTTTACCAGCCCGTTCAACACATAGCATTGACGGGCTGGTAACGGTATAGCATAACGCGATCGCGTTATGCTATACCCGCTAGCGCAGAGGAATCAGCAGATGATTCATCTGCACTAGCGGTGACGGAGCCCAGACGCTGCAGCCCGCGTCCGAGGCTCCGTCACTGAATGATGGCACGTCGCGAACGCATACCGCTTTACGGCATTCGTCGCGATGCACCCTCAAATGGGAGTGAATGGCAGCGTTAACGGACTGCGTTACACCGCGTTATACCGCGGTGTAACGCAGTCCGTCTAACGGACTGCCATAACGCAGTATGAACCCAGCCTAACCCTAACCCTAATTATAACCCTAACCCTAATTATAACCCTAACCCTAATTATAACCCTAACCCTGGCCTTAACCCTAACCCTAACAGAAAAATGAAAAAAAAATATAATTTCTATATTTTATTATATGTCCCTAACTAAGGGGGTGATAAAGGGGGGGTTATGTACTGTTTTTTTTATTTTGATCATTGTGATAGTTTATCACAGTGATCAAAATGTACTTTTGTGAGAATGAATGAAACTTTTTTTGAATCTGCCGCCAAGTAGATCGGCGGGCGCACTGCGCATGCGCCCGTCATTTTTTTTTTCCAGGAAGAAGACGCCGGGATCCTGGGGCCTGCGGGAGGACCGAGGACACTGGTAAGTATAGGGGGGCGATCGGGGGACCTGGGGACCCTCATTATCTCCCCTCTGATGTGCGATCACATCAGAGGGGAGATAAATCATTTTTTTTTTTTGCGGTCGCCATTATACTCAGTATAATGGCGATCGCGACACCGGGGTCGGTAAATACCGACCCCGATCACGTTCTCTGGGGTCTTGGCTACCCTCGGCAGCCGAGACCCCAGAGAAAATTGCCCACCCCCCGGCAGAACGCGGCGGGCGCACTGAGCATGCGCCTGCCATTCAAGATGGCGGCACCCACCGGAGGAAGCAGGTGGGCCCGCGGGTCACAAGGGGCACATTGGGGGACACAAGGGGGGTCCCGGGGACCCTTTTTCTCTGTCCTCTGATGTCTGATGACATCAGAGGACAGAGAAATTAAATGGAACAACATTTTTTTTTTTTTTTGCGGTCGCCGTTATAGGGTTAATAACGGCGATCGCAACATCGGTGTCGGTAAAAACCGACCCGATTCATGTTCTCTGGGGTCTCGGCTACCCCTGGTAGCCGAGACCTCGGAGAAAATGCGCCTCTGGGGGGCGCTATTCACTTTTTCCACAGCGCCGTTAATTAACTGCGCTGTGGTTTAAGTACCCTTAATGACCGCCGTTAAAAGGCGTATCGGCGGTCGTTAAGGGGTTAAGAGGCAATTTGCATATTAAATTTCCCAGAGGAGCATTGCATGGCAAATAAGCCTCCTTACTTTGACAAGCCAGAGCTGGTATGTCACTCTCCACAAGGAGAAACCTTACCCCTTAGACCTCAGTCCAGAGCCTCTCATCTAGCCAAATCAGATCTCATACTTTGCACTGACGAGGACCAATAGTCCGAAACACCGTGTCTGCAAATGGAGATACTGATTTGGCTTTTATCCTAAGTCACATTACAAGACTCGTTAAAGGGTTAATTGTGACTTGTAGGATCGCTACTTCCAATAGGTGGCGCTATAGAGTTCAAGTCCTCTTTTTCTCTTAAGAGGCAATTTGCATAGAAGCATTATACATTTTTTGGGCTGTGGAGTCAGGAAATCAAGGCTCCGACTCCAACAGCTCTATTTGTCCATACTTCAATTCATCCAATTCTGACTCTAACTTTCATCAATGGTCAGTAGTTAGTAATTTTAAACTGAATGAAGTAAAATAGTAACATCTCTGTATCGCCAGTTTTTTGGAGAATTTTTGTTGTTAATTGGGGATCTGTACCAAAGATTACCTGATCAGGCAAAATTCAAGTTCTCTTGTTCATGTGGATTTTTCAGGAAAATTAAATTTACAGAGAAGTTATTCTCTGCAAATGTAATATCTCTTATTAGGTGTCTCTAACCCCAGAGCATAATAAACATAATATATAAAACAATAAATAAATCTGTATACTCACCTTCCTGCCTCTCTGTCCCCTCTGTTACTTACTGACATCCATTTGGTCCTCACTGCATGATTAGATCTCTCGGCACTAGTAATGGAATCTTCATGTATCTTCATGTGTGCTGGGACTTCCGGGTGTCATGGCACCCAGGAAGGTTCTGCACATGCATGCTGGTGGTCATCTGCATCATGACATACACTGTGACCTCCCATGCACATGCAAGCACAGTGCAGTAAGCACAAAGATTCCATTGAGAGCATCTGGTGATCTGAAGATCTTGTGGAGACCAGACGGATGGCAGTGAGAAGAGGAGGTTCCAGAGAAGTTTGCAGCGAGATGATTTTTTTTAACCTTTCAATGGCCCATTATGGTTTACAAATAGTGATGATTGAATAGTGAAATATTCTGATTTGGGAGAATCGTCACAAATAATTTCTAATATCTGTGTATTCGTACTGAATAAAGAATCCAATCAGTGGGAAAACCGAATATTTTTCTGCTGGACCCAACAAACAGGTCTGGGGGCCTAAAAGAAAGCTGAAATAGATGGGAAAACGCTAAAACTAAATGGGAACAACATGGAGAAGATGCCTGCATGCCTTTCTGACGCACATATGGTATCTGGGAATAAAGTTGTCAGACTATTGCACCGGTTTTAAGGATTTTTAAAAAGACATACCAAAACAAACCAAAAATTTTTTTTTAAAGGGAAAAAATGCTAAATAAAAATAAATTTAAAAAAAGTATATGTTCACATGGAGCGTTTTGGCTTTAGTTTTTCCTTTAACATTTGTTAGGGATCTCACTCCTACATTTGAGAGGTCCCTCCCTCATGCCAAATAGTTAGCAAGAAAGTGGAATACATATTCCCCATCCCTTTACAAAGCCATTTGTAACATTCCCACTTGAATTTTGGGGTTTGCCTGCCACCACCATCATGTCCACCGCCATGTCATTATACGGCGCTCGCTTACAATTTGCATAGTGCCAGCAGGTGCCGTGAAACCTGAGTTTGGTAAGGACCCTCAGGTGGTCCTGTATCATATATTTGGGAGAGCTCACACTCCTACATTTGGGAGGTCCCTTCCTCATGCCAAATAGTTAGCGAGTTAGTGGAATACATATTCCCCATCCCTTTACAATGCCATTTCAAACATGCCTATTTGAATTTTGGGCTTTGCTCACCACCACCACCATGTCATTATATGGCCCTCGCTAACAATTTGCAGAATGCCAGTAGGTGCCGTGAAACCTGAGTTAGGTAAGAACCCTCAGATGGCCCTGTATCACACATTTGGGAGAGTTCTCATTTCTACATTTGGGAGGTCCCTCCCTCATGCCACCATGTCCTCCACCATGTCATTACATGATCCTCGCTTTTAATTTTCAGTGGTCCACCAGGTGATGTGAAACCTGCATTTTGTAAGGTCTGCAGCTCATTTTTGTCACCGTATCCCAATGGAACCACTGTCATAGCAGGTGAAGCCGCTGTAAGGTGAATATGTACATATGTACAAACTTCATTTTACTTGGAAGCAGCCTCCTCAAGGGAAAAGGGAAAGAGACAGGAGTGTCATTGACCAATCTGCACAAGACCAAGCACTTCTTCTGGAAACTACCCAACCAGGCAGAATGTATCTTTTGCATGGTTTTGAGCAGTGGAGTAATTACAGGATATGTCGCAGAAAGTGTTGAGGTCTTTAAAGTGTATTACTTAGGTGACAGGCAGTGCTACAGAGCTCAGGTAAAGGCCTTAGTGTGGCAATTACCATGTACCATGTTCCAATATGTGTAAGGCTGCAGCATTTATACATCTGTGGAGCATATTAACTCAGTCTCTTAGACGTGTTTAAAATGTTCGGAAACTGGCTAATACCCCATCCACCATTTTTTTTGTATGGATCCAAATTTAGAAAATGTAAGGCAAGTGACAGTTTAATAAAGAGACAGAAGTCTCATTTAGGCTCCTGGAAAAGTCAGCAATGGTCTTTGTCCAGCATCGGACAATGTAAAGTGCTAAAGAATATGTATGCCCTATATAACTAACAATTTGTGAACAGACAAATATGTTGACAAGGTACAACTGAACACTGCACTGGGACAATGAACTGGACATGGTTGCTGACTGTTGTGTCTGTGCAACTGCAGGTTGCGGACAGGAGGCCTCAGCGCCTTCTTCCTGGACAGCAGAGTGGGAATGACGTAATACAGGTGATGGGTGAGTGATTTCACCATCAGGCACAGATTTTGTACCCATGCGTTCTGCCCACATACTGGAGTGCTGCGTATATGAGCAGTATAATAGAATACATACAGATTGAGAGTAGAAATTTTACCTTTTCACAATGTACAAAGGTTTCCCAAAATGAACCCAAGGGGTCTGTATCATACACGTTGAAAGACTCCATGATGGGGATATCACAATACACTTTGCAGTTATCACAAGAGGTATATAAAAAACATAATTTTCTATTGGTTTAATAAATAGCGTATCTTTATCTAGCAGTAATGCGACTGGCAAAAAGCCTGCAGAGATACCCAAATGTGACTATTTCTCTCTAATTTTCGTGAGTCTGCTGTTGCCGTGTGTAATAAAGGTGATATCTTAAAAACAAATTGCCACACATTGCTAGATATATTGAATTTGTACATAACAGCTCTGTGAGGGTACTTGTCAAAAATAAAGCCAGGAATTTTTTTCATAAGCATAAAGCATTCAATATGAGAAAGGGTAACGTTAAGGCCTCTTTCACACATCCGGCGGGCACCTGGCGGCGCCCCCGGCATTTTACCGCAGCGCCGCATGTGAAAAGCTTTCACACTTCCGGCGGCCAAAATGCGGTTTTTTGCCGGATGGTTTCTGATGCTTGGAGAGATAAGAAACCATCCGGCAAAAAAAAAAAATGTTACATGCAGCGTTTTTTCCGGACGCCGCAATGTACATTTGCGCCGCATCCGGACAAAACCGCATGCAACGCATTGACATGCGGCACCATGCGGCGCTAATGCATGTCAATGCGAAAAAAGCCGCATGCGGCGCATCAGATTTTCAGATGCGGCGCTGCGGGAAAATGCCGGGGGCGCCGCAAGGCGCCGCCGGATGTGTGAAGCCAGCCTAAGAGACGTGGTTGTTGTGGTGCCCACCAAGGATGTGTAACAGATCAGAAGGTAACTGGATCTTGTTCTAGTTTTCTGTAAAAGTGTGGTCAGCGCGCTACACCACTGACGAACCCAGACAATTGCGATGTTATGGGTTGGATGGCAGACACAGGCTCCAGTGTGTTGACAACCAGCACCACAAAGTCTTCCACACGGTCCAGTCTCAGTAGCAAAGAGGCTGGGCCTCTGAATCCTCAACTTTGTCCTCCTTCCTCCCATCATCAAGAGTCCCAGGAAACATATAACCCCAACGCTGGCCACTGTGAGGTACTGTTTGCTTTCCCTTGTAATTTGTCAGGCCTCTCAACATGCATTATTATAGAGGGTCATGAGGAGGTGGAGTGTAGTGATGCCCAAACATTTGAGCACCCATGACCAGGATAAAACCACGTTGGGGAAGGTCAATTCGTGGACGATAATCATGATGCACAGTTGCCATCAGGTCAGCCTAAAATCGGAGCTCAGAAAGAGGATCAGATTGAGGAATTGGAAGATGACGTAGAGGATTATGAGGCCACTGATCTAACCTGGTACGGTGGCACGCCTAGTGAGCAGAGCAGTGCAGACAGGGATTGGTAGCAAAAAAACAGGCAAGAAGAGGTAGTGGTTTGACCAGAGGAAGAACTCGGTCAACAAAGCCCCCACACTTGGCTAGATAATATGCCAATGCCAAGGTTGTGTTGTTCCACTGTATGGCAGTTTTTTTCTGAAATTCCTTCAGAGAAAACAACTGCAATTTGCATCATCTGCCAAACCAAGCTAAGGAGAGGCAAGAACACTGCCAACCTGAGCACCAACAGCATGCAAAAGCACATGGCAGCCAAGCACACCAGTAGGTGGGCAGAATGCCTGGGTACAAAATCTTTGTCTGATGGTGAAACCACTGCCCCTTCCCCTGTGTTATGGCTTTCCCAGTCTGCTGTCCATGAAGCAGGCGCTGATGCCTCCTGACCACAACCAGCAGTTGCAGACATAACAGTCAGCAACCACATCCAGTTATTTGACCCAGTGCTGCATTCACCTGTCCTTGCCCCAGATGTTAAACAGAAAGCAGAAGTATCGACCCACCCACTCACAGGCCAAAACGCTGAACACCCACATAGCCAGATTAGTAGCCCTGGAAATGTTGCCATTTTGACTTGTGCGAACTGAGTCTTTCCGCGACCTCTTGGCGGTGGCAGCCCAATGGTACTTGATTACCATCCGACACTTTTTTTCCCAGTGTGCCGACAACACGTCACATCAGCAGTCGTGTTACACAATATCAGCCATGCTCTGGCCAACGCAGTTACAGGGAAGGTCTACTTTACCACAGACATGTGGACAGGTTATTGTGGAAAGGGGTGCTACATTTCCCTTATGGCACACTGGCTGAAACTGGTGAAGTCTGGGATAGAGTCAGAGGCTGGGACATCATACATCTTACCCACACCAAGAATATTGGTCCCAACTTCCATCAGGGTTTCAGTCTCCTTGTATTCCAGTTCCTATCTCTCCTCCTCCTCACTGAAAGTAGCCTCCCCATCACTCCCCTACTAGGAGGTCTGCAGCACTGCCTTGGCAAAGCGGCAGCACGCTCTGCTGAAGCTCATCTGTTTAGGTGATAAAACTCACAATGCAGCCGAGCTGTTGAAGGTGATAAAAGAACAGACCAATCTTTGGCTCTCCCCACTGAACCTCCAACCAGGTCTGGTTGTGTGCGATAATGGGCGTAACTTGGTGGTGGCTTTAAAGCTCGGCAAGCTGGTACATGTTCCATGCATGGCCCATGTCCTGAACTTGGTTGCACTGTGGTTCTTAAATACATACCCTCACTTGCCGGACCTACTTGCCTAGGTATGCCATGTCAGCTCACTTTTCCTAAAGTCATCTCAGCATCAGCGCTTTAAATTTGCCTCATCACCTACTGAGTTGTGACCTGCCCACACAATGGAATTCAACCTTTCATATGTGGGCAAGGCTTAGTGAGCAGCAGAGGGCAGTGTCTAAATTCCAGCTTCTCCATGCCCATCAGAGTAACATTCAGCCCCCACACATGACAACTGCCGAGTGGTTGTGGACAGCTGACATATCTGAGGTTCTTCAAAGCTTTGAGTACTGCACCAAGATGGTGAGCACTGATTACTCTATTATCAGCGTAATCATCCCGCTGCTCTGTCTATTAAAACGTTTGCTGCAGAATCTCAAGGACGAAGCTTTGAATGCCAAGCAGGTGGCTATGGAGCAAGATTTTACAGTGGTTGATACCACACAGCCCAGCCTCACACAATATTATCAGGCCACATTGGGTGATGACTACACTGTGTTCCAAATTATTATGCAAAAATTGTTTAGGAGTGATAAGGTAAGAATTTTTTTGTTTGTCAGTTAAATTCATTGATGGTGATGTGTGTCAGGACTCTTTATATCACTGTAAGCAATTGCAGACACCTGTGCTAATTAGTTTGGCAGGTGTGTCCAATGAAAGGCAAGACTACTTAAGAAGGCTGTCCCACATTATTAAGCAGCCTACATTTTCTGCCAAAATGGAAAAGAAAAAGGATGTGTCGGCTGCTGAGAAGCGACAAATTGTGGAGTGTTTAGGTCAAGGCATGACTACAATCAACATTGCCAAGACACTTCATCGTGATTATCGCACAATCAAGAAGTATGTAGCTGATTCACAGTACACACATGTGCGTGCTGATAAGGGAAAATTGAGGACTCTTTCCTACAGGCAATTACGTCAGGTTAAAAGAGCAGTGGCAAAAAAGCCTTGTCATAGCAGCAGACAAGTTTTTGAAGCTGCTGGTGCCTCCAACGTCCCCCGAACAACAAGATGCAGGGTCCTTCAGAGGTTTGCAGCTGTGCGTAAGCCATCCTGTCGACCTCCTCTATCCACTGCACACAAGCAGAAACGGCTCCAGTGGGCCAAACAACACATGAAGACTGACTTCAAGACTGTTTTGTTCACCGATGAGTGCCGTGCAACGCTCGATCGTCCAGATGGATGGAGTGGAGGATGGCTGGTTGATGGACACCCCATGCAAACACGGCTACGGCGCCAACAAGGAGGAGGTGGAGTAATGTTTTGGGCTGGAATCATGGGAGAGAGATTGTCGGCCCCTTTAGGAACCCTGAAGGGGTAAAGATGAACTCCATAGTGTATGTTGAGTTTCTCAAACAGCACTTCCTGCCATGGTTCAAGAAGAAGAACCTTGCATTCCGCAGCAAGATCATTTTCATGCATGATAATGCACCATCTCATGCTGCACATAACACATCTGCATCTCTGGCTGCTATGGGTATAAAAGGGGACAAACTTATGGTGGGGCCCCCATGCTCCCCTGACCTCAACCCCATTGAGAACCTCTGGAGGCAGTTCACATCTAAGCAACAGCTCTGGGAGGGTATTCTGTCCTCATGCAAAACAATTGAAGCAGAAACCATCCAAAACCTGACAAATTCAATGGACGAGAGAGTTCAGAAGCTCCTTTCGAACAAGGGGTCCTACAGTATGTGCAAATGTAACATCACCTAGAATATAGTTTTGAGTTGAAAACTGTTTGATTTCAGTTTGTAAGAACCTGCTAATGCTTATAATTTCAAAAATGACCATTTTTTTGTTCTTTATTAAAATGAAAAGGTTGAAAACTCTGCTGTGCATAATAATTTGGAACATGCATTTTGAGTGCAGTTTGAGTGTTTTATTTTTAAAAAATATACTGTTTTCATAGGCAGTTTGTACAAAAACCTTTCAATTGTTCTCTAATAGTTATTTGACTGGAAAATGACAATGACTGAAATTCATATAGGTAATTTGGGAAAATCTGAGAAAATATTATTTGCATAATAATTTGGAACACAGTGTAGGAACAAGAGGAAGATGAGGATGAACAGGAGTTTTTGGTCAGCGCTACAGAGGGGACTCTCAATCCCAGCTTCAGGCCAGTCCAGCATGAATGGCATGAAGAGGAGGAGGAGGCGATGTGTCATGAGGAGGAGTGGATGGTTAGTGTTCTTCCTGCTTAGCATTTTTCCCTTTAAAAACAAAAATTAGAGTTGCTTTGGTAGGTCTTTTAATAAATCAGTAAAACCACCGTGATAGCCTGACAATATAATTCACAGATACCATATGTGAGTCAGAAAGGCATTCAGGCATCTTCTTCATGCTTCAGGCCCCCAGACCTGTTTGTTTGGTCCAGCAGAAAAATATTCGGCATTCCCATTGATTTGCATTGGATTCGTTATTCAGTACGAATACACGGATATTAGTAATTATTCGTGCCCATTTTCCCGAATCCAAATATTTCACTATTCGCTCATCACTAGTGTTTAGACATTTTAGCTATTTGTTGCCAAGTTTCCTCTAAGGTAATATCAGAAAATTGGCATAACAAAATATTCTGCATCTTTATATTTTCAAAAATAATAATGTTTCAAAGTACTGAAACTTTTATGCATTAATCATACGTATCAGTAAAAGGAAAACTCTTTGATATCATAGAAACAAGAGATAACTATAAATTTTCCTTGTCAGACATGAATTCCGAAGGTTTTAAATCATTAAGAATTGTCTCATTTCATAACTGAACCTGACAATATGTAGAACAGCGTGACTAGTGAAAAGTAAATCTTTGAAATACGCTATCATAAACTTTAATAATATTCTCCCATTGACTTAAACTACTAGAGGACTACACAATATGCGGTATGTTGGCTAAAAATAAGTTATCTCTAATCCTCCAATTCACAAAAATCAGAGAGAAAACCTCTAATTATTGTTTTTACACCATAGATCTGTGCTAATATCGAGTTGCTCGACACCACAGCCAGTCCCTTACGAACATTAAGATTAATCTTGCACTCAAGTTTTAAATGAGTGAAATAATTTTTACTCTAGAGCAGAGTAAATAGGTCCAGCCATCAGTGCATTACTGGTTACCTTCATAGCTTTCTAATCACTTTGGTTTTGCCTAGGTATCCAACACATCCCTCTTCAAGCATTTAGCAGGGTCATTTGAATTTATGCAGATAATTCCCAATGCAGCCAGAGTTACTACATGTTCAGTAAAGCAGGAGGTACTTTAATGATATGCCAAATTCTCCTGCTGGCATCCGCTGCTCAGATACTGCATAATTTGTCTTAACCCTATTGATGCTAAAAAGGCTTTCAAAATGTTATAGATCAATGTACCGCACAGGGTATCTGCAGCAGGAAAAGATTTAATGAGTAGAGTAAAATATGGAAAGTGACTTTTTGCTAAATATTAGAGCACATCAACTAAAAGGTTTTTTTTTTATAGCTTTATTGCCTTACTGGTATATTCTGCTAATATCACCCTTCTTATAACAGTAATGAGGAAAGTGGCTGGACATTTAGTTTTCAGATATGACAACTTCTGGCTCTATTCAAGTCACTTCATGTTGTTTCATATGCACTAGATGCCATACAGCTCTTTAGGCCATTACTTCTTCATTAATCTCAAGCACGTAATGCAACAAATGCGATACACAGATACACCTTGGCTCAGGCAGGAAGCGTGCAAGGCTCTGGCTGCTGTCCAGAGTACTGGAAATGAAGGCTAGGTAGTAAATTTGTTTGATTAGTTGCTGATAACAATTTTCGTAATTCGGTTCTAGGATTAACACTGGAGCTAATGTGAGTGTGTTGTCATATTAATTCATCACTAACCACACATTTATTTTTGTAATTATCCTATATTTAAATACTATATATATTGCGTAATTCATGCGCCACACATGCTGTGGATATGTTCCAATGTTGAGGTCTTTACAAATCTTACCATCTACATTACTGTTATGTACTTGCCTCACATCAAATCTATTTGTGCCTTTTTAAACTTGGATTGAGGAGCAATGAATCTCCAACTCTTACATTTTTGTGTATCTTTCATATGACCTCACTGACCTTATGTCCTTCCTTGACCTTGGATCGTTCTGCTATCTCTGCAGCACGCTACATCTTTAGTGGAGTGGCCTTCTGATGACTATTATTCACTTTATAAAGTGACATCCTGCGTTGCCCATAACTTCAAATGCACCATTTGCCTACCAATCCAGAAATTAATAGCTTTCCTTCATCACCTGCTATCAGGTTCTAGATCAGGGAGAGCCACATGAGACAATTTGACCATTATGGAGGTTGGTTATACTGTCAATTAGGGAAGTCACAGTGAAGCAGATGGCTATCCTGAGTGACATGCACCTACACTGTCTTTGCACGAAACGGATGATCCTCTTGAGGAATGAGGAAGCCACTCGACATCTGGAGCATGCAAAGAAAGCTCAAAGTCGGTTGGAATTGGTGGAGGACATAGTTCAAGTGCCCAGAAAACTGGTCAGAAAAGTTATTGGGAAACTTGGAAGAGTAATGCAGGAAATCATAGATATGTTTGGTGTGGCAAGAGTGATGATTCCGGCTGATGACGAAGCCCAGGTAGGTGGTGAAGATGGGTTGGTTCCCTTCATTGTCGGATCAATGGAGAGCCTTAAGAATATCAGAATATCACTCGAATATCGCATGGTGTACCTAAGAGACGTAGAGCAACAAAGACTTGAGAGACTGCAAATTAATAAACAGCTGCAGGAAATGTGAAGAAGATGGCAGCCACTTTCAACCTGAGATATGGAGAGATGAAGGGGTTTTTTAAAGTGAGGAAGTACCCAACCTTTAGATAAATGTAATAATTGCTCTCTGGGTATCAAAGACAATAGGAGAAATTGCCAACAGAGAGACAACTGAAGGTGGCCTGATGGAAGAGTTAGAAGTAGTGACTCCTCTGTTAGGTCAGTGTTGAGTGGCCAAGGCGGGATACTCTGCAGCCGATGTGGTGACAAAAAGCCAGACCAGACAGAAGGTATGGGTGTCAGGAAATCGCAACACCGTACTGACCACCATCAGACGAGGTGATGGAGTCGAATGACGGAAGGTTCCAAAACGACTCAGTGACAGGGCCTGACTTTGACAGACAGTTTGACTGTCAGAGACAACTGAGAGTGGTCTCTGGTCGGATAATAGAAAGTGCCAAGGCAGAGGGGGGAGGTATGTGGTTTGTCAACTGCCCATGGGGTTAATGGGAGTTATGTAAGGAGGCTAATGGCTGTGTAATCAATGGGAAGTATGTGTCACAGGGATGGCTGTGATGTAACCCGGAGTATGTTTCCTTAGTGCACGTAAGCAATAAGATGTTGTTTAGTGCCCCTGGCTCTGGGTTGCAGGTAGCTATGTGAGATGGACGGGTATGGCTACCCACATACCTCACATGTGGGTGTGGTTACAGCCTCCATAATAGAGGCTGTTGTTTGGCACATGGTCTGTGTGCAGAGAGGGAGAAGCCTTCCTGTGTGTAGGGCTCCAGACCGAACCTGCGTGCTGGACATTGCCCAGCCTGTGTGCCCACAGGCTTGGGGGAGCAGAAACTGGCTAAGGACATTTGTGTTGTTTTGCCTGCTCTAAAGGCCATGAACCTTTTTATTGTTGCTTAGAGGTTCATGGAGCAAATAAACCTGAACTGACTTTGTTTTAAAGAAACGCGCCTCCTGTCTTCCTCCTGCAGCACCTGAGATCTCTACACTACGATAAGGCTTATTATAACATTCTTTCCTGTAGTAGCTAATAAAGCCATATATAGTTAGTAGCTAATCAAAATTATACTGATCCTGTTATTCAGCTTTAAGTATATTAAATAAGAATAGATGTGTCTTGTTAAGCAGCATCCCTGCACGGTAGGATGTCCTAACAATCTCACACACAGTATGCTACCCCAAACACAGTATGATAGTCTCACAGTTCCTCAGTTCATACACCAGTATGATGTCCCTCACACAGTATGATGTCCCCATAACCTCTCTTATATTACGTAACTACAGTCACTCATACAGCATGATGTCCCCACACACAAAT
>JARQOD010000002.1:116698393-116745640 GCA_033576555.1 Oophaga sylvatica | reverse complement strand
GGTTCGGGCACTGTTCTAGTACCCGAACCAAACTTTTTAAAATGTTTGGTAAAACCCACTGAACCTAAACATGCAGGGGTTCGGCCATCACTAATTCTGACACTTCCAAATGAGTACTCACTTTGTTAAGCCAGGGTCACATGTAGTTTCTCTCGTCTGAGAGAATCTGAGGTTATGCTAATGATACTCCGATCAAACTCTGAACTGAGTGTGAGCATAGTGTGATCTGACTCTCAGATGAGAGAACGGTAAAACCAGATATCATCTGAGTGCAGTATGATGTTTTCCACGTACCCATAAACTTTAATGGGTGGCATCCAATTGCAGAGTGAAATTGCAGAATGCTGCGATTTTTTTTCACAAGCCAGAATATGTCAGTGAAAAAAAACATTGGTCTGAGAGCTATCAAGTAAAAATTCAGATAGCACTAGTCCGATTTATATGCTCATGTGATTCTGGCCTTAAACTGTAGTGATACAAAATTGACACTACTAATGGTTAAGTCCAGTTGTCAGTTTATTCAGACCTTTCGAGCAGGAATAGCATAGGAATTAGGCTGTGCAAAATTTACAAAAAGTAGATTGCAGCTTTGGTATTTATTAAAACAGTGCTTCTTCCCATTAAACATCCCTTTCAAGTCCCAAAAATAAGGATTGGATGTTCTGAAGAAATGTTATTAATTAGTTTGTCTTGAATGACATCCATCATGATAGCACTTCATAAGATTGTACTGTCTTGAATGATTTATGCTTTGACAAATGTCTGAAAAATGTGCACTTGTTTGGGAAAAGTAAAGGTAAGTAACGCTTAAGTAAGCTGTTGGCTACAAATGATCAGACATGTCTGGCATCAATGAGCAAACATAATAGTGCTGTGATACTTAATTATGTTCATATGTTATATTGATGCAATCCACTTTCTCCCGGCATGTACGACAGCCTCAGAAATGCAAAAATGAAATAAAGATCAATCTTGTCGATTTATTCAGCTCAGTGGTGCAGGTTACACCACTTTACATTCTCTGCTTTCCCCAATTCCTATTCTGTTGCAGACTGCTTTAGGTCTGAAGCTACCATGGCAGAATTAAAAGGTATTGAAGGAAGGAGGTACAGGTCATTTATCTTTGGTAATGCCTGTGAACCACAGTAACCTTCAGAGTAACTCTGCAGTGCAGAACATGTAAATGCAATTCTGGTGCATCAAATGGATTATGTATTTGGGATGGTGTTTGATAAATCATGTTTACACTCAACTCGAGTGACCTCTGACGGTCGCCTGTGGTTTCCCTGTCAGTCTTGTACTGACCCAAGGTCATTGGGGACTGAGGTAAATAAATCATTCAAAAGACACTGATTTGATTGAAAATTTGTTTTTCAAACTTTAATTAAAATATTTCCATGTTGTGCTGTTTAACCCTGTTTGTTTTTCTATTGCTATGTGACTTAAAAGAGTTTTCACACAAAGTTCATTTTAATCAACATTTTAACCAATAAATCTTTGAATAATAATAATTTCCACAATTGGATGATAAAAATGTTCCTGTGCTGAGATAATCTTATAAATGTGCCCCTGCTGTGTACTGTGTAATGGCTGTGTCTGACCGTACAGGAACATGGTCTGATCATACCACAGCTCCTGGGTAGGGGATGAAGCAAAAGAGAGGATACAGACAGGACAGCATGGGATCACAGCTGATTCTTTCTTTGAGGTAAAATATTGTTTAAAAACAAGCAGTGAAATGTTTTACCTCACAGAAAGAATCAGCTGTGATCCCTTGTTGTAATGTCTGTATACTCTCTTTTGCTTCCTCCCCTGCCCAGGGGCACATTTATAAAATTATCTCAGCACAGGAACATTTTTTGTTAACACATCCAATTGTGGAAATTATTTTTATTGCAAGATCTAATAATTAAAATGTGCTTATTTGACTGAAAAACCCTTTGAATAAAAATTTTGATAAACTCTCTCACTTCTGTGTTATGATTTGGTAGCTGAGGAGAGCAGGCAAAAAAGGAAATACACCAGAGCAGTTGGAAACTATGAGATTGCAGTACCCTGACTAACCACCACAACTAGAGGCAGCCGTGGAGCGTTCCTACGTTGGTCCTAGACGCCTCGTCACAGCCTGAGAAACTAACTACACCTAAAGATAGAAAGAGGAAAGCTATCTGCCCCAGAGCAGATCCCCAAAGAACATAGAAAGCCCCCAAACATGTAATGGCGGTTAGACAAGAAGAAATACTGACACAGACAGAAAATAGTATGAGCAAACGTTGGGGCCCAAACTTACTAAATAGAAAAGGATAGGATGGGCACTTACTGCAATCCCAAAAAACCCTGAAAAGCACCAACTCTACTAATTTCAAAAACACCTCACACGACCTCTACCACCTAAATTAGTTCTCTGGTGTAACCAAAATCAAGATAGCAGCCACTGAAAAAACTGGAAAAAGCAAATGTACAAACATCAGTGGCTGAACTGAACTGAGAGGGCAAAAGCCCCCAGAGGGGACCCTGAAGGCCCCCACAGAAGTGCAGGACAAAATGCAAAAATCAAGCACAAAAACAAAAAGAAGAAAATGTCTTATCTGTTAGAAGGAGATTCAGACACGACACAGCAGGCTACCAAGGAAACAGGAATCAAGGAATGAGACCAGAACAATTGATCACCGGCAACCCTGATGGGAAGGCGACTCCCTTATATAAGACCAGTCAGTAACACCTGATTCCCAATCCTCACAATCTTCACTGGACAGTCCAGTACCGTTTGTAACCACCAGAGGCAGCTTCTGCTCAGAGCTCATTTCCAGCCTATTCACAACACTTCTGGTTCCCAGCACCAGGAAAACATTGCAAGAGATAGTGCTTATATTTATTTAATTTCTACAGTCTTACCAGAGCGGCATTGCATTTTTAGAACTTAAAGGGATTTAAGATTTAACTGTTAGCTGATTACATCATATGAAAAATAAACAATGTTTGACAATGCAATGATTTTCCTCTAAGTAAAAAGTCCTCCCTTGGCTCTGAGGGTCATGCAGATGAGTGTATAAATTGGACATATGCTAAAATAGTACCGTACACTGACCTATGTTATTTTATAGGGCTATTCAGATTATTTTTTTCTCGGTCTGAGACCATCAAAGTGGCGTCCGATTTTGACAGACTTCTATTATAAACCTAGGAAACTGTATGTGATCATGTACATGTTTAAATGTAGTTGTAAGAAAACGGATCACAAATGGATAGCACATGGACGTAACACGGACGTTAATAGCATTTCATGGTAAGGACCTAACAATTTACATAAACAACCCCATTTAAAAATACTATGTTTATTAAATATATTAAAATATTCTAGAAAAAAATCCCACCTAAAGTGAATAAAGTGCTATACACGGTACACAACCTTTTGTTAATTCAGTATAACAGTCAATACAAGTGCCCACATATGGGGGAAATAATTTTACTAGATATTCAACAAAATAAAAATACCAGCACTTCCCCTAAAAAAAAAAAGGTTCTAATCGGTAAAACAAAGCCGCTCCGGCTGAAGGCACAATCTGCTCCTGTACGTGTGATACTGTAAGAATGCAAAAACCTGTATAGCCTTGTGCTACGGTATCAATATGAATCTAGGTACCAAAATTACAAAACTGACCTGGAGATATGGCAGGTCAGGTATACAATCTAATAGATATATGTATATTACTTTGATACCCATAAGGGATAGGTAATATTTATACAATTTATCTGAGTTCATTAAATGCCTATTTCGAGATAGTTTAGAGACTTGTTGTTAAAAGCAACTTTTATTGCTGTTTACTTGATCTATCCTGCAAACCCATGGCTAATTTGGAATATGTTTATGTTTGATGGTTTCGTGGATGTGCCCATACCCTTCTGTGATTAAGGCCGGGGTCACACTTGCGTATGGCATCCGATACTAGAGCATCAGATGCGATATGCTAATGACCCTCAGCTCCTGCTCTGCTGCGTGCAGGAGCCGAGTGTCATGTGACTGTGCTCCTAGCCTCTCGCACAGAGCGGATCGGAGCAAAGCTGCAGAGGAGGCAGAGAAATGAATTTCTCCATCTCCTCTATTTCAGCGTATATATGATATCCGAGTGATATGTGTTGTGTCACTCGCACCATAGACTTATATGGGCGAGAGTGCGCCGAGTCTCGGCCGAGTGTCGGTGACAATCGCAGCATGCTGCAATTTCACTCGCACGTTGAATACGGCCAAGAAAAAAAACCACTGATGGGAGCTGCCCAATAGATGAATACTGGTCCAAGTGCTATGCGATGCTTTATCGCATAGCACTCGTCCGTATTCATCGCTAGTGTGATCCCGGCCTAATACTTTTATTTTTGTCTGCCCCACTTGCATCCATACAAGTTAAGTCGGATTAGGAACATGCAGGAAAACTGAGGGAAAGACGACTTGTGTGTGGGGGCTCCACTGTCTTGAGGACTTAGGGTGCCAACCTCCATAGTCAAGAATGGTGAGCCTATGGTATAAATATTAAGTATGGTTAATTCCCCCAACCTAAGGCAGCTTATATCACATCCAAAATCCTTGTAAACAAACTGTAGCCAATTTGGGGTATTTTTTATGTTTATTCGATAATTTAATGCAGGTACCCATTCCCTTAATATATTTTATCTAGTGTGCCTATCTGCCTCAGCTATATCTGAGGGACATTTAGGGAGACTAAAGGACAGACGACGTGACGCTGGCTTGCTGAATTAGGGTGCCAACCTTCATAGGCAGGAAGGGTGAGACTAGGGAATCTCGAGTCTAATTATTTTCCCCCATTTAGGTACTTATGCTGACTGTTATATTGAATTAACAATAGGTTGTGTACCGTGTATAGCACTTTATTCACTTTAGCTGGGATTTTTTTACTGGTATATGTTACTTTAATAAACATTGTATTTTTAAAGGGGTTGTCTGTGTGGAGGATCACTGCAGATTTATTTTAAGATTGCAACTTGGTAAGAACACTTTAAAGCCATTTTCAAGAAGGTCTAATACATGTGCATTTCCAATATCATATACTGTGAGTTCAAGTGATCAGTCCCTTGGTCTAGATCTGAGGGCTGTAATATGACTGCGAAAAGGAACATGCGTTGTGCTGGTGTCATTTTGGCTTCAATTTGATGAGAATTAGTAGTCCTGACCTTAGAACAAAATGTTTGTCCTCCTTTTTTAAGAAATAATTTACAATATCCCTTTATATGCAGATGTTTCTTGCAGATTTTCTATATTCTTACGGCACATAGTATTTTTTATAGACCTTATTATACGAAGAACCACACTGAATGTCTCTCAGTACCTTATCTAATCCGAAAACAATATGCAATGCTGTTTGGTTAAGACACCTTTATTAAAATTGCAAAGGAGAAAAAAAAGAGTTCTGTTTAATATAAAAGAGAATGTGGCAGATTGTGACCTGAGTGATCAATATCAGCAGAATTGAAAAAATGGAAATGTTTGTGGCTGTTCTGGGAAAGGTGAGGGGAGGGTTGCTGTTGCACCTCACTTATTAGCATAATATGGTTATCATTGGAACAAGGGGACTTAAAATATGCAAATCTATAGATCGCGTGGGGAACGGTGAATATTGTTTGCATTAATCAGTATTAAATGCTCGTCTTTGCAAACAAGGGAGAAACTATAGATCAAAATAGAATCTCAATGAAAGCCCCACTGTTTTCTCATCATTTAACACATTTACAGCTCAGGCAGTTTGTATCACAGCAAATGGGAAACATTGTTTTCCATGAATTTCAAAAGCTTGAAGATTAGAAATTCTAATAGCAATTTCCCTATCTTTTAATTCTACCTATTATTGGGATGGTGATGATGGTTGTCTGATGTGATCGAATTTTCTCCTTATAATTTATTTTTTAATGTTTATGACTGTTTTATTACATCATTGGCCTGAAGGTTTAGAATGTGGACGCATAAGTAGTATATGCAATATAGAACATGGGAGAAAAAGTATTAATTTTGTTAGCTAACGCCTCTCTGTTTGTCTTTCTCCCTTTCTCTTTCTCTCTTCTCTTTATTTTTCTCGCATTTTTTTCATATCTATGAAGTACATGAATAATTAAACATTTTCAATAGGCACAGTGTAATTCTTCATTTCTCCTGCAGAGGTGCTACAAGGGAATTGAATAATTGCTATTGAGCCCCTCTCTATATTGCAACTGATTGCAGGGAGTACAAATCAGTTAATGATGTAAGTCGTGAGATAACAAGAACTAGGAACAGAGCTCTGTCTGTTGTAGGTTAGAAGCAGCACAGGTACCTATGTATAGGAGCTGCAAAGACTCTAGCAGCAAAATGGTAGGACAATTCAAACGAAAAATATTTAGACTGTTCTCATATAGTGTTGAGCGATATTGCTCGATATCTAAAAATATCGCATCGAAATTGTATCGCCGATAGCACTAAATATCGTCGATATCCGATTCCGATTGCGGAAGTCCAATGTAAGTCTATGGGAACAAAATATCGAAATGAAAAAAAAACATTCTTGCCTTGTAAACACTAAATATACACACATAGAATACATATATATATATATGTCATTGTGACATATATATATACATATATGTATAGTTTATACACTTCTACATAGTAAAATATCCTCTGATTCAATTGCCGGGTAAAGCCGGCTTCTGTGAAAAGACAGAAGCACCCGACATGAAATGACACTTGGTGTACATAGGGTTAACCATGTCTTTTCATGTTGTTTGCAATCTGATTTGCACAAACAATTACATCAGTCTATGTGTGCAAAATTTCACACCTGTAGGGGTTAATTAAAGGTGTAAATTCGTTGTAAAAAAAACGGACTTTTTTGCTACGAATTTACACCTTTAATTAACCCCTACAGGTGTGAAATTTTGCACACTTACACTCATGTAATTGTTTGTGCAAATCAGATATCAAACTACATGAAAAGACATGGTTAACTCTATGTAAACCAAGTGTCATTTCATGTCGGGTTCTGCATTTTCACAAAAGCCGGCAATTGAATTAGCGGCTATTATACTATGTAGAAGTGTATGAACTATAAATATAAATATATATATATATATATGTGTCACAAATTTAATGACATGTATATATATATATGAGGTGTAAAATTGCTGAAAAAAAATGCGTGGGCTCCCGCCCTATTTTCGCAACCAGACAGACAAAGCCAGTGAGTGGGGGCAGATAATAATAGCCCAGAGAGGGACCATTATTTTTGGCCCCCCCCGGCTACTAACATCTGCCCCCAGACACCCCAGAAAGGGCAAATCTCTAATTAGATTTGCCCTTTCTGGCACTTTGCCCGTCTATTCCCATTGCCCTGTAGCGGTGGCGAATGGGTTAATAAGGGGTTAAAATGACCTTGCAATTGAAAGGTCACTTTAAGCCAGGTTAATAATTGAGAGCTGTCAATTAGACAACTATCAATTATTAATCCTATTGTATGAAAGAAAAATCAAACACACACACTTTAATAAAAAAGAAGTTTAATGAAATAATCACACAGTTTTTGACCATATTTTATTTTCCTGCTAAAACCATTTCCTGTAATAAAAATAAAATAATAAAGCAAAATTATTCTTACCAATCCGATGCACAGTCAGGTCCCACGGTGTAATCCTTCAGAAAGGGTTAATGTTTACTGCAGGGACCACAGCTAATGCTGCAGCCTCACAGTAAACCCCCAAATGAATGAGCTCCTCTCCTGGCTGACATGAGAGGAAGTGGAAAGCTTAATTGATTGCTTTCCACTTTCACTTCAGGTCAGCCAGGGACACAATCAGTGACGTCAGAGGGAACTGGTTAACAAAAATAGGGGATCTCCTCGAAAAAAATTGGCGTGGGGTCCCCCCTATTTTTGTTAACCAGCCAGATGAAGCAGACCGCTGAGGCCTGGATTTTCAGGCTGTTAAGGAGCCAAGATCCATGGACCTTGCCAGCCTGATAATACCAGGCCACAGCAGTCTGCATATCTTGGCTGATTAACAAAAATAGGGGATCCCCTCGAAAAAAATTGGCGTGGGGTCCCCCCTATTTTTGTTAACCAGCCAGATGAAGCAGACCGCTGAGGCCTGGTTTTTCAGGCTGGTAAGGATCCAATATCCATGGACCTTGCAAGCCTGATAATACCAGGCCACAGCAGTCTGCTTAGCTTGGCTGGTTAACAAAAATCGGGGATCCCCTCGAAAAAAAAACGGCGTAGGGGTCCCCCTATTTTTGTTAACCAGCCAAGTAAAATGCAGACTGCTGCGGCCTGGTATTAAAAGACTGTCAAGGCCCATGGATTTTGGCCCTCAACAGCCTGATAATACCAGGCTACAGCAGCCCCACATTTGGCGCATCAAAAGATGTGCCAATTGTGGCACTTTACCCGGCTCTTCCCACTTGCCCTGTAGCGGTGGCAAGCGGGGTAATAAGGGGTTAATGTCACCATTGATTGCACGGTGACAATAAGCCCGGTTAATAATGGAGAGGTGTCAATAAGACACCGATCCATTATTAATCCCAAAGTTATTAAATGCATAAAAAAAAGACAAAGCAAGAAAAAAGTATTTTAATGAAATAAAAGAGACAACACACTTTTCATTTCTTTTATTACTCTCTCATTCCTGCGACGCCATCGATCTCCTGTAAAAAAAGAAAAAAAACAAACCAACAGTATACCACCTGTCCGACGCAGTCCATAGTAACGACAGTCCCACGACGATCCAGCTCTGCTACATCGCAATGACAGGCAGAGCCTGTCATCGCGACGCAGCACAGCTGATTACCTGCTTCCCCGGCGGTGACGTCATCGGACTGACTGCTTTACGGCCGGGATTACCCAGCAGTCACTGCAGTTATCGCGAGAAAACTGCATGTGACCGCCGGGTAGAAGAGGATGGCGGCCATGAAGCAGTCCAGGCCGTGACCGCCGGAGATCTTCTGCCAGGTAAGTGCCGCTGACTCCTGACAGACCCGACCGATGGACACTGACAGTGACAGACCCGACCGACGGACACAGACAGTGACAGTGACAAATCCGATTCCGGTATTCGATAAGACGAAAATATCGAAACGAATTATCGAAAGGCCGATAGAGCTAATATCGGCCGATAGCCGATATTTGCATTATCGTATCGCTCAACACTATTCTCATATCTTCTACTTTTTTCAAGCAGGAATGAATCATAAAAAAAAAAATTAAAAGGTTAGGTGACCAAAGACTTATAATACATTATTTGCTGTTATCAGAATTGTCATACATGGCAACCTTTATTCTGTAAATTGAGTTTTCACAGAGACATTAGCACAAAACAACCTTCTATTTCAACCTTCAATTTCCTGGATTCAGCGTTAGAAGGGTGAATTTGGATTTTATCATCAGCCCATAAGATTTATTACCATAATCATTCTAATAATAATCTAAATGACAAGTACATTTTAAATGTATTTTTTAACATTTTTGATGTTTTTTTAATTTTTGATAATACTATTTATATAAAAAATAATTATAACAAATCTAGCAATATTTGCACTTCACACTATAGGTAATATTATCCTTCTACTTCCTGTTCTCCTTCTGGACATTAGCATTAATAGAGTCAGACCCTATTTGTTTATATAGGAGTGCTATCTGAGCATGCTCTAATAATGGATGGGAAAAGTTATTGTGAGGGTAAGGGGAGCCGTGAGAACAGCCATTGTGAATGATGGATTCTTAGTGTAAGGCTGGAATCACACAGGCGTATAAAAAATAATTTGGATTCCCAGGCCCGAGAGTTGCGCCAGTGCTGTCCGTATGGTAATGCAAGTGCAATGCGATTATGCAATATTTTATCTCCCATATATCCGTATGACATCTGTATGACACTAAATTTCACATATTGTTTTCCAATCTAAAGTCCTATTAAATAAATACAATCAACAAAGATCTACGTCGGGCCCACAGGAAGATTATTTCCATATTCTTTCAAATAAAACCCCTGCTGTTGAGTTGTTTGACTTGTTTGTTTAAAACATGTTTTACAGGCTTACCTTAACCCCTTCAACGCCTTGGGTTTTTCCATTTTAGAGTTTGTTTTTTGTTCCCCTTATTCCCAGAGCCATAACTTTTTTATTTTTCTATCAATATGGCCACTTGTTTTTTGAGAGACGAGTTGTACTTTTGAACAACACCATTGGTTTTGCCATATAGTGTACTCGAAAACGGGAAAAAAAATTCAAAGTGTGGTGAAATTGCAAAAAAGTGTAATCCCACAATTGTTTTTTGTTTTGCTATTTTATCAAGTTCACTAAATGCTAACACTGACCTGCTATTATGATTCTCCAGTGTCATTACGAGTTTGTAGATACCAAACATGTCTACCGTATATACTTGTGTATAAGCCGAGATTTTCAGCACATTTTTTTGTGCTGAAAACGCCCTCTCAGCTTCTACACGAGTCACTGCCGGTGGGGGAGGAGGGATGGGGGAGCAGAAGACATCATACTCACCATCGTGGCGTCATCGTCGTCGCTGCATATCAGTCCCTGTATCTCAGTTGGGGCGCCGGCATCTCTCTTCCTATCTTCCTTCTAGTGCTGAGTGGTCACGTGGTACTGCTCATTAAAGTAATGAAGCGGAGCGTGTATTCATTACTTTAAAGAGCGGTACCATGTGACCGCTCTGCCTTGGAAGGAAGAGAGATGCTGGCGCCCACCCCAGACGGAATAAAGGGACTGAGATGTAACAGCGCCAGGAGGGTGAGTAAGACTGGGGGAGGGTGAGCCATGCGATATTCACTTTTCCCCATTCCACCGCCGCATGCTGCTGTGTCTTCCGGGTCCTCTGGCTGTGACGTTCAGGTCAGAGGGCGTGATGATGTGTTTAGTGCACAACCTCTGCCTGAACAGTCACTGCAGAGAGACAGAAGACACATCAGCGCGCGGCGGTGGAATGGGGTCAGGTGAATATCGCAAGTGTAGGGGGCCTGAGCCAGTGGCGACACCGGCACCTGGCCCCCATAGCGCGCCGGTGTCCCCGCCTGCTCAGGACCCCGACACCTGGCCCCCAGCAACGAGAGGTGAGAATGTCTTTTTTTTTTTAATCGCAGCAGCATTACATAGGGCATAATTTAATATAATAATAATAATAATCTTTATTTATATAGCGCCAACATATTCCACAGCGCTTTACAGTTTAACAGTTTCAAAACACAAGTCATAAGTAACAACGTTAGCAATACAATAATTAAAGCAAAATAAGCCGCCCCTGCTCGTGAGAGCTTACAATCTACAATGAGGTGGGGGAGAACAAAGTACAGGTGTGTATATACAATGGTGCATTTACAATGATGGTCCAGCCATCTTGAGGGAGTGAGGGATGGATGGAGATAGTGAATGGACTACACATACACACTTACATATAGAATGACTTTGATTAGTGAATGTGATAGGCCGCTCTGAACAAATGTGTTTTGAGAGAGCGCCTGAAACCATGCAAATTGTGGATAGTCCTAATTTCTTGGGGTAGAGCATTCCAGAGGATTGGCGCAGCGCGGGAGAAGTCTTGGAGTCGGGAGTGGGAGGTACGGATTAGTGCAGAGGTTGTCGAAAGTCGTTTGCAGAGCGCAGCAGTCGGTTAGGCCGATAGATAGAAATGAGGGACGAGATGTAGGGGGGTGCTGCACTGTGGAGAGCTTTGTGGGTGAGAGCCAGTACTTTGAATTGGATCCTGTAATGAATGGGCAACCAGTGTAAGGACTGGCGAAGAGCGGACGCATACGAGTACCGATTAGCCAGATGGATGACCCTGGCTGCTGCATTAAAGATGGACTGGAGAGGGGATAGTCGAGTAATGGGGAGGCCAAGTAATAGAGCATTGCAGTAGTCCAGGCGGGAGTGGATCAATGCTACAGTGAGTCTAGAGATATTCTTTAGGTGTAGGCGGCAAGAGCAGGCAAGAGATTGTATATGGGAGGTGAAGGAGAGATTGGTGTCAAACATAACACGCAGACAGCGAGACTGCTGCCGGGGTGTTATTATGGTGCCGCCCACAGAGAGGGAAATGTCAGATTTAGGGAGGTTAGTAGACGGCGGGAGCAGAAGGAGTTCAGTTTTGGAGAGGTTAAGTTTCAGATAGAGAGCGGACATGATGTTGGAGACTGCGGACAGATAGTCGGTGGCGTTCTGTAGAACAGCGGGGGTAAGGTCGGGGGATGACGTGTATAGTTGTGTGTCATCAGCATAAAGATGGTACTGAAAGCCAAATCTGCTGATGGTCTGTCCAATTGGGGTCGTGTAGAGAGAGAAGAGAAGGGGGCCAAGGACTGAGCCCTGGGGTACACCGACAGCGAGAGGAAGAGGAGATGACGTGGAGCCAGAGAACGAAACACTGAAGGAGCGGTCAGAAAGATAGGAGGAGAACCAGGAGAGAACATTGTCCTTAATACCTAGTGACTGGAGCCTAGACAGTAGGAGATGGTGGTCAACCGTGTCAAAAGCTGCAGAAAGGTCGAGAAGAATGAGCAGAGAGTGGTCGCCGTTACGTTTTGCTGTCAGAAGGTCATTGGTCACTTTGATGAGTGCAGTTTCAGTCGAATGTAGGGGTCGGAAGCCGGACTGTGAAGGGTCTAGAAAGGAGTAAGTGGAGAGGTAACGGGTGAGGCGGGAGTAGACTAGGCGCTCCAAAAGTTTAGAGATGAAGGGGAGATTGGAGACCGGTCTGTAGTTGTTTGTGCAGGAAGGGTCGAGTGTGGGTTTCTTTAGTAGTGGAGTAATGATGGAGTGTTTGAAGGAAGATGGGAAAATGCCAGAGGGGAGTGAGAGATTAAAGATTGTAGTTAGGTGAGTTGTGACAACTGGAGAGAGAGACTGGAGGAGATGTGCGGGAATGGGGTCGGTAGTGCATGTAGTCGGACGAGAGGAAGAGAGGAGTTTGGAGACTTCTTCTTCTGTGATGGGATCAAATGTGGAAAGTGAGCCAGGGGAAATGCAGGGTGGGATGGGAGTCACAGCACTTGGTGGTTGAGAGCAGATTTCCTGACGGATAGTATCTATTTTTTAATATGGAGCATCTTATGGGGACATCAACCTTTATGGAGCATTATATGGGGCATAGTTTAATATTGAGCATCTTATGGTGCCATCAACCTTTATGGAACATTATATGGGGCATATTTTAATGAGGAGCATCTTATGGGGCCATTAACCTTTATGGAGCATTATATGGGGCATAATTTAATATGGAGAATCTTATTGTTAGAACCCTCTTGTTAGGTTTTGTTTCAGCTTGCTGGTCACATGACCTTTTTTCCCTATTTAGTCTGGCTCCGCCCTTCTGGCTTTGCTGGACTTCATTGTATTACCTACTCTTAAGCTAGCCGGGTGCTTAGGTGCCCTACTCAGTCAGTTTTGCTTGATCTTAGGATCTCTAAGTAATTTGTTTTCTGTTTTATTTTTCCCTGCTACAATTTCTGTTAGGAGGTGTCCACCTTTTCTCCCAGTCCCTAGTTCTTGTAGGGATTCCTCCCTCGCAACTATAGGTCTTCGTTCAGACTAGCTGAGGACTTTAGCGGGTCTGGTCGCAGGATCAGGTTCCCCGTTACATCATAGGGATCCAGCTTAGTTCTATTGTAGGGACAGAATTCCCATCTTTCCTTAGTGCTTGTAGCAGATCATAACACTTATGGGCCATCATCAACCTTTATGGATCATTATATGGGGCATATTTTTCTATGGAGCATCTTATGGGGCCCATCATGAACTTTATGGAGCATTATATGGGGCGTATTTTGTATGGAGCATTATATGGGGCGTATTTTGAATGGAGCATCTTATGGGGCCAGCATTAACCTTTTTGCAGCATTAAATGGGGCATATTTTTGTATGGAGCATCTTATGGGCCCATCATGAACTTTATGGAGCATTGTATGGGGCGTATTTTGTATGGAGCATCTTATGAGGCCCATCATGAACTGTATGAAGTAGTATATAGGGCTCTTAATTCAGTATGGATATTCAAAAACATTTAACCCCTTAATGACCAAGCCATTTTGTAGGTTAAAGACCAGGCCAATTTTTACAATTCTGACCACTGTCTCTTTATGTGCTTATAACTCTGGAACGCTTCTACGGATCTTCGCGATTCTGAGATTGTTTTCTCGTGACATATTGTACTTCATGATAGTGGTAAAATTTCTTCAATATAACTTGCGTTTATTTATGAAAAAAACGGAAATATGGCAAAAATTTTGAAAATTTTGCAATTTTCAAACTTTTAATTTTTATGCCAATAAATCAGAGAGATATGTCACAAAAATTAGTTAATAAATAACATTTCCCACATGTCTACTTTACATCAGCACAATTTTGGAACCAACATTTTTTTTTGTTAGGAAGTTATAAGTGTTAAAAGTTGACCAGCAATTTCTCATTTTTCCAACAAAATTTACAAAACCATTTTTTTTAGGGACCACCTCACATTTGAAGTGAATTTGAGGGGTCAATATGACAGAAAATACCCAAAAGTGACACCATTCTAAAAACTGCACCCCTCAACGTGTTCAAAGCCACATTCAAGAAGTTTATTAACCCTTTAGGTACTTCACAAGAATTGAAGCAATGTGGAAGGAAAAAATGAACATTTAACTTTTTTACCAAAAAATTTTTCTTTCGACACAATTTTTTTAAATTTTGTCAAGGGTATCAGGAGAAAATGAACCACAATATTTGTTGTACAATTTCTCCAGAGTACACCGATACCCCATGTGTGGGGGTAAACCACTATTTGGGCGCATGGCAGAGCTCGGAAGGGAAGCAGCGCCATTTGACTTTTTTGACTGGAATTGAGATTGGACGCCATGTCGCATTTGGAGAGTCCCTGTGTGCCTAAACAGTGGAAACCCCCACAAGTGACCCCATTTTGGAAACTAGACCCCCCAAGGAACTTATCTAAATGTGTTGTGAGAGCTTTTAACCCCCAAGCGCTTCACAGAAGGTTATAACGTAGAGCTGTAAATTAAAAAATCATATTTTTTCCACAAAAATGATCTTTTCATCCCAATTTTTATTTTCCAAAGGATAAAAGGACCCCAAAAGTTATTGTGCAATTAGTCCTGAGTACGCTGATACCCCATATGTGGGGGTAAACCACTATTTGGGCGCATGGCAGAGCTCGGAAGGGAAGCAGCGCCATTTGATTTTTTTGGCTGGAATTGAGATTGGACGCCATGTCGTATTTGGAGATCCCCTGTGTGCCTAAACAGTGGAAACCCCCCACAAGTGACCCCATTTTGGAAACTAGACCCCCCAAGGAACTTATCTAGATGTGTGGTGAGAGCTTTGAACCCCCAAGGGCTTCACAGAAGGTTATAACGTAGAGCAGTAAAATTAAAAAATCATATCTTTTCCACAAAAATGATCTTTCCACCCCCAATTGTTATTTTCCAAAGGGTAACAGGACCCCAAAAGTTATTGTGCAATTTGTCCTGAGTATGCTGATACCCCATATGTGGGGGTAAACCACTATTTTGACGCATGGCAGAGCTCGAAAGGGAAGGAGCGCCTTTTTCAAATGCAGACTTTGATGGAATGGTCTGCGGGTGTCATGTCACGTTTGGAGAGCCCCTGATGTGCCTAAACAGTAGAAACCCCCACAAGTGACTCCATTTTGGAAACTAGACCCCCAAGGAACTTATCTAGATGTGTGATGAGCACTTTGAACCCCCAAGTGCTTCACAGAAGTTTATAACGTAGAGCCGTGAAAATAAAAAAATCATATTTTTTTCCACAAAAATAATCTTTTTGCCCCCAAATTTTTATTTTTATAAGGGTAACAGGAGAAATAGGACCCCAAAGCTATTGTGCAATTTGTCCTGAGTACGCTGATATCCCACATGTGGGGGGGAACCACTATTTTGACGCATGGCAGAGATCGGAAGGGAAGGAGCACCGTTTTTAAATGCAGACTTTGATGGAATGGTCTGCGGGTGTCATGTCGCGCTTTGAGAGCCCCTGATGTGCCTAAACAGTAGAAACCCCCCACAAATGACCCCATTTTGCAAACTAGACCCCCCAAGGAACTTATCTAGATGTGTGGTCAGCACTTTGAACCCCCAAGGGCTTCACAGAAGTTTATAACGTAGAGCCGTGAAAATAAAAAAATCATATTTTTTTCCACAAAAATGACCTTTTTGCCCCAAATTTTTATTTTTCTAAGGGTAACAGGAGAAATAGGACCCCAAAAGCTATTGTGCATTTTGTCCTGAGTACGCTGATACCACATATGTGGGGGGGAACCACTGTGATCGCCTTACTGCGATCTTTGGGAGGCACAATGAACAAATCCACAAAAGGTGAAGAATTGGTTTTCTTTTTTGCGCCGTTCCTCGTGCGGTATTAGTGATTAGGCGACTTTATTCCTCGGGTCGGTGCGATTACAGCGATACCAGATTTACATCCTTTTTTCATGTTTAGCTTCTGTCACACACTAAAAGATGCTTTTTTTTGGAAGAATTTTTTGTAAGAAATTTTTGCATAGCCGTATTTTGAGAGCTATAATTTTTCCATATTTCGGCCGACAGAGTTATCTGTTGGCTTATTTTTTGCGGAACGAGCTGACGTTTTTATTGGTATCATATTCGGGCACATAACGTTTTTTGATCGCTTCCTATTCCGATTTTTGTGGAAGCAGAATGAACAAAAACCAGCAATTCAGGAATTGTTTTTTTTTTTTTTTCCTCCGTTCCGCGTGTGGTAAAATTGATAAAGGAGCTTTATTCTTCGGATCACTACGATTACAGCGATACCTCATTTATATATTTTTTTTTATGTTTTGGCGTTTTTTACACAATAAAAAATTTTATAGAAAAAATAATTATTTTTGCATCAGTTTATTCCGCGAGCTATAACTTTTTTATTTTTTCGCTGATGATGCTGTATAGCGGCTTGTTTTTTGCAGGACAAGATGACGTTTTCAGCGGTACCATGATTATTTATATCTGACTTTTTGATCGCGTGTTATTGCACTTTTTCCAAGCGGTATGATGATACCGCTTGGAAAAAGTATAATTTACTACTTTTTTGTGTTTTTTTTTTACGGCTTTCACTGAAGGGGTTAACTAGGGTTACGCTTTTATAGATGGGATTTTTACGGACGTGGCGATACCTAACATGTGTATTTTTTTTGTTTTTTATTTTTTTTATTACATAAAAATGTGTATTTTTTAGGGGATTTTTTTAAAATTATTTTTTAATATTTTTTTACAATTTTTCTTAAAAAATTATTTTTTTTAGCTTGTCCCTTTATGGGACTTTCACTTTTTTTTACTTTTTATTGCAGTTACAATGCATTGCAATGCTCCAGCATTGCAATGCATTGTACCTATGGGGAAAGCTGCTGTGAACATGATCGCAGCAGTTTTCTGTAGCTAGATGACTCGGAGGTTGTCATGACAACCCCCGGGTCATCAAGGCAGAGATCGGGCCCTGCAAATACATTGCAGGGCGCCGATCTGAGGCAGAGGGAGCTCCCGACCCTCTGCCTCCCCCCCTGAGCTCTGCGATCGCGCTGGATCGCAGCAGTCAGGGGTTAACAGCCAGGGGCGGTGGGGGCTCCGCTCCTGGCTGTCAGTGCAGGAAGCCTGGCCACTGCAGCGCCGGCTCCTGCACTGATCGCGCTGGAGAAGCTGAAATTTCAGCTTCTCCTGCGCGATCGCTGCTGTGTTTGGTCAGTCAGATTGACTGACCAATCACAGCGCTGTGGGTGCGGGGACCGACGGCAAAGGTCCCCGCACCGCTTGCCGTGCCTGTCAGCTGTCTGTGACAGCTGTCGGCACTGATCTACCACTGCGTGTTTACGCGCAGTGGTAGATCAAAGGCATGACGTGCACAGTCTGTCCTGGTGCCGGAACTGGCACCTTGCCATGACGGACTGTGCACGTCATTGGACAGTAAGGGGTTAACCTACTGATGTCTCAATTAATTTTACTTTTATTGGTATCTATTTTTATTTTTGAAATTTACCAGTTTCTGCTGCATTTCCCATCCTAGGCTTATACTCAAGTCAATAAGTTTTCTCAGTTTTTTGTGCAAAATTAAGCGCCTCGGCTTATACTCGGGTCAGCTTATACTCGAGTATATACGGTAGGTCTTTTTTATTAAAGTGGTGAAATAAAATCCAAAGGTTCTTCAGGATCTGGAGTTGGGTGAGGGCTTATTTTTTGTGCACCAAGCTGCCATTTTTATTGATAAAATTTTGGTGTAGATATGATCTTTTGATCACCCGTTATTGCCTTTCTAATGCAATGTTGCGGCAACCAAAAAAAATGTAATTCTGGCATTTTTACTTTTTTTCTCATTACACCGTTTACCAATCGGATTAATTATTTTTATATATTGATAGATTGGGCGATTCTGAATGCAGTGATACCAAATATGTGTGTTTTTTTTCTTCATTGTTTTATTTTGAATGGGGCGAAAGGGAAGTGATTTGAACTTTTATATTTTTAGTATTTTATTTATTTTTAAACATTTTTTTACTTTTTACTTGCTTCAATAGTCTTCATGGGAGACTAGAAGCTGCGTTCAGCCCTGATCTATGTAGCTAAACTACTCACTTGCTATGAGCACCGACAGCTGTGCGGCACTCGTAGCAATCCAGCAATGACAACCACAGGGGTCTCCTGCAGACCCCGGGTTGTCATGCTAATCGTCTACCTGCGGTCATATGACAGGGGCGCTGATGGACAGGATTAGTGACACTCTTCTGGAGCGAGCATGTTAAATGCCGCTGTCAGAGATTTTATTAGTCCTATATTTGGTTTTTATTACATGTAAGGTTAAATTTTAGCAATGTTCCATCCACATGGTCTTATTAAATCTTGTGATAATATTTCTGACATATTGTTTTCACCCTTTTTTATACAATTCTACAAAAGCACTCGTGATCTTAGTCCAACCCAGATTTTCCTTATGATGTAATTGAGATGTTTATTGTTGAACAAGTGGACTAGTATGTGTTTGGCCTCAATTGTTTAACTGTCATAGATTAATATTAGCCAAGTAAATTTGACGCTCCTAATGTGAATGTATGTTTATTACATGGCACATAATTTGCCATTGTTTGAAGCCTACATAAATATTTAATTTATTTCATCTTATGAAGTACTAGAGTCTTTCTGTTTGGAGAGTTGATGTTATTAATTCAACCGCATTCTTTTAATGTTACTGAAGCAAAAAATCATACAATTTACTTCTTAGGAATATCATTGCACAATGTGTACTATGTAAGTGTTATAAAGAGAATGAAACTAGATAATGTCACTTATATGTTGTTGTTATCCTCTTGGTTTCTATCCACCAATCTCTCCTATGCCGCACTTCATCTTGAGTTTCTTCTGGGAAAATCGACCATCTCTGGCATTGCACAGTCAACGTGTACAAAGATCTGGTTCCACCTCCATAATTCTCTTATGCCAGAGCCAAAAAAAGAAGACTGGCTGCAGATAGCCTGTGGCTTTGAGAAAAAATGCCAGTCCCCAATTGCATTGGTTTCCTGGATGGCAAGCGCCATCCCAATATTACAATTCTAAACCGTTTATTTTCTGTTGTGCTGTTGGCTCTGGTAGAAAGCACATATAGGTTTATAATTATCGACATTGGGGACTATTGACACATAATGTCTAATGTGTGAGGTCATGTCCATGGCAATGGCTGGACTCCAGATGGAGAATCTTTAATTAATCGCCTATCCCACGCATGGTGATTGGTCAAGTGTGCCTTTGGAGTCCTGTATGCAGAATGAAAGGTCATGATGTTGGCTAATGTGAACACCATGATAAAGGCCTGTGTGATACTTCACAATTTCACAAGGATACCTGAATGAACCAATAATGATGATAAAGAAGGATAAAATCAACCAAATGGCGACAAAACAACACCTGTTCGCTATCCAAGGTGCCAGCCCTCAGGTCTTACAGTTTGAGACATATTTTCAGATTATTTTGTATCACCAGTGGGATCTACTCCTTGACAAGAGTATGCTGTCTGTTTTAATTTCATCCTGAATTTGCGAATTGTTCCTGAGTAAAACTTTGATTTAAAACACTGTGTGATGGAATCTTTTGTTGTATTGTTTACCCAGTTCATATCTAGTTTCTGGTAGATTTTCAAAATACTGTATTTTCCGGCGTATAAGATGACTTTTTAACCCCTGAAAATCGTCTTCAAAGTCGGGGGTCATCTTATACGCCGGGTACAGAACATATGGTGGGGGGAGTGGGCGTCTCAGAGGCAGGCGTTTACCTCATCATATCAGCGAGGGTCTAGGCGCTGGGGGGCGGTGTTGGCGGCTCCTTTTTGTGCAGCCTGGGGGGGCTCTGTGCTGGGGACGGGGGCGGCTCCTCTTGTGCAGCTCCCCAGGCTCTGTGCTGGGGGACAGCGGCGGTGGTTCTTTCGGCAGAGTCTTGGCTCTGCAGGCATTTTCTCAATCCCCGGAGGCCCCGGCAGCTTCATTGCTGCGATGCGGTGGCCTCCGGGAAAATGGCCGCTGCATGCTCAGCTTCAGAGCTTGTCTCAAGATCTCGGTAGACGAGATCTGAAACTGAGCATGCGCCGCCCTCAGCGGCCATTTTCCCGGAGGCCACCGGCGTATAAGAAGACCCCCCCACACTTTTAAGACGATTTCATATTTTGACTGTAAAAGTTGGGGGTCATCTTATACGCCCAGTCGTCTTATACGCCGGAAAATACGGTACACATTTTGTTTAATAAAAAACTTTATTTTAAACAAGGGCCAAATTGGCCAAATTAGGCATATTTGAAACATATGTCCAAATTTTTAGGACAAAATAAAAAAAAAAAACCATTGAAAAAAAAACACACCAAACATAATGGCCCATTTACATCAAATTATAAAAATGTACAAATGAAGGTGAGTAGATTGTGATGGAGCGGAAGGCCAGCATTACTGGGTTGATGAGTTTGTGATGGTGGTTTATTTTGACCATGAGAGGTTGATGTTGCTGGAAGAGGGTTAAAAGGAGGGTTGGTTTTTGGGCCCTGTTGTGGCACATGGTATTGGCCACTTGGGTAAGGGTAAGCACTCTCTTGGAGAAATTGGTTTGGCCATTGACTAAGTTCGCCAAATTGGCCATGTTGAGCATGCCCACCTTGAGACCACTCACCTACAGTAGGGATGCTCAAGTGGCCATATTGGGCAGGTGCAGCATGTTGGTGGAGGTAAGGTTGAGATGTTGGTGGTGCCAGTTGCTGGGAATACACTTTTGGTTGGTGTTAATTTAGTGATGGTATCTGTTGTGGTATGGATTCGGAGAGTACTTGTGGTCTCTCATTCACACTGCCAAGCTTGCGGAAGTAGTTGTCAGTGTACATTTGCCATCTTTCCAGTCAATTAAAAACTTACTAGGAATTGTTTGGTGTCGTGCATGAATCAATAATAATCTGCATGGCACATCTGGCACGCAGTCTCACTTTGCGAGGAATGACCACAAATACCGAGCCAGGCTACACGCATAGGCCTCGTCCCCATCATCGTTTGTAGTGCAAGACAGGTACCATTAGCTAGTTTGCTCCTGTTACCTGTGGTGAGGAATTCCTTCTTGCACCTGGCACATTTGTCAGATCGGTGCAATCTGAGGGGTTGAGTCCAACGGGTGCTTTGGACTGCTGCTATGTCCACCTTACTCCTCATCTGGGTTCGGCGCAGGTCCTGGCCACAGGTGGTGATGGTGGTGGTGCTGCTGAAGACGGTCCTGCCTCCTCGGCAACATCACCAACAGGGTGCAATATTGCATCAGACTCCGATGCCGTCTCCCTCTCATAGGTTTGATTTTGTTCTGAAAATAAAAAAATGAATTTGAAATTGACCACGTTAACATAAAACATTGAGGCCTACATTTGTACAAATAAACAAAGCATGCACTTATGGACATAGATCCATAATGAAAACATACCAAGGACTCAAAATATACTTAATAGACATAATATAACGTTTGAGATGCTCTCCAATCAACATGTGAACCATAAAGAAAAAAAGGGAGCTCAAATCTCTAATATATGATCAAATAATGAAAAAAAGAGTACAAAAATTCAAAAATATAACAAGTTTTATTGATTTATACAAAACCACATACATACAATAATAAGATTTAAAAAACCAGTAAAGAAGATGATTAGACCGTGGGGCAATCATAGCAGAAAATCAGTACATAATAGTACTCCACACTAGGCACTAGGCACTTGCATTTATCCTGACTAGACATTGGTTTTCCTTATTTTTGCCCTGCTTTTTGGAGTCATGGACATTGCCGATTTTCTTCATACATGTGATCTTCTCACCATTGTGGAGTACTATTATGTACTGATTTTCTGCTATGATTGCCCCACGGTCTAATCATCTTCTTTACTGTTTTTTTAAATCTTATTATTGTATGTATGTAGTTTTGTATAAATCAATAAAACTTGTTATATTTTTTGAATTTTTGTACTCTTTTTTTCATTATTTGATCATATATTAGAGATTTGAGCTCCCTTTTTTTCTTTATGGTTCACATAGATCCTTAATGGAAGCGAGGAAGTTCAAGCGTTCATAATATGCATACAGGTGCTTCTCACAAAAATAGAGTATCATCAAAAAATAACTCATTTCAGTTCAATACAAAAAGTGAAACTCATATATTATATAGAGTCATTACAAACAGAGTGATCTATTTCAAGTGTTTATTTTTGTTTATATTGATGATTATCGCTTACAGCCAATGAAAACCCAAAAATTATTATCTAAGTAAATTAGAATACTTTATAACACCAATTTCTTTTTTGCACCATTGACTTGCATTGCAATTGGCCCCATAAGATGCTCCATATATAATGGGCCCTGTATACTGCTTCATATATAATTGGCTCCATATACTGTTCCATGTGTAATTTGCCCCATAAGATGCTTCATATGTAATTGGCCCCATTAAATGCTCCATATGTAATTGTCTCCATAAGATGCCCAATATGTAATTGGCCCCAAAAACTGCTCCATATGTAATTGGCCCCAAAAGATGCTCCAAAAATTCAAAAAAATAAATAAATGAAATACTCACCTCTCCTCCCTGGCCGCTGCTCTGCCCCAGACTCCTCAGCGTTGCCGTCTTCCGGCTCTCTGCACTTTGACTGTTCAGGCAGATGGCGCACACTAGTGATGTCATCGCTCCCTTTGACCTGAACATCACAGTCAGAGGACGCGAAAGACGCCACATCGGTGGAACAGAGAGAGGTAAGTATTGCAAGTGCCGGGGACATGAGCAAGCTGCAGGGGGTCCGACACTGGCACAGGCAACGGGTCCCCCTAGCGTGCCAGTGTCCTCGATGGCGAGTGGGCCCCCCACCTGCTCAGAGCCCCTGAACTTACCCAGGTGTATTGGGTGTTGACGCCGACCCTTTACGCCTGAGAAAAAAGCTGATCTGTACTGCCTCATAGAAGAACATTAGTCTGACGGCAATGCGATTTTTAATCGGATTGCACTTATCCAATTTACATGCTCTTGTGACTCTGGCTTAAAAGTGACATATTGTGAATAAATTTTTTAGTTTTCAATGAAATCCTGTTTGTCATGTTAATGAGACTACTGAAACGTAATCTGTACAAAACAGGGAGTTTCAAATATTAGGTCTACTGAGCAATGTGAAAATTGCAAATTTTGCAAAAAATTTATTTTGTAGATAATAATGAAGAAAACTAAATAGAAACTATTAAAAAAATATATCAGATCAGTGAAGGTCTGGCACTCTGCACCCCAATCAGCTAATATCTGACGCTGCAGCTGCTGGAGGTAAACAGTGTACAGAGACGGTGCGCTACATTTCTGTACATTGTGTACAGGCCATTCCCATGTAACTGCAGCTTTGCTCCAATTCACTTCAATAGAAGCTGACTTGAAGAATGGCCACTACACAGTCTGCAGAACTGTATTATTTCATTTCCATATATTGTGTACTACTGGAAGATGCGGCACTGGGTATCAGTTGATCGGGGGTCTTTGACAAGGATAGTCAATTTGCAAAAATAATACAGTTGTTTTGTGTCCAAAACAAACAAACTAAATGAATGACACATAGCTACTGTAAGTGCATGCAAATTCAAAAAAAGGTTTAATATGGGAATCTGTCTACCCCTTGACGTATGTAACCTATTAATATGGGCATACAGGTTATACAATTTTTAAAATAGTCATACCTGTATGCCTCATTTCTGCGGTCTTGTGGAGAAATAATATTTTATTTGTTTTTTGTAATGAGTTCTTCCAGACAGGGTCGGCTCCAGGTTTTCTTGGGCCCCGGGCGAAAGAGTCTCAATGGGCCCCTTTAACACATACCACAATTCATGATGCACAGATACGGCAGAGAAATATGGGTATAGTACAATGCCAAACATTTCACTTACTTTATACATTACATGAGTGATATCTATTGTAAATCCTACAATAGCTCAAAAGACAAACAGTATAGTCATCCATACAGTATTATGGGCACTACATAGTGCTCCATCTATAATATAACGCTGGGAGCGTCCCTCTGTCCGAAGCCGTTATAGACTGCACAAGCGCAACGCGCCTGCGCAGTCTGACTCCAGACAGATTTAGGCATCCAGCCGTTACAGGTAGAAGAGTGTGTATGGCGCCGGAGATCGCGGTATGCGTAGACACTGAATGTATACCGCGATCTCCGGCGCCATACTTACATACTTACCTGACCAGGAGGAGCGTTGCCGCGGTGCTTCTCTTGTCGGAGAGCAGCGTCGGAATCACGCATGCGCATAACGCTATCCGGCGCCATTTTACTGAAAACACATTTGCAGCCTCCAGCAGAACGGAACAGCGCTGGAGCACAGAGAAGAAAGGTGAGTATAAATATTTTTTTTGTATGTGTGCAGTTTAATAAGGGTGAGGGGGACCATACATATCAGGATAGGGGCGGGAGGTAGCATGCATGCGAGGATAGGGGTGAGGGGACCATGCATATCAGAAGAGGGGGGTGAGGGGTAGCATCATAGGGGGTAAGGTGACCATGCATTTCACGATAGGGTGTGAGAGGACCATGCACACAAGGATTTGGGGGTGAGGGGACCATGTATACCAAGATTGGGGGGTGAGGGCACTATGCATACCAGGATTGGGGCTGAGGGGACCATGCTGTCACGCGGTCTTATGATATGTGTACGATGTCAGTAAACTATTCTTAAAAGAACAACACTCTATACAACATATAGATTAGCAACATCAGCATGTAAATATAGAATAGATTTACCTGACACGATATCCGTTGAACTCAGGGTTAATCTTGAGGACTTGATACACTGTCACAGGAAAGAGGAGGACCGGGGGTCTAACCTGACCCTAAACTGGGGTCCTAACTAATCCCTCACCTTGGAGGTACTGATAATGGTTCAGAGGTCCAAGTCTCCAGCCTAACCCTGTCTCCTATCAGTCCCTGAACCCTGTAATCAGTCCTAAGAAGGATTCTGATTACCACCAAAGGGATATGGGCTGATCTCTGCTAAATACACAGATTAGACATATAAGACAGACTGGAGAAAACACAGACTTGCATACACACTCAAACACAGAAGGAACATAAATGATCTGGGATATTAAACTCTAAGCAAGGTGAGCTTAAAACAACTAAGGAGCTCTTTAACTTAAGTCTATACAGATACAATCCTATCTGTGGTCTGCATGAAGAATTTCACTGGCAACTCCCAACACAGACAACCAGAGATTTAAAGGAAACCAATCAACAAATAATTAATTGCAGCCGGGAGAAAACTGCACCCAGTCCCAGAACTGAGCACAGACAGAATTAACTCCCTAACTGCCAAACACAAAGAAACAGCAACTCAGCTGTGAGAAGTCAGAATGTGCAACCGCGACGATCTTCGTGGCGATGCACACATGACAGTACCCCCCCTTCTACGAGGGGCCTCCGGACCCTCAGGGCCAGGTTTGCCCGGGTGAGTTCTGTGGAAGGTCCGCACCAAACGATCTGCGTTAATGTCAGACGCAGGAACCCACGTCCTCTCCTCTGGACCATACCCCTTCCAATGCACCAAGTACTGAAGGGACCGGCGATTCAGACGTGAGTCAATGATCTTTGACACTTGAAACTCCAAGTTACCATTGACCACCACTGGAGGAGGAGGTAGAGGTGATGGTATGACTGGTGCCACGTACCTCTTAAGTAATGACTTGTGGAACACATTATGAATTTTAAACGTAGGAGGGAGGTCCAGACGAAATGCCACAGGATTAATTATGGAACTGATCCTGTACGGCCCGATGAATCTGGGGCCCAGCTTCCAGGAGGGAACTTTAAGTTTTATATTCCTGGTAGACAACCATACCAGATCGTTCACATTAAGATCTGGACCAGAAACTCTCCTCCTATCAGCCATACGTTTATAACGGTTCCCCATAGCACTCAGATTATTCAATACACCTCTCCACACTGAAGCAAGTGACGACGAGAAACGCTCCTCCTCAGGAACCCCAGAAGGGCCCCCCCCATTGAATGTACAAAACTGGGATGAAAACCATATGCCCCAAAAAACGGGGACTTACCAGTGGACTCGCTCCGCCTGTTGTTAAGAGCGAACTCTGCCAGAGGCAAGAAAGAAGACCAGTCCTCCTGGTTCTCTGAGACAAAACACCGAAGATAAGTCTCTAGGCTTTGATTCAGACGCTCTGTCTGACCATTGGTCTGCGGATGAAAAGCCGAGGAAAATGACAATTGCATCCCCCGACGTAAACAAAATGCCCTCCAAAACTTGGACACAAACTGAGACCCCCTATCTGACACCACATCAGAAGGCAACCCATGAAGTCTCACAATCTCCCCAATGAACACCTGCGCCAGAGTTTTAGCATTAGGGAGGGCAGGAAGAGCAATGAAATGTGCCATCTTACTGAACCTGTCAACAACCACCAGTATGACAGTCTTCCCTGACGACTGAGGAAGGTCCGTGATGAAGTCCATAGACAAATGAGTCCATGGACGCTCCGGAAGTTTCAAGGGTAAGAGGGTCCCAGACGGACGGGTATGAGGGGTCTTAGAGCGAGCACAAACCCCACAGGACGCGACAAAAGTTAAAACATCTTTATTAACGTTAGTGTCACGCTGTATAGCAGATATATATATGTGATGTCAGTAATCTATATCAAAAGGGCAACATACTATATAACATGCGCATAGATATATGATAACATAGATTTACCTGACAGAATGTCCAGAGGGTCAAAACGGAATCCGTTATACGCTGTCTCCGGCTAGAGGGTGACCGGGTCTAAGCTGACCCTAAACTGGGGTCCTAACTAATCCCTCAACCTGGAGGTACTGTTAAAGGTACAGAGGTCCAGGCCACCAGCGTAAACCCTGTCTCCTATCAATCCCTGCCAACTGTATTCTAGTCCTAAGAAGGACCCTGAATACCACCAAAGGGAATGAACAGGTAACGGTTAATGAACAGAAAGACAAACAACAAAGACAAGAAATAAAGTAAATAAAGTCTTACATACAACACTCACACACAGTAGGAACACCTAAGGTCTCAGAGAAAAACTATAAGCTGTAAGAGTAAAAACAACTAAGGAGCTCTTAGCTTAAATATTCTCAGAACCGATCCAGTCTGCTAAACTACATGAATGCTTTCACCGGCGTCTAACACCCAGACTGGCAGAAATATAAAGGAAACTAATTAGAACATAATCAAAGCAGCCGGGCGAGGCTGCACCTAGCCTTAGCAAAGAGCTAGGAAAAATTAACTCTCTCATTACCAAAAAACAAAGAAACAGCAGCTCAGCTGTGAGAAGTCAGAATGTGCAATCGCGACGATCTTCATGGCGATGCACCCATGACAGTACCCCCCTTCTACGAGGGGCCTCCGGACCCTCATGACCAGGTCTGTCCGGTGAGTTGTGTGAAAGGTCCGAACCAATCGATCTGCGTTAACATCAGCCGCAGGGACCCACGTCCCCTCCTCAGGACAATACCCCCTCCACTGAACTAAGTACTGAAGGAATCGGCGACTGAGACGTGAGTCAATGATTTTCGACCCATGAATTTCCACGTTATCATTGACCACCACTGAAGGAGGTAGAGGTGACGGTATGACTGGTGCCACATACTTTTTAAGTAATGACTTGTGAAACACATTATGATTTTTAAATGTAGGAGGGAGGTCCAGACGAAATGCCACAGGATTAATTATGGAACTGATCCTGTACGGCCCGATGAATCTGGGACCCAACCTCCAGGAGGAAACTTTACGTTTTATATTCCTGGTAGACAACCAAACCAGATCGTTCACCTTCAGATCTAGACCAGAAACTCTCCTCCTATCAGCCATCCGTTTGTAACGGTTCCCCGTAACCTTCAGTCTTAAGCGATCTGGAACTATCAGTCTCCCTGGAAGTCCCACAGGGCGTCCCCCTGAGCCCCCAATACCTCCCCCTCAAGCTCAGAGCATACAGCTGACACTACAACTCCCTCCTGAGGAATAGGAACCGGATCATCCGTCTTCCCGGCCCTTGGGAAAGTACGAGATAAGGCATCAGGAAGCAACTTTATTGAGCAGTCATATGCGCGATAAGGAGGAAACTCTTTACACCCCTCCTCTGAGAACATCTCCCCAAAGTCCTCCAGAAAAGGAGACAAAGTCCTAGGCACAACCGCACCGATGACCGTGCTCATGCAGTTATTCTTGCAAAATTCACCCCACTGGCTTATCTTTCTGGATTGCCAATCAATCACTGGGTTATGTTTAGCCAACCAAGGAAGTCCCAACACAATAGGAGTAGGTAGACCCTCCAACACATAACAAGACAATTGCTCTTTATGTATTGCCCCTACTCGAAGATCTATGTTATGAACAGCTTGTACCAAGCTACCTTGACCAAGAGGTCTAGAATCAGTAGAGAGTATAGGGACCGGTTTGGCCAATACACTCAGTTGCATACCATGCACCTGGGCAAACCGAGCGTCCACCAAATTAGCCCCGGACCCACTATCAAGAAAAACAGAAATCCTCTCAGTTCTAGTACCAATCACCACCTCCGCAGGCACGAGAAACTGAGAGGGATTTGGGGACGAAATACACACTCCCAGGTTAACTCCTTGGCTCAAAGAGGTCCGGGATGGACACCCCCCAACAAAATGTCCCTCTCTCCCGCAAAAGAAACACCTTCTAGTCTTGCGGCGCACCGCCGATTCCCTCCTACAAAATGATGTCCCTCCCAACTGCATGGGTTCCTCAGAACAGACCAGGGGAACCTCAGTATAAGGGACTTTAGTAGTAGGTGGAGTCATCATGGGGGGCGGAGTTACCTCGCGTCTTCCCCGAAGTCGTCTATCAATGCGAATAGCGAGGGCCATAGCAGCCTCCAGTGATGGAGGAGAATCATACTGAGCCAACACATCTTTTAATTTGTCAGACAACCCTTGACAAAACTGGCTCCTAAGAGCTGGGTCATTCCACTGAGTATCTGTTGCCCATCTACGGAACTCAGAAGAATATTCCTCCGCTGGACGATTTCCTTGCCGTATTTTACGTAACCTTGTTTCAGCAAGGGAGACTCGATCCGGATCATCATATACCAGACCCAGGGCAGTAAAAAATCGATCCACTGACTGGAGATCTGGGGAGCCTGGAGGAATAGAGAACGCCCAAGATTGAGGGTCCCCTAGTAAGAGCGAGATAACAATTCCCACCCTCTGCTCTTCACTCCCAGATGACCGAGGCCGCAGCCGAAAGTACAATTTACATGCCTCCCGGAAAGTAAAAAATTTGTCCCGCCCACCAGTGAACCTGTCCGGGAGAGCAACCTTAGGTTCAGATCTGGTTTGCTCCGGGAGGGACAAAACCTTGGACTTAATGTCTGCAAATTCCATGGACAACCCCTGCAACTGCCGGGCCAGCTGGGCTACTGGATCCATGACAGCTGGGAGAATCTTTAGTTGGCCGGTGAAAATGTCACGCTGTATAGCAGATATATATATGTGATGTCAGTAATCTATATCAAAAGGGCAACATACTATATAACATGCGCATAGATATATGATAACATAGATTTACCTGACAGAATGTCCAGTGGGTCAATACGGAATCCGTTATACGCTGTCTCCGGCTAGAGGGTGACCGGGGTCTATGCTGACCCTAAACTGGGGTCCTAACTAATCCCTCTACCTGGAGGTACTGTTAAAGGTACAGAGGTCCAGGCCACCAGCGTAAACCCTGTCTCCTATCAATCCCTGCCAACTGTATTCTAGTCCTAAGAAGGACCCTGAATACCACCAAAGGGAATGAACAGGTAACGGTTAATGAACAGAAAGACAAACAACAAAGACAAGAAATAAAGTAAATAAAGTCTTACATACAACACTCACACACAGTAGGAACACCTAAGGTCTCAGAGAAAAACTATAAGCTGTAAGAGTAAAAACAACTAAGGAGCTCTTAGCTTAAATATTCTCAGAACCGATCAGTCTGCTAAACTACATGAATGCTTTCACCGGCGTCTAACACCCAGACTGGCAGAAATATAAAGGAAACTAATTAGAACATAATCAAAAGCAGCCGGGCGAGGCTGCACCTAGCCTTAGCAAAGAGCTAGGAAAAATTAACTCTCTCATTACCAAAAAACAAAGAAACAGCAGCTCAGCTGTGAGAAGTCAGAATGTGCAAATCGCGACGAATCTTTCGATGGCGATGCACCCATGACGTTAGGCCAACCAAAACCTGGCGAATCTCACAATCTCCCATGAAACGCGCCAGAGTTTTAGCTTAGGGAGGCAGAAGACATGAATGTGCCTTTACTACCTGTCAACAACACCAGATGACAGTTTCCTGCTGAGGAAGGTCCTATGAAGTCTAGACAAATGAGTCATGACGCTCCGAAGTTTCAGGTAAGAGGCCAGACGACGTTAGAGGGGTCTTAGAGCGAGCACAACCACGACCACAAAAGTTAACATCTATTAACGTAGACACAAAACGGCGAGAAGAGATCTAAGTGCCTTACCCCGGATTCCTGCTAAAGCAGATTTGATGTGCCTCATACCTTTGTCTCAACTGATTTGGGACAACAGTCTCCTGAGTCTGCAGGGGCGTCCCCCTGAGCCTCTAACACCTCCTCCTCAAGCTCAGAACATACAGCCGACACTACCACCCCCTCCTGAAGGATAGGAATCGGGTCATCCATTTTCCCGCCCCTGGGAAACTGCGAGACAAGGCATCCGCCTTAACATTCTTAGATCCAGGGCGATAAGTGACAACAAAATTAAACCTGGTAAAAAACAACGACCATCGAGCTTGTCTGGAATTCAGACGCTTAGCAGATTCCAAATACAGCAGGTTCTTGTGATCAGTAATGACGGTGACCGGGTGGACTGCCCCCTCCAAAAAGTGACGCCATTCTTCAAAAGCCAACTTAATGGCCAAAAGTTCCCTATTGCCGATATCATAATTCCTTTCGGCGGACGACAATTTTTTAGAAAAGAAAGCGCACGGATGCCATTTACCAGGGGACGGACCCTGGGACAATATTGCACCCACCCCTACGTCAGACGCGTCCACCTCCACAACGAACGGCTGTGATGCATCTGGTTGGATGAGAACGGGTGCCGAAGCAAAACATTTTTTCAAAGAGGAAAAAGCTTGGCAAGCTTTGTCCGACCATTTAGAAAAATCCGTCCCTTTTCTTGTCATGTCAGTGAGAGGTTTGACAACAGATGAGAAATTACAAATAAATTTCCGGTAGTAGTTAGCAAACCCCAGAAAACGCTGCAGAGCCTTAAGATCCTCTGGCTGATCCCATTCAAGCACTGCTCTCACCTTTTCAGGGTCCATACGGAAACCGGAGGCTGACACCAAGAAACCCAAAAACTGAAGTTCCTGTACGGCGAATACACACTTTTCCAGTTTGGCGTATAGTTTATTGTCTCGCAAGATCTGCAACACCTGTCTCACATGCTCCTGGTGAGACACAAGATCTGGTGAGTAAATTAAAATGTCATCCAAATATACGACCACAAACAGCCCCACCAGATGACGAAAAATGTCATTAACAAAATGTTGGAATACTGCTGGTGCAGTAGTCAGACCAAAAGGCATGACAAGGTTCTCATAATGTCCCTCCGGCGTGTTAAACGCCGTTTTCCACTCATCCCCTCTTTTATCCTAATCAGATTATACGCCCCCCTGAGATCCAATTTAGAGAACCATTTGGCGCCAACAATTTGATTGAAGAGATCAGGAATCAGAGGGAGTGGATACGGATCTCGAACAGTAATCCGATTAAGTTCGCGGAAATCCAAGCAAGGGCGTAGGCCTCCATCTTTTTTCTTCACAAAGAAGAACCCCGCGGCCACTGGGGAAGATGAAGGTCTAATATGCCCTTTGGCCAGACTTTCCGAAATATAATCTTTCATAGCCTGCCTCTCAGGACCAGAAAGGTTATATAACCTAGCTTTAGGTAACTTAGCATCAGGAAGTAAATTAATAGAGCAGTCATACACGCGATGAGGAGGCAACTCCTGACACCCCTCCTCAGAGAACACATCCCCAAAGTCCTCCAAAAAAGGAGGCAAAGTACTAGGCACGACCGCACTGATGACTGTGTTCATGCAGTTACTTTTGCAAAACTCCCCCCATTGGCTTATATCTCTGGACTGCCAATTAATCACAGGGTTATGTTTAACCAACCAAGGAAGTCCCAACACAATAGGAGTAGGTAGACCCTCCAACACATAACAAGATAATAGTTCCCTATGTATTGCCCCTACCCGAAGGTCAATGTTATGAACCTCATGAACAAAGCTACCTTGGCCGAGAGGCCTGGCGTCAATGGAGAATATAGGGATCGGTTTGACCAATACACTCAGATGCATACCTTGAGCCTGAGCAAACTGAGCGTCAACCAGATTAGCCCCGGACCCACTATCAAGAAGAACAGAAAATCTCTCCACTCTCGTACCAACCACCACCTCCACTGGTACAAGGAACTGAGAAGAACTAGCGGACGAAATACATACTCCCAGGTTGTCGTCCACCACACAACCTGGGATTAACAGTTTTCCGGCGACTTTTTGCTCAACAAGGCACGGGATGGACATCCCCCAACAAAATGTCCCTCTTTCCCGCAGAAGAAACACCTTCTAGTCCTGCGGCGTACCGCCAATCCCCTCCTACGAAATGATGTCCCTCCCAACTGCATAGGCTCCTCCGAACAGACAAGGGGAACCTCAACATAAGGGACTTTAGTAGTAAGTGGAGTAACAACAGGGGGCGGAGTTACCTCGCACCTCTCCCGAAGCCGTCTATCAGTACGGATAGCTAGGGCCATAGCAGCCTCCAGTGATGGAGGAGAATCATACTGAGCCAAAACGTCCTTTAATTTGTCAGAAAGCCCATGACAAAACTGGCTCCTAAGAGCTGGGTCATTCCACTGAGTATCTGTGGCCCATCTACGGAACTCAGAAGCAAATTCCTCCGCCGGACGATCTCCCTGCTGTATCTTACGTAATTTTGTCTCAGCAAGAGAGACCCGATCTGGGTCATCATATACCAAACCCAGGGCAGTAAAAAATCGATCTACTGACTGTAGAGCCGGGGATCCCGGAGGAAGGGAGAAGGCCCAGGATTGAGGGTCCCCTTGTAGGAGCGAGATAACAATTCCCACTCTCTGCTCTTCACTCCCTGATGATCGAGGCCGAAGCCGAAAATACAATTTACATGCTTCCCTGAAGGTAAAAAATTTGTCTCGCCCACCAGTGAACCTGTCCGGGAGAGCTACTTTAGGTTCAAATCTGGTTTGCTCCGAGGGAGACAAAACTTTGGACTTAATGTCCGTCAGCTCCATGGATAATCCCTGCAACTGCAGAGCCAGCTGGGCTACTGGATCCATGGCAACTGGGAATAATTTTATGGGCCAGTGAAAATGTCACGCGGTCTTATGATATGTGTACGATGTCAGTAAACTATTCTTAAAAGAACAACACTCTATACAACGTATAGATTAGCAACATCAGCATGTAAATATAGAATAGATTTACCTGACACGATATCCGTTGAACTCAGGGTTAATCTTGAGGACTTGATACACTGTCACAGGAAAGAGGAGGACCGGGGGTCTAACCTGACCCTAAACTGGGGTCCTAACTAATCCCTCACCTTGGAGGTACTGATAATGGTTCAGAGGTCCAAGTCTCCAGCCTAACCCTGTCTCCTATCAGTCCCTGAACCCTGTAATCAGTCCTAAGAAGGATTCTGATTACCACCAAAGGGATATGGGCTGATCTCTGCTAAATACACAGATTAGACATATAAGACAGACTGGAGAAAACACAGACTTGCATACACACTCAAACACAGAAGGAACATAAATGATCTGGGATATTAAACTCTAAGCAAGGTGAGCTTAAAACAACTAAGGAGCTCTTTAACTTAAGTCTATACAGATACAATCCTATCTGTGGTCTGCATGAAGAATTTCACTGGCAACTCCCAACACAGACAACCAGAGATTTAAAGGAAACCAATCAACAAATAATTAATTGCAGCCGGGAGAAAACTGCACCCAGTCCCAGAAATGAGCACAGACAGAATTAACTCCCTAACTGCCAAACACAAAGAAACAGCAACTCAGCTGTGAGAAGTCAGAATGTGCAACCGCGACGATCTTCGTGGCGATGCACACATGACACATGCATTCCAGGATTGGGGGGAGGGTACCATGCATACTAAGATTGGGGGGTGAGGGGACCATGCATACCAGGATTGGGGGGTGAGGGGACCATGCATTCCAGGATTGAGGGGTGAGGGGACCATGCATTCCAGGATTGGGGGGAGGGTACCATGCATACTAAGATTGGGGGCTGAGGGGACCATGAATACCAGGATTGGGGGGTGAGGGGACCATGCATTCCAGGATTGAGGGGTGAGGGGACCATGCATTCCAGGATTGGGGGGGAGGGGACCATGCATTCCAGGATTGGGGCTGAGGGGACCATGCATACCAGGATAAGGAATGGGGTGCCATGCATACCAGGATTGGGTGGGGGTGAGGGGACCATGCATACCAGGATAGGAGGGGGGCAGCACATACCAGGTTGGGAGACAATACACCAATAAAAATGCTTGCCACCCGGGCATAGAACAGGTTGGTAGCTAGTATAGAATAATGAGCTCCATATATTGCTCCATACAGTATTATGGTCACCACATAGAGCTCCATACAGAATAATGAGCCCCATATAATGCTCCATATACAGTACAGACCAAAAGTTTGGACACACCTTCTCATTCAAAGATTTTTCTGTATTTTCATGGCTATGAAAATTGTAGAATCACACTGAAGACATCAAAACTATGAATTAACACATGTGGAATTATATATTACACTTTACAAAAAAGTGTGAAACAACTGAAAATATGTCTTATATTCTAGGTTCTTCAAAGTAGCCACTAGAGTTGAGCGATACTTTCCGATATCCTAAAGTATCGGAATCGGAATGGTATCGCCGATATCACTAAAATATCGGCGATACCCGATACCGATACCGGAAGTCCCATGTAAGTCTATGGGAACAAAATATCGCAACTAAAAAAACCCCATTCTTTCCTTGTAAACACTAAATATACACACATAGAATACATATATATATATATACATGTCATTGTGACATATATATATACATATATGTATAGTTTATACACTTCTACATAGTAAAATATCCTCTCTGATTCAATTGCCGGGTAAAGCCGGCTTCAGTGAAAAGACAGAAGCACCCGACATGAAATGACACTTGGTGTACATAGGGTTAACCATGTCTTTTCATGTCGTTTGCTATCTGATTTGCACAAACAATTAAATCAGTCTATGTGTGCAAAATTTCACACCTGTAGGGGTTAATTAAAGGTGTAAATTCGTTGTAAAAAAAACTGACTTTTTTGCTACGAATTTACACCTTTAATTAACCCCTACAGGTGTGAAATTTTGCACACATAGTCTGATTTAATTGTTTGTGCAAATTAGATAGCAAAGGACATGAAAAGACATGGTTAACCCTATGTACACCAAGTGTCATTTCATGTCGGGTCACCCGACATGAAATGACACTTGGTGTACATAGGGTTAACCATGTCTTTTCATGTCCTTTGCTATATAATTTGCACAAACAATTAAATCAGTCTATGTGTGCAAAATTTCACACCTGTAGGGGTTAATTAAAGGTGTAAATTCGTTGTAAAAAAAACGGACTTTTTTGCTACGAATTTACACCTTTAAATAACCCCTACAGGTGTGAAATTTTGCACACATAGTCTGATTTAATTGTTTGTGCAAATTAGATAGCAAAGGACATGAAAAGACATGGTTAACCCTATGTACACCAAGTGTCATTTCATGTCGGGTCACCCGACATGAAATGACACTTGGTGTACATAGGGTTAACCATGTCTTTTCATGTCCTTTGCTATCTAATTTGCACAAACAATTAAATCAGTCTATGTGTGCAAAATTTCACACCTGTAGGGGTTAATTAAAGGTGTAAATTCGTTGTAAAAAAAACGGACTTTTTTGCTACGAATTTACACCTTTAATTAACCCCTACAGGTGTGAAATTTTGCACACATAGACTGATTTAATTGTTTGTGCAAATTAGATAGCAAAGGACATGAAAAGACATGGTTAACCCTATGTACACCAAGTGTCATTTCATGTCGGGTTCTGCATTTTCACAAAAGCCGGCAATTGAATTAGCGGCTATTATACTATGTAGAAGTGTATGAACTACAAATATAAATATATATATATATGTGTCACAAATTCAATGACATGTATATATATATATGAGGTGTAAAATTGCTGAAAAAAAATGCGTGGGCTCCCGCCCTATTTTCGCAACCAGACAGACAAAGCCAGTGAGTGGGGGCAGATAATAATAGCCCAGAGAGGGACCATTATTTTTGCCCCCCCCGGCTACTAACATCTGCCCCCAGACACCCCAGGAAAGACAAATCTATAATTAGATTCGCCCTTTCTGGCACTTTGCCCGTCTATTCCCATTGCCCTGTAGCGGTGGCGAATGGGTTAATATGGGGTTAAAGCCACCTTGCTATTGAAAGGTGACCTTAAGCCAGGTTAATAATTGAGAGCTGTCAATTAGACAACTATCAATTATTAATCCTATTGCATGAAATAAAAATAAAACACACACACTTTAATTAAAAATCATTTTAATGAAATAAAGACACATGTTTTTGACCATATTTTATTTTACTGCAAAAACCATTTCCTGTAATAAAAATAAAATAAAAAAGCAAAATTATTCTTACCTATCCCATGCACAGTCAGGTCCCACGGTGTAATCCTTCAGAAAGGGTTAATGTTTACTGCAGGGACCGCAGCTAATGCTGCAGCCTCACAGTAAACCCCAAATGAATGAGTTCCTCTCCTGCCTGACAGGAGAGTAAAGGCTGGGTGTCACATAACGATACACCAGCGATCCCGACAACGATATGCACTTGTCAGGATCGCTGGTGTATCGCTACATGATCGCTGCTGAGCTGCCAAACAGGCAGCTCAGGCAGCGATCTGGGACAGCGACACTGCGGGTAACATCGCTTAAGGGCCCGTCTCACATAGCGATATCGCTACTGAGATCGCTGCTGAGTCACAAGTTTTGTGACGCAGCAGCGAGCTCACCAGCGATATCGCTGTGTGTGATATTCAGCGACGATCAGCCCCCCTGCCGGGTATCGCTGATCGTCGCAGAAATGTCAGGACCTTTTTTTGATCGCTGGTTTCCCTCTGACAGGCACGCATCGCTGCGTGTGACAGGCGGGAGACCAGCGATCCGCTGGTAACCAAGGTACACAGCGGGTTTCCAGGCACCGCGCAGCGCTTGGAAACCCGCTGTGTACCTTGGATACCAGCTCCCTGCATCAGGGCGCTGGTATCCAAGGTACACAGCGGGTTTCTAGGCACAGCCCCGCGCCTGGAAACCCGCTGTGTACCTTGGTTACCAGCGGATCGCTGGTCTCCCGCCTGTCACACGCAGCGATGCGTGCCTGTCAGCGGGAAACCAGCGATCAAAAAAAGGTCCTGACATTTCAGCGACGATCAGCGATACCCGGCAGGGGGGCTGATCGTCGCTGAATGTCACACACAGCGATATCGCTGGGGAGCTCGCTGCTGCGTCACAAAACTAGTGACTCAGCAGCGATCTCGGTAGCGATATCGCTATGTGAGACGGGCCCTTAAGTGGAAAGCTTAATTGATTGCTTTCCACTTTCACTTCAGGTCAGCCAGGGACACAATCAGTGACGTCAGAGGGAACTGATTAACAAAAATAGGGGTTCCCTTCGAAAAAAAAATGGCGTGGGGTCCCCCCTGTTTTTGTTAACCAGCCAGATGAAGCAGACCGCTGAGGCCTGGATTTTCAGGCTGTTAAGGAGCCAAGATCCATGGACCTTGCCAGCCTGATAATACTAGGCCACAGCAGTCTGCATATCTTGGCTGATTAACAAAAATAGGGGATCCCCTCGAAAAAAATTGGCGTGGGGTCCCCCCTATTTTTGTTAACCAGCCAGATGAAGCAGACCGCTGAGGCCTGGATTTTCAGGCTGTTAAGGAGCCAAGATCCATGGACCTTGCCAGCCTGATAATACCAGGCCACAGCAGTCTGCATATCTTGGCTGATTAACAAAAATAGGGGATCCCCTCGAAAAAAATTGGCGTGGGGTCCCCCCTATTTTTGTTAACCAGCCAGATGAAGCAGACCGCTGAGGCCTGGATTTTCAGGCTGTTAAGGAGCCAAGATCCATGGACCTTGCCAGCCTGATAATACCAGGCCACAGCAGTCTGCATATCTTGGCTGATTAACAAAAATAGGGGATCCCCTCGAAAAAAATTGGCGTGGGGTCCCCCCTATTTTTGTTAACCAGCCAGATGAAGCAGACCGCTGAGGCCTGGTTTTTCAGGCTGGTAAGGATCCAATATCCATGGACCTTGCAAGCCTGATAATACCAGGCCACAGCAGTCTGCTTAGCTTGGCTGGTTAACAAAAATAGGGGATCCCCTCGAAAAAAAAAACGACGTGGGGATCCCCCCTATTTTTGTTAACCAGCCAAGTAAAATGCAGACTGCTGCGGCCTGGTATTAAAAGACTGTCAAGGCCCATGGATTTTGGCCCTCAACAGCCTGATAATACCAGGCTACAGCAGCCCCACATTTGGCGCATCAAAAGATGTGCCAATTGTGGCACTTTACCCGGCTCTTCCCACTTGCCCTGTAGCGGTGGCAAGCGGGGTAATAAGGGGTTAATGTCACCGTTGATTGCACGGTGACAATAAGCCCGGTTAATAATGGAGAGGTGTCAATAAGACACCGATCCATTATTAATCCCAAAGTTATTAAATGCAAAAAAAAAGACAAAGCAAGAAAAAAGTATTTTAATGAAATAAAAGAGACAACACAGTTTTCATTAATTTTATTGTACTCTCATTCCTGCGACGCCATCGATCTCCTGTAAAAAAAGAAAAAAAAAAAACCCAACAGTATACCACCTGTCCGACGCAGTCCATAACGACAGTCCCACGACGATCCAACTCTGCTACATCGCAATGACAGGCAGAGCCTGTCATCGCAACGCAGCACAGCTGATTACCTGCTTCCCCGGCGGTGACGTCATCGGACTGACTGCTTTACGGCCGGGATTACCCAGCAGTCACTGCAGTTATCGCGAGAAACTGCATGTGACCGCCGGGGAAAGAAGATTGCGGCCATCAAGCAGTCCAGGACGTGACCGCCGGAGATCTTCTGACAGGTAAGTGCCGCTGACTCCTGACAGACCCGACCGACGGACACTGACAGTGACAGTGACATTCCGATTCCGGTATCCGATAAGACGAAAATATCGGAACTCGGAATCGGAATTCCGATACAGCCAATATCGGCCGATACCCGATATTTGCAGTATCGAAATGCTCAACCCTAGTAGCCACCTTTAGCTTTGATTACTGCTTTGCACACAGAAAAGGTGAACGGATGGACTCTACATGCCTGGTTCCCACCGTGAAGCATGGATGAGGAGGTGTGATGGTGTGGGGGTGCTTTGCTGGTGACACTGTTGGAGATTTATTCAAAATTGAAGGCATACTGAACCAGCATGGCTACCACAGCATCTTGTAGCGGCATGCTATTCCATCCGGTTTGCGTTTAGTTGGACCATCATTTATTTTTCAACAGGACAATGACCCCATACACACATCCAGACTGTGTAAGGGCTGTTTGACCAAGAGGGAGAGTGATGGGGTGCTACGCCAGATGACCTGGCCTCCAGAGTCACTAGACCTGAACCCAATCGAGATGGTTTGGGGTGAGCTGGACCGCTCACCGCTTCAATTTTGAATAAATCCCCAATAGTGTCACCAACAAAGCACCCCCACACCATCACACCACCTCCTCCATGCTTCATGGTGGGAACTAGGCATGTAGAGTCCATCCGTTCACCTTTTCTGCGTGCAAAGCAGTAATCAAAGCTGTGTATTACCTATATATATATATATATATATATATAATTATTTGCTTTTTGTGTACATTTTTTTTTTACAATGTGATTTTTACATGACTTTTTACATAGAGATAACTGCTCTATGTAAAACTTCATGTTAAAATTGCATTGCATACAGATGGAAAACTGATGGAAAACGCATGGTGCGATTTAAAATCGCATGCAAATCGCATGACATTTTACTAGAATCGTACCGTTTTTTCCGTCCAGAAAACGGACCGATTTTTTTCCAGCCAGTGAGTATGAGCCCTATCAGTGATGTTGATACTGCAGGTCAAATGTGCGCCACTTATTGCGTTGTCCGAAACACCAAGCGCTGGCCAATGGTTATCTTCTTTGCTATGTTGAATACAGGTGGTATCAATTCACAAGTGATATGCCACAGCAATCAACTGGAATCACTGCATAGAAGAATTTACCTGAAAACATTGGCTTATGAACTGGTGACTGTGAGGGGAGAACTGTGCCGAAGAAGTCTGAAGACGAGTGAATTCCCTTTTAGCCTGCAATTCCGGCTGAAAATATTTTATCCCAAAGATGAACGAGAAAATTCACCACCTCTCACATCTCCCAAAAGACATATATGCACCACCTGTACCGTTGAAATTGGTGGCAGAAAAATGTCAAATTATGAACGCAAAAAATGTCATAACATGATCTGCTTGTCCCATGCAAATATGATCTGCCTGTCTGGCTTCTCTAAGTATAAGGCGTGGGTCACACTTGCGAGTGTGATGCAAGAAACTCGCACGAGTCTCGCACCTCAATACCCAGCACGGCCACCGGCACTCAGGACCGGAGTGTGCGGCTGCATGTATTTCTATGCAGCTGAACACTCCAGTCCACTGCTGCCGGGTATTGAGGTGCGAGACTCGTGCGAGTTTCTTGCAAGTGTGACTCCGACCTAACTGTGTTTCTTCTGCTGAACATGTACCCTCTGAATCTGAGTGAATCTGAATCTGAGTGAATAGTAATCAAGTAGCATGTAAGTGCATTAACTTTATTTTTTTTCCTAATTTTAATGTTTAATAATAGTTATGTCATGAAAACTGGAGGCTATTTGGCGATAGTTGAGAAAATTGGTACTTTTTGTTTTAATATGTTTAATATGTTTATGGTTATTAAATTTTTTGGGGAATCTAGAGCTTAGAAGGATTCACCTAGTCAGTTTTTATTCATGAGTAGTGTTGAGCATTCCGATACTGCAAATATCGGGTATCGGCCGATATTGGCTGTATCGGAATTCCGATTCCGAGTTCCGATATTTTCGTCTTATCGGATACCGGAATCGGGATTGTCACTGTCACTGTCAGTGTCCGTCGGTCGGGTCTGTCAGGAGTCAGCGGCACTTACCTGGCAGAAGATCTCCGGCGGTCACGTCCTGCACTGCTTCATGGCCGCCATCTTCTTTCCCCGGCGGTCACATGCAGTTTCTCGCGATAACTGCAGTGACTGCTGGGTAATCGCGGCCGTAAAGCAGTCAGTCCGATGACGTCACCGCCGGGGAAGCAGGTAATCAGCTGTGCTGCGTTGCAATGACAGGCTCTGCCTGTCATTGCGATGTAGCAGAGCTGGATCGTCGTGGGACTATCGTTATGGACTGCGTCGGACAGGTGGTATACTGTTGGTTTGTTTTTTTTCTTTTTTTACAGGAGATCGATGGCGTCGCAGGAATGAGAGAGTAATAAAAGAAATGAAAACTGTGTTGTCTCTTTTATTTCATTAAAAGACTTTTTTCTTGCTGTGTCTTTTTTTTATACATTTAATAACTTTGGGATTAATAATGGATCGGTGTCTTATTGACACCTCTCCATTATTAACCGGGCTTATTGTCACCGTGCAATCAACGGTGACAATAACCCCTTATTACCCCGCTTGCCACCGCTACAGGGCAAGTGGGAAGAGCCGGGTAAAGTGCCACAATTGGCACATCTTTTGATGCGCCAAATGTGGGGCTGCTGTAGCCTGGTATTATCAGGCTGTTGAGGGCCAAAATCCATGGGCCTTGACAGTCTTTTAATACCAGGCCGCAGCAGTCTGCATTTTACTTGGCTGGTTAACAAAAATAGGGGGGATCCCCACGCCGTTTTTTTTTTCGAGGGGATCCCCTATTTTTGTTAACCAGCCAAGCTAAGCAGACTGCTGTGGCCTGGTATTATCAGGCTTGCAAGGTCCATGGATATTGGATCCTTACCAGCCTGAAAAACCAGGCCTCAGCGGTCTGCTTCATCTGGCTGGTTAACAAAAATAGGGGGGACCCCACGCCAATTTTTTTCAAGGGGATCCCCTATTTTTGTTAATCAGCCAAGATATGCAGACTGCTGTGGCCTGGTATTATCAGGCTGGCAAGGTCCATGGATCTTGGCTCCTTAACAGCCTGAAAATCCAGGCCTCAGCGGTCTGCTTCATCTGGCTGGTTAACAAAAATAGGGGGGACCCCACGCCAATTTTTTTCGAGGGGATCCCCTATTTTTGTTAATCAGCCAAGATATGCAGACTGCTGTGGCCTGGTATTATCAGGCTGGCAAGGTCCATGGATCTTGGCTCCTTAACAGCCTGAAAATCCAGGCCTCAGCGGTTTTCTTCATCTGGCTGGTTAACAAAAATAGGGGGGACCCCACGCCAATTTTTTTCGAGGGGATCCCCTATTTTTGTTAATCAGCCAAGATATACAGACTGCTGTGGCCTGGTATTATCAGGCTGGCAAGGTCCATGGATCTTGGCTCCTTAACAGCCTGAAAATCCAGGCCTCAGCGGTCTGCTTCATCTGGCTGGTTAACAAAAATAGGGGGGACCCCACGCCATTTTTTTTTCGAAGGGAACCCTATTTTTGTTAATCAGTTCCCTCTGACGTCACTGATTGTGTCCCTGGCTGACCTGAAGTGAAAGTGGAAAGCAATCAATTAAGCTTTCCACTTAAGGGCCCGTCTCACATAGCGATATCGCTACCGAGATCGCTGCTGAGTCACTAGTTTTGTGACGCAGCAGCAAGCTCACCAGCGATATCGCTGTGTGTGACATTCAGCGACGATCAGCCCCCCTGCCGGGTATCGCTGATCGTCGCTGAAATGTCAGGACCTTTGATCGCTGGTTTCCCGCTGACAGGCACACATCGCTGCGTGTGACAGGCGGGAGACCAGCGATCCGCTGGTAACCAAGGTACACAGCGGGTTTCCAGGCGCGGGGCTGTGCCTAGAAACCCGCTGTGTACCTTGGATACCAGCGCCCTGATGCAGGGAGCTGGTATCCAAGGTACACAGCGGGTTTCCAAGCGCTGCGCGGTGCCTGGAAACCCGCTGTGTACCTTGGTTACCAGCGGATCGCTGGTCTCCCGCCTGTCACACGCAGCGATGCGTGCCTGTCAGAGGGAAACCAGCGATCAACAAAAGGTCCTGACAGTTCTGCGACGATCAGCGATACCCGGCAGGGGGGCTGATCGTCGCTGAATGTCACACACAGCGATATCGCTGGTGAGCTCGCTGCTGCGTCACAAAACTAGTGACTCAGCAGCGATCTCGGTAGCGATATCGCTATGTGAGACGGGCCCTTAAGCGATGTTACCCGCAGTGTCGCTGTCCCAGATCGCTGCCTGTTTGGCAGCTCAGCAGCGATCATGTAGCGATACACCAGCGATCCTGACAAGTGCATATCGTTGTCGGGATCGCTGGTGTATCGTTATGTGACACCCAGCCTTTACTCTCCTGTCAGGCAGGAGAGGAACTCATTCATTTGGGGTTTACTGTGAGGCTGCAGCATTAGCTGCGGTCCCTGCAGTAAACATTAACCCTTTCTGAAGGATTACACCGTGGGACCTGACTGTGCATGGGATAGGTAAGAATAATTTTGCTTTTTTATTTTATTTTTATTACAGGAAATGGTTTTTGCAGTAAAATAAAAGATGGTCAAAAACATGTGTCTTTATTTCATTAAAATGATTTTTAATTAAAGTGTGTGTGTTTTATTTTTATTTCATGCAATAGGATTAATAATTGATAGTTGTCTAATTGACAGCTCTCAATTATTAACCTGGCTTAAGGTCACCTTTCAATAGCAAGGTGGCTTTAACCCCATATTAACCCATTCGCCACCGCTACAGGGCAATGGGAATAGACGGGCAAAGTGCCAGAAAGGGCGAATCTAATTATAGATTTGTCTTTCCTGGGGTGTCTGGGGGCAGATGTTAGTAGCCGGGGGGGGGCAAAAATAATGGTCCCTCTCTGGGCTATTATTATCTGCCCCCACTCACTGGCTTTGTCTGTCTGGTTGCGAAAATAGGGCGGGAGCCCACGCATTTTTTTTCAGCAATTTTACACCTCATATATATATATACATGTCATTGAATTTGTGACACATATATATATTATTTATATTTGTAGTTCATACACTTCTACATAGTATAATAGCCGCTAATTCAATTGCCGGCTTTTGTGAAAATGCAGAACCCGACATGAAATGACACTTGGTGTACATAGGGTTAACCATGTCTTTTCATGTCGTTTGCTATCTGATTTGCACAAACAATTAAATCAGACTATGTGTGCAAAATTTCACACCTGTAGGGGTTAATTAAAGGTGTAAATTCGTTGTAAAAAAAAACGGACTTTTTTTGCTACGAATTTACACCTTTAATTAACCCTACAGGTGTGAAATTTTGCACACATAGTCTGATTTAATTGTTTGTGCAAATTAGGCTGGAGTCACACACAACCACAAAAAATCGGTCCGTTTTAGACGGTCGACAATCGGATCAAAATAAAAACATCACACATCCTTCTGGCATCCGATTTTCCTTCAAAGATGCGATTTAATCGCATGTGTGTGTACCTTGTAACATCCGATTTTCATCCGACTTGCGAGATTTTCTCGCAGGCTTGCAAAACTGACATATAATGGATCCAAAAGAATAGTATTTAAATGCCAAAAGAAAGAATAGATATATACACATAATATATATATATATATATTATATATATATATATATATGTCATTGTGACATATATATATACATATATTTATAGTTCTTACACTTCTACATACTGTTATAGCCGCTAATTCAATTGCCGGCTTCAGTGAAATCACAGAAGCCGACATGAAATGATACATTGTTTCCACACATTTAACCATGTAATTTCATGTATTTTTATATATGTTTGAAACATACAATTACATGAGTATATGTGTGCTAAATTTCAGACATGTAGGGGTTAATTAAAGGTGTAAATTCGTAGCAAAAAAGTCCGTTTTTTTTACAACGAATTTACACCTTTAATTAACCCTACAGGTGTGAAATTTTGCACACATAGTCTGATTTAATTGTTTGTGCAAATTAGATAGCAAAGGACATGAAAAGACATGGTTAACCCTATGTACACCAAGTGTCATTTCATGTCGGGTGACATGAAATGACACTTGGTGTACATAGGGTTAACCATGTCTTTTCATGTCCTTTGCTATCTAAGGCCGGAGTCACACTGGCGACAAAATCGGACGACTGCAATGCGATGAAATATCGCATTGCAGTCGGACCTATGTTAATCTATGGAGCAGCTCCCAGTATCAGATTTTTTGTGGTCCGTTTTAAACGTCCGTGTACAATCGCAGCATGCTGCCACTGTCACCGATTGTCGGTCGACAATCGCCAATGCAAGTCTATGGGAGCGATGAAAAATCTGATTACAAACGGACCACACTGTGTGACTTGCGATGAAATCGCATCGGTGTCCTTTAGAAAAGCCGGCAATTCATCCCCGGCTATACTGTAAAATCACACTGACAGCTTTAATAAAGACTAGAAAGAATAGATATATACACATAGAACACATACATATATATATACATGTCATTGTGACATGTATATATACATATATTTATAGTTCCTAGACTTCTACATACTGTAATAGCCGCTAATTCAATTGCCGGGTTTTGTGAAATCACAGAAGCCGACATGAAATGATACATTGTTTCCACACATTTAACCATGTAATTTCATGTATTTTTATATATGTTTGAAACATACAATTACATGAGTGTATTTGTGCAAAATTTCAGACATGTAGGGGTTAATTAAAGGTGTAATTTCGTTGAAAAAAAATGCGTGGGCTCCCGCTGTATTTTCTCCACCAGACAGACAAAGCAAAGCGAGTGGGGGCAGATAATAATAGCCCAGGAGGGTGCATTTTTTTGTGCCCCCCCTGGCTACTAACATCTGCCCCCAGACACCCCAGAAAGGGCAAATCTATAATTAGATTCGCCCTTTCTGGCACTTTGCCCGTCTATTCCCATTGCCCTGTAGCGGTGGCGAATGGGTTAATCTCACCTTACTGTCACCTTGCAATTGAAAGGTGACCTTTAAGGCAGGTTAATGATTGATAGCTGTCAATTAGACAACTATCAATTATTAATCCTATTGAAGTAAATAAAAAAACACACACACTTTAAGAATAAATAATTTTAATGAAATAAAAACACATTTTTTTGACCATATTTTATTTTACACTAAATCCGTGCGAAGCCATTGATCTCCTAAAATAAAGAAAAAGAAATAAAACAACATTATTCTTACCTATTCCGCCGATCTGTCACGTCCCACGCTGTAATCCTTC
>JARQOD010000002.1:116569625-116698293 GCA_033576555.1 Oophaga sylvatica | reverse complement strand
TGGAAATGGTTTATAAAGCCACTGTTAAAGCTTTGGGACTGCGCGAGCCACAGTGAGAGACATTATCCACGAAGGGCAAAAACATGAAAACTGTGGTGAACCTTCCCAGGACTGGCTGGTGGCCCCAAAATTACCCTAATAGCGCAGAAAAGACTCATACAAGAGGAAACAAAGACCCACAACAACACCAAAGAACTGCAACCTCAACTTGCCTCAGTTAAGGTCGTGTTAGGCCGGGCACACAAAGGGTAGTAAAACCGGATGAGTGAGAGCATGAAAACCACGCTGTAAGGTTCTTTGTACATGTTCTTGAAACTCAGTTTTTTTCGTCAGCCATTTGCTTTTGTCTTGCGCAGCTATCTGCCCTCAGTCAATATGGAGTTTCCACTTTCATGTTCCCCCCCTGATTCTCTCCCCTTGCTCTTAAAGCAGCCACAGCTGAGCAATCATGCTTCACAATCTAGCCTGCATGAACCTTGACCTGACTCCTGGAAGCCTTGGACTTTGTACTCCAGCTATTCCTACTGAGGAACTCTGGAAACTTGTGGACTCTGAACCCTGCTTTTTGAAAGTCCACGTTTGCATGGACTTACGGTAACGAGAAAAGATCCTGAACCTGTTGTGGAGAGTGATTGCTGAGCTTAATTTTACTCTGGCCTGCTGTGTCTCCGGGCCTTCTGATCTGCAAACTGTGTGACTATTTTTGCCACTTTGTATGAAGTAATACAAGACCTTCTATATCCAAACCTGTGTCTCATGTATTTTCATCGCACCCAAGCACAAGACGCTATATGAACGTACTACATACATTTCAAATTCTGAAGCCAAACGTTAGTGTCCCGCTGGGTCTGGGAAGGCTGTGTCTGCGTACTGTGGATATCAGAAGTCCGGTTGTACTTTCTGTGATGACAGTGGGTTTTGACTTCCACAACCATTTCCAGGTGAGCAATTCCCTTAAGTTTTTTTTTTTGCCCGTGTTACCACAGGTAAACACTATTGTTTTTTTTTTTTCTTCCCTCTTTTGTGTCTGCTGTAACTGTGGATATCAGATGTCCGGTTGAACTTTCTGTGATGATAGTGGTTGTGACTTCTCACAACCATTCCAGGTGAGTAGTTCCCTTAATTTTTTTTCCTCTCTGCAGTGTTACCACAGGTAAACACTATTGTTTTTTTTTTTCCTCTCCTTCCAGTACTCCTGTCTTAAAAGATCTGGAAAATGGAGGCCCGCATAAAGGAACTTTGCGGAGTGACTGATAATATCCTTGCAGATTTACAGACTATAAAAACCCGTTTTACAAACCTACAGGACCTCACTAATCACAATTTGCAAGTGTTTGGACAGACTGCCCAGGATTTGCGAGCCAGGATTGAGGTTCTAGAGGAGCGAGTCCAGGCTCCTGCCGTAGCCCCGAGTTCTGGGATTCCCAAGTTGCCCCCTTTTCGTTTTGGCGGTGAACGTGAAAAATTCAGGGGATTTATTAACCAATGCAATCTGTTTTTTTCTGCACATGCTTCACAATTTCCCACTGAACGATCTAAAGTGCTTACTATAATTATGTTACTTACCAACAAGGCTTTGATGTGGGCAAACCCTCTGATTGAGACTGAGGATGAATGTTTGGATCATCTTGATGCTTTCATTTCAGCCATGGGGCAGGTGTTTGATGACCCCAATCGAGGTGCAACAGCTGAAGCAGCCATGTTAACTTTGCGCCAAGGTAAGCACTCGGTAGCCGAATATGCCTTGGATTTCAGGAGATGGGCCCTTGATACCACCTGGGACAGTTCCGCCAAAAAATCTATTTTTCGAAAGGGGTTGTCTCCACTAATTAAGGATGAACTTGCTCGTGCCGACCCTCCCACTGCGTTAGGTGACTTTATTAACTACTGCATCCGTATTGATGCTCGCCTGACTGAACGCAGGCAAGAGAGATGGTTCGAAAGCAATCGCACTAACCTTTTCCTACCTTCCTCCCCAGCTAAGGAACCTTTGAGTAGGATCACACGGGAACCTGAACCTGAACCCATGCAGGTAGACTCTTTACAAAGACGGGTTAGTGATGCACGCAAAGAACATCGTTTTAAGGAAAATCTATGTTTCTATTGTGGTAAGTCAGGGCACTTCATTATAAACTGCCCCAGCCGTTCTCGTACGACTACTGCAGCACTCATTCACTGTGAGTGTTGCGAGAGGAGATCTGTCAGGTCCGAGCCTCAGGCTCCAGAGAGATCTGCAGCAACAGATATTGATTTCTCGGACTTAAACTCCATTACTTCTGAGGACGATGACTGTGTAAACGCTGCAATTTTTCAAGTTTCCTCAGCGGTGTCCCAGCTGAGTTGTAGGAAAAACAATTCTCATTGCTTCCTTTCCATCAAACTCTGGGTTGACTCAGTCTGGGTGTCTAGCTCTGCTATGATCGACTCAGGGGCAAGTGGGAATTTTATGGATGTCTCCTTTGCTCTGAAACAGGGGATACGTTCAGTGAAGAAGGCTACTCCAGTACAGATGGAAACTGTGGATGGCTCCCTGCTGACCTCTGGACCAGTGGATCAGGAAACGGAGCCTTTGAGGGTCCTTATGGGTAAAGATCATCAAGAGAAACTGTCCTTTATGCTTATCTCTTCTCCCCACTTTCCCATTATTCTAGGGCTACCATGGCTGCAGGCTCAGAACCCTACCATTAACTGGGAGACCAAGGAATTACACTTTCCAGAGAAACAGATGAGTCCAGAAGTTTCAGCTTGCTCTGTTCCTAAAGGAACCATGTCAGTCCCTGAACTACCAGCTGTATACCAGGACTATGTGGATTTATGTGACAAGAAGAACGCTGACCAGCTTCCCCCTCACCGTCCATATGATTGTCCAATTGAATTATTGCCTGGAGCAGAGATACCTTTTGGTAAGATCTACCCCCTGGCGGGGCCTGAGCTAAAGGCTTTAAAGGATTACATAGACGAAAATCTAGCCAAGGGCTTCATACGCCCCTCTTCATCTCCTGCAGGTGCACCCATCTTCTTTGTGAAGAAGAAAGATGGATCTCTGAGACCCTGCGTAGACTATAGGGAACTCAATAAGGTTACTATTAGAAACCGTTATCCATTGCCTTTAATCCCTGAGTTATTGGAGAGAGTGCGGCATGCCAAAATTTTCTCTAAATTGGATCTCCGTGGGGCCTATAACTTGGTCCGTATTAGACCTGGGATGAATGGAAGACTGCATTCAGGTCACGCTATGGACACTTTGAATATCTAGTTATGCCTTTTGGTCTGAGTACCGCCCCAGCCACTTTCCAACACTTGGTGAATGACATCTTCAGGGATCTCCTAGATACATTCGTGGTGATTTATTTGGATGATATTCTAATTTTTTCTAACTCCACAGAGGAACATCATGGACATGTGAGAATGGTCTTGGAACGTCTAAGACAAAACCATCTTTACATCAAACTTGAAAAGTGTGAATTCCATAGGACCGAAATTCAATTTCTGGGGTATGTACTGTCTACACAAGGAATTAGTATGGATGGAAGCAAGACCCAAGCCATCAAGGATTGGCCAAGTCCTAGAAATGTGAAGGAGGTGCAGCGCTTCATCGGGTTTGCCAATTTCTATAGACGTTTCATTAGGAATTTCTCTGAGGTAGTGTCACCTATCACCCAACTTACCCGGAAAGAGTCTAGGTTCTCCTGGACTCCCCAAGCCCAGGAAGCATTTTCCCGTCTAAAGGATAAATTTACCACCGCACCTATCTTGGTACATCCCAACCCCGAACTTGCCTTCATAATAGAGGTGGATGCTTCAGACTGTGCCGTTGGAGCTATACTCTCTCAGAGAACAGGTGAGAAGAATGTCTTGCATCCCTGTGCCTTCTTTTCCCAGCAGTTGTCTTCGGCTGAGAGGAACTACGATGTGGGCAATAGAGAGTTGTTGGCCATTATTGCCGCCTTCAAAGAATGGAGACACCTTCTTCAGGGAGCTGCACAGCAAATAGTCGTCCTGACAGACCATCGTAACCTTGAATTTATCAGGTCGGCTAAGTGCCTGACTCCTCGCCAGGCTCGCTGGAATCTTTTCTTAAACCAATTTAATTTTGTCATTTCTTATAGACCAGGATCGCGCAATGGAAAGGCTGATGCACTCTCTAGGATTCATTCAGCAGAGACCCGTCCACTTGCTCCTCCTAAGACTATTCTTCCTGACTCTAGATTCCTGGGAGTGATTCATAATCAAGACCTACTTAAGGACATCAAGGAAGCATACCATGCTGATTCCTTGTTGGCACAACCCCCAAGGGACGTAAGTCTTGTCTTTAAGAATGGTGTGTGGATTCTGGGACAATGTCTGTATATTCCTGAAACAGTCAGATTGAGAGTATTGCAACTCATTCACGATTCCAAGATAGCTGGGCATAGAGGAATTCTAAAGACACAGGAATTTCTTTCTCGTTTCTTTTGGTGGCCCACTTGCAGGAAGGATGTTTTAAACTATGTCACTTCATGTGAAGTCTGTGCAAGATGCAAAACACCTCGCTCCTCACCAACTGGTCTGTTACAACCTCTTCCCACCCCGTCCCGCCCGTGGGGATCCATTTCTATGGACTTCATTGTGGAGTTACCAACCTCTCAAGGGAAAAACACCATTCTAGTGGTGGTTGATCGTTTAACAAAGGCAGCTCATTTTATCCCTTGTGTCGGCTTACCCACTGCAAAACAGACATCAGATTTGATGATTAAAGATGTGTTTCGCTTACATGGAGTACCGGATGAGGTTATTTCGGATCGAGGGGTGCAATTCACTTCTAGGTTTTGGCAAAATTTCTGTGCAGCATTGGACATTAAAGTAAACCTTTCTTCTGCTTTTCATCCCCAGACTAATGGACAGACCGAACGAACCAATCAAACTCTGGAGCAGTATCTCCGCTGCTTTATCTGCCACCTACAGGATGATTGGGTGGATCTACTTCCATTGGCTGAGTTCTCTTATAACAACTCTCAGAGCGCCTCCACTAAGCAGTCTCCTTTTTACTCCAATCTAGGTTATTATCCTAACATTCTTCCACGATTTCCCATAGAAACGCCTTTACCAGCAGTGGCTGAAAGAATCACGTCTTTACAGAAGAATATGGATCTTCTAAAGGAGAATCTGGAATTGGCTCAGGAAAGGTACAAGAAAGCAGCAGATAAATTTCGTAAACCTGCACCAGCTTTCAAGGTAGGAGACCTGGTCTGGCTGTCAACCAGAAATCTTAAGTTAAGGATTCCATCGTCTAAGTTGGGACATAAGTACATTGGACCCTATAAAATCAGTAAAATTATAAGTGCCGTTGCTTGTCGTCTTCAACTGCCTAGAACTATGAGAATCCACCCTGTCTTTCATGTATCCCTACTAAAGGCTGCAACACCCAATACATTTCCTGGACGTTCTCCTCCTTGCCCTGACCCAGTGCTAGTCGATGGTCAGGAAGAATTTGTGGTGGAAAGAATTCTAGATTCCAGGTTATACAGAAATCAGTTACAATATTTGATTAAATGGCAGGGCTACCCAGTGGAGGACAACTCATGGGAACCAGTCAATAACGTTAATGCTCCTCGTTTGCTCCGCCAGTTTCATCAGAGGTACCCAGAGAAGCCTGGTCTGAGGCCATCCGGAGGTTGTCCCTAAGGGGGGAGTAATGTAAGGTTCTTTGTACATGTTCTTGAAACTCAGTTTTTTCGTCAGCCATTTTGCTTTCTGTCTTGCTGCAGCTATCTTGCCCTCAGTCAATATGGAGTTTCCAGCTTTCATGTTCCCGCCCTGATTCTCTCCCTCTTGCTTCTTAAGCAGCCACAGCTGAGCAATCAGTGCTTCAGAATCTAGCCTGCAGTGAACCTGTGACCTGACTCCTGGAAGCCTTGGACTTTGTACTCCAGCTATTCCTACTGAGGAACTCTGGAACACTTGTGGACTCTGGAACCCTGCTCTTTGAAAGATCCACGTTTGCATGGACTTACGGTAACAGAGAAGAAGATCCTGAACCTGTTGTGGAGAGTGATTGCTGAGCTTAAGTTACTCTGGCCTGCTGTGTCTCCTGCTTCTGTATCTGCAAACTGTGTGACTATTTTTGCCACTTGTATGAAGTAATACAAGACCTTCTATATCAAACCTGTGTCTCATGTATTTTCATCGCACCCAAGCACAAGACGCTATATGAACTGTACTACATACATTACACACGCATTACTCACAGACCCATATTTCTCTATGGGGTAGCTCTGATCATGCGTATTTTTCTCGGCCGTATCTTACGGTGTGAGACACCCGCAGCATGCTGCGATTGTACGCGTATTGCGCCCGTTGTACGCCAATGAAAGTCTATGGGTGCGAGAAAACAACAGATTACACACGGACCAGGCGTGTGACTTGCGAGAAATACGCAAGACTTCTGCTGCTCACAGGAAATGATGCAACACATGCAGGAGGAAGATGACACATGCAAATGAGCTCAAATAGAGCGCCCGACATCCCGGAATGACACCTCCACGGAGTCGGCCATGATGCCTACGCTCATCAATGTGGACATGTTGAGAGTCTTTCTGCAGGAGAGGGCCGAAATGTGCCAAAAAAGAGATGCACATTACATGGAACGCGCAAGGAAAGAGGCGGCATGGAGGCGCATCCGTGGGCAGATGTTTCCCCACTTTGGCGACAGCCCACGTTAGAAACATCAGCAAATCAGTAAATTATTGATTTGTTTACAATTTTCTTAACGCTCACAGCGTAGTTCTAGTGCAGAATTATCCCCCCATTTTTTTGGTATAATTTATCCGTCAAATTTTTATTATAGTATTAGTCACATCCTACTAGACCCCCATGACTATATAACATGTCTGTAGAATAATTAGGCTTTGTCCAGCCAGCTAAATGATTACATTATATGTCTCAATGCAGTGGATGATGTTATGAGAAGATGGAGAAGCAGCCGCGACCAATACAGGCACCAACGCCACCAGAGGGCCAAGAGCGGGTCAGCAGCACCCAGAAAGCGAAAGTACGTTTACTTAGACAGGCTGGGTTATCTTGCACCTATTCTGGATCTCAAACCGTAAGTACACACATCACACCACATACCACATATGCAGTTTAGGGTCACCTCTCAAACATGTTCTAATCCCCTTTCATTTCCCCACAGATCTGATGATCCTCCTGCACGGGCGCCTACACTCTACTAGTGTTGAGCGATACTGCCCGATATCCCAAAATATCGGATCGGATTGGATCGGCCCGATACTCAAAAAGTATCAGGTATCACTGATCCGATACCGGAAACCCAATGCAAGTCAATAGGACAGAAATATCGGAATTAAAAAAAACTCTTTCTTTCCTTGCAAACACTAGATATACACACATAGAATACATATATATATATATACACACATATATATATACACACACATGTCATTGTGACATATATATATATATATATATATATATATATATACACATATATTTATAGTTCATACACTTCTACATAGTAAAATAGCCTCTGATTCAATTGCCAGGCAATGCCGGCTTTTATGAAAATACAGAACCACCCGACATGAAATGATACATGGTTTACATAGAGTTAACCATGTAATTTCATGTAGCTTGATATATGGTTTTCACTAACAATTACATGAGTGTATGTGTGCAAAATTTGACACATGTAGGGGTTAATTAAAGGTGTAAATTCGTTGTAAAAAAAACGCATTTTTTGCTACGAATTTACACCTTTAATTAACAGCTACATGTGTCAAATTTTGCACACATACACTCATGTAATTGTTAGTGAAAACCATATATCAAACTACATAAAATGACATGGTTAACTCTATGTAAACCATGTGTCATTTCATGTCGGGTCTGTAATTTCACAAAAGCCGGCAATTGAATTAGCGGCTATTATACTATGTAGAAATGGATGTACTATAAATATATACCGTATATACCCATGTATAAGCCGAAATTTTCAGCCCATTTTTTAGGGCTGAAAGTCCCCCTCTCAGCTTATACGCGGGTCATATACGGGGGTCGGCGGGGGAGGGGGAGCGGGGGTGTTGGATTATACTCACCTCTCCGCCGCCGCGGTCTCTGCAGCCCCCCTGCTTCTCCCGCGATCTCCGGCTCCTTCCTGCAGCGGTCACATGGCACCGCTCATTAAAGTCATGAATATGCACATATTCATGACTTTAATGAGCAGTACCATGTGACCGCTGTAGGAAGGAAGCGCTGCTGAGATCGCCGGGAGAAGAGGAGAGGCTGCAGGGACGCGCGGCGGAGAGGTGAGTACAGCGATATTTACCTGTCTTCTCTCCACCGCAGTGTTGCGTCCTCGTCTGACTCCTCTGGCGGTGAATGATCAGCAGAGGGCGCGATGATGTCATTAGTGAGCGCCGCGCCCTCTGCCTGATCATTCACTGCCGAGGACCAGGAAGAGGACGCAGCGCTGCGGTGCAGAGAGGAAAGGTAAATATCACAGGTGCCGGGGTTCTGAGTGAGCGGTGACGCCGGCACCTGTCCCCCATAGCGCGCCGGTGTCCCCGCCTGCTCAGGACCCCGGCACCTGGCCCCCAGCGACGAAAGGTGAGTATGTCATTTTTTTTATTTTTTTTGCAGCATATGGGGCATAATCTGGAACATATGGGGGCATAATATGGAGCATATGGGGGCAAAATATGGAGCATATGGGGGCATAATATGGGGGCATAAGCTGTGGAACATATGGGGGCATAATCTGGAGCATATGGGGCAAAATATGGAGCATATGGGGGCATAATATGGAGCATATGGGGGCATAAGCTGTGGAACATATGGGGGCATAATATGGAGCGTATGGGGGCATAAGCTGTGGAACATATGGGGGCATAATCTGGAGCATATGGGGGCATAATCTGGAGCATATGGGGGCATAATATGGAGCATATGGGGCATAATATGGAGCATATGGGGGCATAAGCTGTGGAACATATGGGGCATAATCTGTGGATCATACGGGGGCATAATCTGTGGAACATATGGGGGCATAATCTGGAGCATATGGGTCAAAATATGGAGCATATGGGGGCATAATATGGAGCATATGGGGGCATAAGCTGTGGAACATATGGGGGCATAATATGGAGCGTATGGGGGCATAAGCTGTGGAACATATGGGGGCATAATCTGGAGCATATGGGGGCATAATCTGGAGCATATGGGGGCATAATATGGAGCATATGGGGGCATAAGCTGTGGAACATATGGGGGCATAATATGGAGCGTATGGGGGCATAAGCTGTGGAACATATGGGGGCATAATCTGGAGCATATGGGGCAAAATATGGAGCATATGGGGGCATAATATGGAGCATATGGGGGCATAAGCTGTGGAACATATGGGGGCATAATATGGAGCGTATGGGGCATAAGCTGTGGAACATATGGGGCATAATCTGGAGCATATGGGGGCATAATCTGGAGCATATGGGGCATAATATGGAGCATATGGGGCATAATATGGAGCATATGGGGGCATAAGCTGTGGAACATATGGGGCATAATCTGTGGATCATACGGGGGCATAATCTGTGGAACATATGGGGGCATAATCTGGAGCATATGGGTCAAAATATGGAGCATATGGGGGCATAATATGGAGCATATGGGGGCATAAGCTGTGGAACATATGGGGGCATAATATGGAGCGTATGGGGGCATAAGCTGTGGAACATATGGGGGCATAATCTGGAGCATATGGGGGCATAATCTGGAGCATATGGGGGCATAATATGGAGCATATGGGGCATAAGCTGTGGAACATATGGGGGCATAATATGGAGTATATGGGGGCATAAGCTGTGGAACATATGGGGCATAATCTGTGGATCATACGGGGGCATAATCTGTGGAATATATGGGGGCATAATCTGGAGCATATGGGGGCATAATATGGAGCATATGGGGGCATAATGTGGAGCATATGGGGGCATAATCTGTGGAGCATATGGGGGCATAATCTGTGGATCATACGGAGGCATAATCTGTGGAATATATGGGGGCATAATCTGGAGCATATGGGGCATAATCTCTGAAGCATATTGGGCATAATCTGGAGCATATGGGGGCATAATCTGGAGCATATAGGGGCATAATCTGTGCAGCATATGGGGGCATAATCTGTAGAGCATCATATGGGGGCATAATCATTTTTCACCCTAGGCTTATACGCGAGTCAATAAGTTTTCCCAGTTTTTTGTGGCAAAATTAGGGGGGTCGGCTTATACACAAGTCGGCTTATGCATGAGTATACACGGTATATATATGTGTCACAAATTCAATGTGTATATATATATATATATATATATATATATATATATATATATATATATATATATGAGGTGTAAAATTGTTGGAAAAAAATGCGTGGGCTCCCGCCCTATTTTCTCAACCAGACAGACAAAGCCAGCGAGTGTGGGCAGATAATAATAGCCCAGAGAGGGACCATTATTTTTTGCCCCCCCCCTGGCTACTAACATCTGCCCCAGACACCCCAGAAAGGGAAAATCTATAATTAGATTTGCCCTTTCTGGCACTTTGCCCATCTATTCCCATTGCCCTGTAGCGGTGGCGAATGGGTTAATAAGGGGTTAAAGCCACCTTGCTATTGAAAGGTGACTTTAAGCCAGGTTAATAATTGAGAGCTGTCAATTAGACAACTATCAATTATTAATCCTATTGTATGAAATAAAAATAAAACACACACACTTTAATTAAAAATCATTTTAATGAAATAAACACAGTTTTTGACCACATTTAATTTTAGTGCCATATCTTGCGAAGCCCTTGTTCACCTGTAATAAAAATAAAATAATAAAGCAACATTATTCTTACCTATCCGATGTTCAGTCAGGTCCCCCGATGTAATCCTTCTGAAAGGGTTAATGTTTACTGCAGGGACCGCAGCTAATGCTGACAGCCTCACAGTAAACCCCCGACTGAATCATCTCCTCTCCTGGCTGACAGGAGAGGAAGTGGTTAGCATAATTGATTGCTTCCCACTTTCACTTCAGGTCAGCCAGGGACACCGCATAGCATCAGTGACGTCAGAGGGAATCCCGGCTGACCTGAAGTGAACTGATTAACAAAAATAGGGGATCCCCTCGAAAAAAAAAATGGCGTGGGGTCCCCCTATTTTTGTTAACCAGCGTAATGAAGCAGACTACTGAGGCCTGGTTTTTCAGGCTGTTAAGGAGCCAATATCCATGGACCTTGCAAGCCTGATAATACCAGGCCACAGCAGTCTGCTTATCTTGGCTGGTTAACAAAAATAGGGATCCCCTCGAAAAAAAATGGCGTGGGGTCCCCCCTATTTTTGTTAACCAGCCAGATGAAGCAGACTGCTGAGGCCTGGTTTTTCAGGCTGGTAAGGATCCAATATCCATGAACCTTGCAAGCCTGATAATACCAGGCCACAGCAGTCTGCTTAGCTTGGCTGGTTAACAAAAATAGGGGATCCCCTCGAAAAAAAAATGGCGTGGGGGTCCCCCTATTTTTGTTAACCAGCCAAGTAAAAAGCAGACTGCTTCGGCCTGGTATTAAAAGACTGTCAAGGCCCATGGATTTTGGCCCTCAACAGACTAAAAATACCAGGCTGCAGCAGCTCCACAATTGGCGCATCAAAAGATGCGCCAATTGTGGCACTTTACCCGGATCTTCCCACTTGCCCTGTAGCGGTGACAAGCAGGGTAATAAGGGGTTAATGTCACCTTTGATTGAACGGTGACAATAAGCCCGGTTAATAATGGAGAGGCGTCAATAAGACACCGATCCATTATTAATCATAAAGTTTGTAAATTTGTAAAAAAATACACAGCCAGAATAAAGTATTTTAATGAAATAAAACACAACACAGTTTTCATTATTTTTATTGTACGCTCATCCTGCGATGCCATCGATCTCCTGTAAAAAAAACCAAAATAACAAACCAACACAAATACTCCCTTTCCGACGCAGTCCAAAATCACGAGTGTCCCACGACGAGTCCAGCTCTGCTATATCTGGATGCCAGGCTGAGCCTGACATCCACATAGAGCAGAGCAGCTTACCAGTGCAGATTCCCCGGCGGTGACGTCATCGGACTGGTTTACGGCCAGCTGTTGCGAGAGTACAGCTGACCGAGATTACCCAGTACCCGGCAGTCACTGCAGTTATCACGTGAGGCTGCACGTGACCGCCAGGGAGAGGGTAATGGCCGCCTGGATGGATGGACGTGACTGCCGGGGATCTTCTGCCAGGTAAATGCTGCTAAGGGAAGCTACCCCATGTAAAACATACAAAAAAAGGCTGCACTCAAGCATACTAAAGCATGACAAAATGGAATACATGAAATTTAGAATAGCAATATGGCTTTGGAATATAAGGAAAAATTTGAGACGCTTAGTATAAACATTTGGCCAAACATTTTAAAGCCCACCAACCATCGTCAAGGTGGTCTCAATTCTGGTGAGTCCCTGACCTAATGTGAACATACCTCTATTAGGCTGATATCTGAATTTCTGGGTGAATATGCACCTCTGTCAGTAATGCCTGCATTTATGGGTAAAGTAGGGACCTGGTGTAATTAAAATCACCACCTGGTGGGGGCGGAGTGCTCAGTCAGCAAGCTAACATTCAAAAGACAAAAAAACCTGACTGGCACATCCAGACTAATGAGAACTAGGTGCAAACCAAGTCTTTTGAATGTTAGCTTGCTGACTGAGCACTCCGCCCCCACCAGGTGGTGATTTTAATTACACCAGGTCCCTACTTTACCCATAAATGCAGGCATTACTGACAGAGGTGCATATTCACCCAGAAATTCAGATATCAGCCTAATAGAGGTATGTTCACATTAGGTCAGGGACTCACCAGAATTGAGACCACCTTGACGATGGTTGGTGGGCTTTAAAATGTTTGGCCAAATGTTTATACTAAGCGTCTCAAAATTTTCCTTATATTCCAAAGCCATATTGCTATTCTAAATTTCATGTATTCCATTTTGTCATGCTTTAGTATGCTTGAGTGCAGCCTTTTTTTGTATGTTTTACATGGGGGTAGCTTCCCTTGGTTTGCATCTAGTTCTCATTAGTCTGGATGTGCCAGTCAGGTTTTTTTGTCTTTTGAATGTTAGCTTGCTGACTGAGCACTCCGCCCCCACCAGGTGGTGATTTTAATTACACCAGGTCCCTACTTTACCCATAAATGCAGGCATTACTGACAGAGGTGCATATTCACCCAGAAATTCAGATATCAGCCTAATAGAGGTATGTTCACATTAGGTCAGGGACTCACCAGAATTGAGACCACCTTGACGATGGTTGGTGGGCTTTAAAATGTTTGGCCAAATGTTTATACTAAGCGTCTCAAATTTTTCCTTATATTCCAAAGCCATATTGCTATTCTAAATTTCATGTATTCCATTTTGTCATGCTTTAGTATGCTTGAGTGCAGCCTTTTTTTGTATGTTTTACATGGGGGTAGCTTCCCTTGGTTTGCACCTAGTTCTCATTAGTCTGGATGTGCCAGTCAGGTTTTTTTGTCTTTTGAATGTTAGCTTGCTGACTGAGCACTCCGCCCCCACCAGGTGGTGATTTTAATTACACCAGGTCCCTACTTTACCCATAAATGCAGGCATTACTGACAGAGGTGCATATTCACCCAGAAATTCAGATATCAGCCTAATAGAGGTATGTTCACATTAGGTCAGGGACTCACCAGAATTGAGACCACCTTGACGATGGTTGGTGGGCTTTAAAATGTTTGGCCAAATGTTTATACTAAGCGTCTCAAATTTTTCCTTATATTCCAAAGCCATATTGCTATTCTAAATTTCATGTATTCCATTTTGTCATGCTTTAGTATGCTTGAGTGCAGCCTTTTTTTGTATGTTTTACATGGGGTAGCTTCCCTTGGTTTGCACCTAGTTCTCATTAGTCTGGATGTGCCAGTCAGGTTTTTTTGTCTTTTGAATGTTAGCTTGCTGACTGAGCACTCCGCCCCCACCAGGTGGTGATTTTAATTACACCAGGTCCCTACTTTACCCATAAATGCAGGCATTACTGACAGAGGTGCATATTCACCCAGAAATTCAGATATCAGCCTAATAGAGGTATGTTCACATTAGGTCAGGGACTCACCAGAATTGAGACCACCTTGACGATGGTTGGTGGGCTTTAAAATGTTTGGCCAAATGTTTATACTAAGCGTCTCAAATTTTTCCTTATATTCCAAAGCCATATTGCTATTCTAAATTTCATGTATTCCATTTTGTCATGCTTTAGTATGTTTGAGTGCAGCCTTTTTTTGTATGTTTTACATGGGGGTAGCTTCCCTTGGTTTGCACCTAGTTCTCATTAGTCTGGATGTGCCAGTCAGGTTTTTTTGTCTTTTGAATGTTAGCTTGCTGACTGAGCACTCCGCCCCCACCAGGTGGTGATTTTAATTACACCAGTTCCCTACTTTACCCATAAATGCAGGCATTACTGACAGAGGTGCATATTCACCCAGAAATTCAGATATCAGCCTAATAGAGGTATGTTCACATTAGGTCAGGGACTCACCAGAATTGAGACCACCTTGACGATGGTTGGTGGGCTTTAAAATGTTTGGCCAAATGTTTATACTAAGCGTCTCAAATTTTTCCTTATATTCCAAAGCCATATTGCTATTCTAAATTTCATGTATTCCATTTTGTCATGCTTTAGTATGCTTGAGTGCAGCCTTTTTTTGTAGGTAAATGCTGCTGACACCTGACAGACCCGACCGACACTGACAGTGACACTTTCGGGAAGTTCCTGTGTCACATACTTCGTTCTGTGACACAGGAACTCCCATAGACTTTAGAGGAAAACTCAGATTCCGGTATCCGATATGACAAAAATATCGGATCTCAGAATCGGAATTCCGATACAGCGAATATCGGCCGATACCCGATATTTGCAGTATCGGCATGCTCAACACTAACCTCTACCCATTCCCCCACCGAAACAACGTTGGCAACAACAGTGTCAAATGGCTGCCTATAATCCGACTTCCCAATATGACCACTTGTACAGATCCAGTGTTGCAGGCTGGTCCCAACGTGGATGTGCTCAACATGGTCATATTGGGGGGTATGATTCTCGTGGGTATCATCTTACACAGGAATATAATCTCCTTTATCTGTATGGCAATGTGCCCACACACCTACCTGACCATGGCCAGATGTTAGCTCAGGGGCCTGAAAATCTACCCCAACTGGGTGATGGTCAAGGTGGTGATCCAAGCCAACCACAAAGAGATGCTGGGAACTCACCAACCCCACCACCCACATACCACCAGCTGTGATTTTGAATGTAACTTAGATTTTAGGATTTAAAAACCAGTTAGTAATGTTTTTATATTTACTTTAACTTCCTATTGTGTCTAAGACATTTGCAGTAATATAGATGCCTGTAAACAACATATGCTAGCAATATGCTGTTCACTAGGCATAGTCAACATCTATTATTTTCATTATCTGTTCCTATTGCGAGAAATGTTAGTTCTTTGTGATCATTTATTTTAACACCATGTTGTGTAACTGTCACGCGGTCTTATGATATGTGTACGATGTCAGTAAACTATTCTTAAAAGAACAACACTCTATACAACATATAGATTAGCAACATCAGCATGTAAATATAGAATAGATTTACCTGACACGATATCCGTTGAACTCAGGGTTAATCTTGAGGACTTGATACACTGTCACAGGAAAGAGGAGGACCGGGGTCTAACCTGACCCTAAACTGGGGTCCTAACTAATCCCTCACCTTGGAGGTACTGATAATGGTTCAGAGGTCCAAGTCTCCAGCCTAACTCTGTCTCCTATCAGTCCCTGAACCCTGTAATCAGTCCTAAGAAGGATACTGATTACCACCAAAGGGATATGGGCTGATCTCTGCTAAATACACAGATTAGACATATAAGACAGACTGGAGAAAACACAGACTTGCATACACACTCAAACACAGAAGGAACATAAATGATCTGGGATATTAAACTCTAAGCAAGGTGAGCTTAAAACAACTAAGGAGCTCTTTAACTTAAGTCTATACAGATACAATCCTATCTGTGGTCTGCATGAAGAATTTCACTGGCAACTCCCAACACAGACAACCAGAGATTTAAAGGAAACCAATCAACAAATAATTAATTGCAGCCGGGAGAAAACTGCACCCAGTCCCAGAACTGAGCACAGACAGAATTAACTCCCTAACTGCCAAACACAAAGAAACAGCAACTCAGCTGTGAGAAGTCAGAATGTGCAACCGCGACGATCTTCGTGGCGATGCACACATGACAGTACCCCCCCTTCTACGAGGGGCCTCCGGACCCTCAGGGCCAGGTTTGCCCGGGTGAGTTCTGTGGAAGGTCCGCACCAAACGATCTGCGTTAATGTCAGACGCAGGAACCCACGTCCTCTCCTCTGGACCATACCCCTTCCAATGCACCAAGTACTGAAGGGACCGGCGATTCAGACGTGAGTCAATGATCTTTGACACTTGAAACTCCAAGTTACCATTGACCACCACTGGAGGAGGAGGTAGAGGTGATAGTATGACTGGTGCCACGTACCTCTTAAGTAATGACTTGTGGAACACATTATGAATTTTAAATGTAGGAGGGAGGTCCAGACGAAATGCCACAGGATTAATTATGGAACTGATCCTGTACGGCCCGATGAATCTGGGGCTCAGCTTCCAGGAGGGAACTTTAAGTTTTATATTCCTGGTAGACAACCATACCAGATCGTTCACATTAAGATCTGGACCAGAAACTCTCCTCCTATCAGCCATACGTTTATAACGGTTCCCCATAGCACTCAGATTATTCAATACACCTCTCCACACTGAAGCAAGTGACGACGAGAAACGCTCCTCCTCAGGAACCCCAGAAGGGCCCCCCCCATTGAATGTACAAAACTGGGGATGAAAACCATATGCCCCAAAAAACGGGGACTTACCAGTGGACTCGCTCCGCCTGTTGTTAAGAGCGAACTCTGCCAGAGGCAAGAAAGAAGACCAGTCCTCCTGGTTCTCTGAGACAAAACACCGAAGATAAGTCTCTAGGCTTTGATTCAGACGCTCTGTCTGACCATTGGTCTGCGGATGAAAAGCCGAGGAAAATGACAATTGCATCCCCCGACGTAAACAAAATGCCCTCCAAAACTTGGACACAAACTGAGACCCCCTATCTGACACCACATCAGAAGGCAACCCATGAAGTCTCACAATCTCCCCAATGAACACCTGCACCAGAGTTTTAGCATTAGGGAGGGCAGGAAGAGCAATGAAATGTGCCATCTTACTGAACCTGTCAACAACCACCAGTATGACAGTCTTCCCTGACGACTGAGGAAGGTCCGTGATGAAGTCCATAGACAAATGAGTCCATGGACGCTCCGGAAGTTTCAAGGGTAAGAGGGTCCCAGACGGACGGGTATGAGGGGTCTTAGAGCGAGCACAAACCCCACAGGACGCGACAAAAGTTAAAACATCTTTATTAACGTTAGGCCACCAAAACCGGCGAGAAAGGAGATCTAAAGTAGCCTTACTCCCTGGATGTCCTGCTAAAGCAGAATTATGATGTGCCTCAATAACCTTTTGTCTCAACTGATTTGGGACAAACAGTCTCCCTGGAGGTCCTGCAGGGGCGTCCCCCTGAGCCTCTAACACCTCCTCCTCAAGCTCAGAACATACAGCCGACACTACCACCCCCTCCTGAAGGATAGGAATCGGGTCATCCATTTTCCCGGCCCCTGGGAAACTGCGAGACAAGGCATCCGCCTTAACATTCTTAGATCCAGGGCGATAAGTGACAACAAAATTAAACCTGGTAAAAAACAACGACCATCGAGCTTGTCTGGAATTCAGACGCTTAGCAGATTCCAAATACAGCAGGTTCTTGTGATCAGTAATGACGGTGACTGGGTGGACTGCCCCCTCCAAAAAGTGACGGCATTCTTCAAAAGCCAACTTAATGGCCAAAAGTTCCCTATTGCCGATATCATAATTCCTTTCGGCGGACGACAATTTTTTAGAAAAGAAAGCGCACGGATGCCATTTACCAGGGGACGGACCCTGGGACAATATTGCACCCACCCCTACGTCAGACGCGTCCACCTCCACAACGAACGGCTGTGATGCATCTGGTTGGATGAGAACGGGTGCCGAAGCAAAACATTTTTTCAAAGAGGAAAAAGCTTGGCAAGCTTTGTCCGACCATTTAGAAAAATCCGTCCCTTTTCTTGTCATGTCAGTGAGAGGTTTGACAACAGATGAGAAATTACAAATAAATTTCCGGTAGTAGTTAGCAAACCCCAGAAAACGCTGCAGAGCCTTAAGATCCTCTGGCTGATCCCATTCAAGCACTGCTCTCACCTTTTCAGGGTCCATACGGAAACCGGAGGCTGACACCAAGAAACCCAAAAACTGAAGTTCCTGTACGGCGAATACACACTTTTCCAGTTTGGCGTATAGTTTATTGTCTCGCAAGATCTGCAACACCTGTCTCACATGCTCCTGGTGAGACACAAGATCTGGTGAGTAAATTAAAATGTCATCCAAATATACGACCACAAACAGCCCCACCAGATGACGAAAAATGTCATTAACAAAATGTTGGAATACTGCTGGTGCAGTAGTCAGACCAAAAGGCATGACAAGGTTCTCATAATGTCCCTCCGGCGTGTTAAACGCCGTTTTCCACTCATCCCCCTCTTTTATCCTAATCAGATTATACGCCCCCCTGAGATCCAATTTAGAGAACCATTTGGCGCCAACAATTTGATTGAAGAGATCAGGAATCAGAGGGAGTGGATACGGATCTCGAACAGTAATCCGATTAAGTTCGCGGAAATCCAAGCAAGGGCGTAGGCCTCCATCTTTTTTCTTCACAAAGAAGAACCCCGCGGCCACTGGGGAAGATGAAGGTCTAATATGCCCTTTGGCCAGACTTTCCGAAATATAATCTTTCATAGCCTGCCTCTCAGCACCAGAAAGGTTATATAACCTAGCTTTAGGTAACTTAGCATCAGGAAGTAAATTAATAGAGCAGTCATACACGCGATGAGGAGGCAACTCCTGACACCCCTCCTCAGAGAACACATCCCCAAAGTCCTCCAAAAAAGGAGGCAAAGTACTAGGCACGACCGCACTGATGACTGTGTTCATGCAGTTACTTTTGCAAAACTCCCCCCATTGGCTTATATCTCTGGACTGCCAATTAATCACAGGGTTATGTTTAACCAACCAAGGAAGTCCCAACACAATAGGAGTAGGTAGACCTTCCAACACATAACAAGATAATAGTTCCCTATGTATTGCCCCTACCCGAAGGTCAATGTTATGAACCTCATGAACAAAGCTACCTTGGCCGAGAGGCCTGGCGTCAATGGAGAATATAGGGATCGGTTTGACCAATACACTCAGATGCATACCTTGAGCCTGAGCAAACTGAGCGTCAACCAGATTAGCCCGGACCCACTATCAAGAAGAACAGAAAATCTCTCCACTCTCGTACCAACCACCACCTCCACTGGTACAAGGAACTGAGAAGAACTAGCGGACGAAATACATACTCCCAGGTTGTCGTCCACCACACAACCTGGGATTAACAGTTTTCCGGCGACTTTTTGCTCAACAAGGCACGGGATGGACATCCCCCAACAAAATGTCCCTCTTTCCCGCAGAAGAAACACCTTCTAGTCCTGCGGCGTACCGCCAATCCCCTCCTACAAAATGATGTCCCTCCCAACTGCATAGGCTCCTCCGAACAGACAAGGGGAACCTCAACATAAGGGACTTTAGTAGTAGGTGGAGAAACAACAGGGGGCGGAGTTACATCGCACCTCTCCCGGAGCCGTCTATCAGTACGGATAGCTAGGGCCATAGCAGCCTCCAGTGATGGAGGAGAATCATACTGAGCCAAAACGTCCTTTAATTTGTCAGAAAGCCCATGACAAAACTGGCTCCTAAGAGCTGGGTCATTCCACTGAGTATCTGTGGCCCATCTACGGAACTCAGAAGCAAATTCCTCCGCCGGACGATCTCCCTGCTGTATCTTACGTAATTTTGTCTCAGCAAGAGAGACCCGATCTGGGTCATCATATACCAAACCCAGGGCAGTAAAAAATCGATCTACTGACTGTAGAGCCGGGGATCCCGGAGGAAGGGAGAAGGCCCAGGATTGAGGGTCCCCTTGTAGGAGCGAGATAACAATTCCCACTCTCTGCTCTTCACTCCCTGATGATCGAGGCCGAAGCCGAAAATACAATTTACATGCTTCCCTGAAGGTAAAAAATTTGTCTCGCCCACCAGTGAACCTGTCCGGGAGAGCTACTTTAGGTTCAAATCTGGTTTGCTCCGAGGGAGACAAAACTTTGGACTTAATGTCCGTCAGCTCCATGGATAATCCCTGCAACTGCAGAGCCAGCTGGGCTACTGGATCCATGGCAACTGGGAATAATTTTATGGGCCAGTGAAAATGTCACGCGGTCTTATGATATGTGTACGATGTCAGTAAACTATTCTTAAAATAACAACACTCTATACAACATATAGATTAGCAACATCAGCATGTAAATATAGAATAGATTTACCTGACACGATATCCGTTGAACTCAGGGTTAATCTTGAGGACTTGATACACTGTCACAGGAAAGAGGAGGACCGGGGGTCTAACCTGACCCTAAACTGGGGTCCTAACTAATCCCTCACCTTGGAGGTACTGATAATGGTTCAGAGGTCCAAGTCTCCAGCCTAACCCTGTCTCCTATCAGTCCCTGAACCCTGTAATCAGTCCTAAGAAGGATACTGATTACCACCAAAGGGATATGGGCTGATCTCTGCTAAATACACAGATTAGACATATAAGACAGACTGGAGAAAACACAGACTTGCATACACACTCAAACACAGAAGGAACATAAATGATCTGGGATATTAAACTCTAAGCAAGGTGAGCTTAAAACAACTAAGGAGCTCTTTAACTTAAGTCTATACAGATACAATCCTATCTGTGGTCTGCATGAAGAATTTCACTGGCAACTCCCAACACAGACAACCAGAGATTTAAAGGAAACCAATCAACAAATAATTAATTGCAGCCGGGAGAAAACTGCACCCAGTCCCAGAACTGAGCACAGACAGAATTAACTCCCTAACTGCCAAACACAAAGAAACAGCAACTCAGCTGTGAGAAGTCAGAATGTGCAACCGCGACGATCTTCGTGGCGATGCACACATGACAGTAACGCATATTTGCACTAATCTGAATGCCTACAAATACCATATGGTACTTAGCTGGTGGTATATGGGATATGGGAAAATATTATTATTTCGTTACATATTATAATTTCTACCAATGTTTGTTATTTTGTCCCCATCCCTGTTTAAAATTGTTGGCTACTGCATCATTGCATTAGTCTAGTCTTAGAACCTAATCATATGGGGCAGATATGGTGCTCACTAGTGGTAGTGAAAGTTGGTTATTTGGTTACATTAAATCTCAATCCATGTTGGCTACTGCATATTGGAAGTAGTATAATCTTGTCAAACAAACATATGGGTCACATATGATCAGCACTACCCATAGTGACTATAGCTTTTTGCCTTTATGTACTATGATGTATGGACCAATTTGTAATGTTGTCATGCCTTATTTTGGTTCTTGTGTAAGACTGCACACTTACACTATTGTGCTGTAAATACAAATACCATATGAAGCAATTATGGTAGACTCTTAGACTCTTTTTTCATAAGTTGTTTGTACTCAACCACCAACACATGTGTTATGACCATTAACACCAGACAGACTATGAGAATATGGGAAGTTGCATTGGTCCTCAAATCCCCTGTCAATCCTCTTCCACTCTTCCATCTTTGGCTCAGCCATCACCAGTTGATAAAGTCTGAAACACAGTTGTGAGCATGTATCATGAACAATGGCAGAGATGTTGGACGTCCCAATCCAAAAATGCAGATGGAGTGCAGAATAGGATATGCCAGTAGTTAACAACCTACAAGTACAGAGAACAATCAATGCACATGCACAAAGATTTAACAAACAAACACACTATACATAACCCTTACATGACTGAATGTCAAAACAATCATAAGTTAAATGTAGGCCAAGTACCATTTTCCTGTAATGTAAATATTCACATCATTGTTCAGGTATTTCAAGGTGATATATGGCCTATATTATGAGGATATTTCTGCAACAGCCATAAGGGTAAATGGAAACTAGTGGTAAAACACATCATCAATAGACAGTATGTAGGTCAGACATCCAGACGGTTGCGTAAGGAGAAGTCGCTCCTGTGCAGAGATAGCTTTCCGCATCCTGCTAGGTGATCCCTGGCCGCACAAAACCTCACATCTGGGAATGGTCATCAGACAAAACTGGACATAATAATATGGAAGAGTCTGCAGACATGCATACAGCCGGTGAAAATGTGCTTTATTGAGTCGTTGCCTCAAATGCAGAAAAGCCCACATTCGCCTCCTCCTGCGCAGATCAACGATAACTGGGTAAGGCTGGCCAAAGCGGCGGGACAAAACCCAGTTGTACAACACTATCAGTTGGGGTGAACTGAAGAGTGTCAGACATGTTGGCAAGCAAGCAGCAGCCCTCCAACACAAGCAGACCACAAAAATGGCAAGTTTGGGGGTTGCAACCGGATGCAGAGGCAAAAAATAGCCTTGCTGATGATGATTTGAAAGATCTTCAGGCCTAAACAACCGTTAAATGTCCATTTTGCAAGGCGGCGAGAAAAATACGCTATATGGATGCCATACGGATTGCATACGGATGCTTACTGTTAGGGGCCTGCGGAACACACTTAATAGATATTAAGGAGAGGTGCGTTCAGCCCGGGGTCCACCGTGCAGGCAGAGCCTGCTGCTAGTATGATCGCGTAAATAGGCAGTATGAGCGAACTCTGTTATCCCGCAGAGTAGCAAATCTGAATGCCGTAGCACTATATGGCGATATAAGCGGACTCTGTTAATTCACAGAGCCGCTGTGACAAAGACTGTGTCCTGTTAGACTCACAGGGAACACAGATGACTGCTAAGCAGATTGCAGTCTGTGGTCATGCAATCAGAACACAAGCAATAATCTCCTCACCGAAGTAGCCGGTATTCTAATGGCGTTTTCAGCCAAGCCCTGAACAAGTGCATACAATCTCCTCATCGGAGGTGCCGGTATTCTAGGGGCTTATTTCAGCTAGACCTAACCACATGCATACATGACCACACTGGCGCAAGCAAGAAACAGATTTGATACTAGCGAGCCGCCGTGCGGTCATGCACACCTTTTATAGTAGCAGCTACAGGACCTTCCAGAAAAGGACCAATGGGAAAGCTGCTCCAGAACTAAAGCAGCCTCAGGACCTTCCTGGAGTTCCAATGGGAGTTGCTGCAGTACCCGACCATGTGACCCCTGATCTCCTATGAGAGATCTTACCCTGAGCATACTCAGAAGGGAACACACAGGACTTAGTCCCAACTACGTCTGCTTGCCGCTGACCTGCACTGGTTACAATGGCAGGACCTGAGGAGGCAGCAGTCATCCTCTACACAGTATTAGACTGGGTGAGACGCTGGGACCGATGTCTCTGCTGAGCAAGCTCCACTGCGGCCAGAGACGGATGGGGGACCGCAGAGGGTATCGCTCGAGATTCCCCTTGTGCAGCAGTGGGAACTCGATCCCTAACATTACCCCCCTCCTAGGGCCCCCCCTTCTTTGGGCCTCGCTACGTTCAAAGGCAGCGATGAGCTGCGGAGCATGATTATGCTCGGAAGGATCTCAGGACCTATCCTCAGGCCCTTAACCCCTCCAATCCACCAAATAAAAATTTTTGCCCCATACCACCTTGCACCCTACAATGGCTTTCACCTCGTGATCGTCCGTAGATGAACCCGATGTCCCGGCAGATGACTCGGAAAACCGGGACATGACCACAGGTTTCAGGAGGGACACATGAAAGGTGTTGGAGATACCTAAGCGAGGCGGAATGGCTAAATGGTAAACCACAGGGTTGACCTGTTCGAGGACCTTGAAGGGACCCAAAAAGCGGGGTGCCAACTTAGTGGACTCTACTCGCAGCCTGATGTTTTGGGCGGAGAGCCACACTAGGTCGCCAGGAGCAAATGTCGGAGCGGGGCGCTGATGTGCGTCGGCGGAAGACCTCATCCTCTCCTTGGAGGCCTCAATGGCATCCTGAGTGAGGTCCCAAATGTCCCGTGCCTCCACGGCCCAGTCTGCCACCATGGAGTCGGCGGAAGACACGGGCATGGGCACCGGTACCCGCAGATGCTGACCGTAGTTTAAGAGGAATGGTGTCTGTCCGGTGGAGTCAGCCACAGTATTATTTAGAGCGAACTCAGCCCACGGTAGCAAGGATGCCCAGTCATCCTGCCTGGCTGAGACAAAATGTCGCAAGTATGTGACCAAGGTCTGGTTGGCCCTCTCTACCAACCCATTCGTCTCGGGATGATATGCTGAGGAGAGATTTAACTCAATGCTGAGTAGACGACACAGCTCTCTCCAGAACTGAGACGCAAATTGGGGACCTCGATCACTGACAATTTTGTCTGGCATTCCGTGTAAATGGAAAATATGACTAATAAATAATGCTGTCAAGGCCCGTGCAGACGGTAACTGTGGTAAGGGCACCAAGCGCACCATTTTGGAGAAGTGGTCGGTTATCACCCAGATGATGGTGCAGCCCCGAGACTTGGGTAAGCCCACCACAAAATCCATCCTGACCATCTCCCAAGGCCTGTCTGCCACCGGTAAAGGGAAAAGTAGCCCAGCTGGCCGTTGTCGAGGGGACTTATTCTGGGCGCAGGAGACACACGCCTGAACGTATTCCCTGACGTCATGGACCATATGTGGCCACCAGTAAGTCCTCGCCAGCAACTCAGATGTCCTTTTTGCCCCAAAATGTCCACCCACCCTGGACTAATGTACCCAAGAGAGTACCTCCGTTCGCAAATTGGTGGGCACAAAAGTCTTGCCCGGAGGCACAGACTCAAGCGAAATCGGGGCCACAGTTCTTAGGCTCTCTGTGGGGACAATCAACCGAGGCTCCTCCTCCACCTCCTCAGAGGACACCACGGAGCGAGAAAGAGCATCGGCCCAAATGTTCTTCTCACCAGAGAGGAAAAGGAGGGTGAAATGGAACCGGGAGAAGAACAGGGTCCATCTGGCCTGACGAGAATTTAGCCGCTGGGCGGTCTGTAAATAGATCAAATTTTTGTGGTCAGTGAAGACCTGGAAGGGAAAGCGAGCCCCCTCCTGAAGATGTCTCCACTCGGAGAAGGCCAACTTCACAGCCAGTAACTCCCTGTCCCCGATGGAATAATTCCTCTCTGCAGCTGTAAAGGTTTTGTAAAAGAAGAAGCAAGGATGCTTCTGACCTTGAGCATCCTTTTGATAAAGGACTGCTCAAGCACCAACAGAAGAGGCGTCCACCTCTAAAATAAACGGCTTATCAACATTGGGGCGATGTAATATGGGAGCACTGGCAAAATGCGACTTGATGGAAGAGAACGCCTTGGAGACCTCCTCAGGCCACAAATTGGATTTGCTCCCTTCCTGGTGAGGGCTACTAAGGGAGCTACCAAAATTGAGAAATGGGGAATGAACTGGCGATAATAATTAATTAACCCCATAAAGCGCTGCACCGCTTTAAGAGAATGGGGTTCTAGCCAGTCCATCACAGCCTGTAGTTTGGCAGGACCTATAGCCAATCCCTGGGCGGAGATGATATAGCCCAGGAAAGGTAAAGACTGTTAGGGTCTGCGGAACGCACCAAATATAAGATGTAGAGAGGTGCGTTCGCAGCCCGGGGTCCACCGTGCAGGCGGAGCCTGCTGCTAGTAAGATGGCGCAAGAAGCGAACTCTGTTTTCCCGCAGAGTCGCCAAAATACATGCCGTAACGCGCTGTGGCAATATGTGCGAACTCTGTTATTCCACAGAGCCGCTAGAAGGAGTGCCGCAGCGCTATATGGCGATGTGTGCAAACTCAGTTATCACCACTGAGTCGCAAAGTAAACACGCTAGGGCTCTGTCTAGCGTTGAAAGCGAACCCTGTTGCGTCACAGAGCCGCTGAGACAAACTTCTGTGTCCTGTTAGGCACCCAGGTACACAGTTGACTGCTAAGCAAACATAGAAAGTGATCATGTGCTAATGTTCTCGTGGGAGTCACCCGCAATCTATGGCGTCTGAACGGCAGGCCCTGAATACGGCAATCAAACTCCTCACCGGTTATGCCGGTAATCTAAGGCATCTAAGACACCGACCCTGACCAGCTAGCATACCAAGCTCCTCACCGATTAGGTCGGTATTGTAATGGCGTATTTCAGCTGCCCTAACCACACACACGCATGACCATACTGGCGCAAAGCATATAACGGTTGATACTAGCGCACGGCTGTGTGGTAAGGACAGCCTTTTATAGCAGCCATGAGAAAAAGATCTTCCAGGAAGGACCAATGGGAAGCTGCTTCAGAACATCAACAGCCACAGGACCTTCCTGAAGGACCAATAGGAGTGGCAGCTGTATCTGACCATGTGACCCCTGATCTCCAATGGGAGATCTTGCCCTGGGCATGCTCAGATGAAGCAACAAAGGACTTAGTCCCAAATCTGCCTGCTCCAACACTGTTTGCAGCAGCAAGTCTCTGCACAGTACTGGGCCGGGCAAGACGCTGGGACTGACGTCTCTGCTGAGCAGGAACCGGATGGGGGACCGCAGCGGGAACAGGTCGAGATTTCCCTTGTGCAGGAGTGGGAACTCGAACCCTAACAGACTCCTGCTCAAACATGCATTTCTCCAACTTTGCATAGAGGGAGTTCGCCCGTAACAGGTCAAAGACTTTGCAGACATCCCTCACGTGAGAGTCAATATCTAGAGAAAAGATGAGAATATCATCCAGATAGACTACTACAGAAGTGGAAAGCATATCCCGGAAGATGTCATTGACAAAGTCTTGGAAAACGGCTGGGGCATTACAGAGCCCGAAGGGCATCACCAGGTATTCATAATGCCCATCCCTGGTATTAAAAGCCGTCTTCCATTCGTCCCCTTCACGAAGGCGAATCAGGTTATAAGCACCACGCAGATCTAATTTAGTAAATACTCTTGTTGGAGGTCCAGTTCCTGCCTCTGCACAGGGGAAATCTCGAGCTATTCCCGCTGCGGTCCCCCATCCGTCTCCGGCCGCAGTGGAGTCTTATCAGCAGAGACGTCGGTCCCAGCGTCTTGCTCAGCCTAGTACTGTGCAGAGGTTTACTGCTGCCTCTCCATGTTCTGTTATTGTGGCTAGTACTGGTCAGCGGCGAGCAGACGTCTTTAGGACTAAGTCCTCCGTTTCCCCTTCTGAGCATGCCCATGGTAAGATCTCTCATTGTAGATCAGGAGTCACATGCTCAGGGACTGCAGCAGCTCCTATTGGTCCGCCAGGAAGGTCCTGAAACTACATGTGTTCTGAACAGTTTCTCATTGGTCCTTTTCTGGCAGGCCCTGTAGTTGCTTCTATAAAAGGGTTGTATGGCCATGCGGCCATGCGCTAGTATCAATTGTATTATGTGCTTTGCGCCAGTGTGACCATGCACGTATGTGGTTAGGGCTCGGCTGAAATAAGCCCCTAGAATACTGGCACCTTCGGTGAGGAGATTTGTGTGCACATGGTTAGGGCTTGGCTGAAATAAGCCCCTAGAATACCGGCTTCTCCGGTGAGGAGATTGCTTGATTGCATTGCTGTCTGCATGATCACGGACTGCTATCCGCACAGCAGTTATCTGTGTATCCCTGTGGAGTTAACAGGACACAGGATCTAACTCTGCATCTTTACCTCAGCAACTCTGTGGTGTAACAGAGTTTGCCTATAACGCCATCTTACTAGCAGCAGGCTCTGCCTGCACGGTGGACCCCGGGCTGCGAACGCACCTATTATTTATATTTATTTGTTGCGTTCCGCCAGCCCTAACAACCCTTGCTCCCCGGAGCCTATCAAAGAGCTCAGAAATCAGGGGCAACGGGTACTTATTCTTAACGGTGATGGCATTAAGACCTCTGTAATCTATACACGGACGTAATTCTCCACTCTTCTTCTGCACGAAGAAGAACCCCGCTCCTGCTGGTGACACCAACTTCCTTATGAACCTTCTTGCCAGATTCTCCTGGATATATTGAGACATAGCCTCCGTCTCAGGAAGAGAGAGGGGATAGACCCTTCCTCGAGGAGGTTCTGCTCCAGGCAAGAGGTCAATAGGACAGTCGTAGGGACGATGGGGTGGCAGAGACTCTGCAGCCTTTTTAGAGAACACATCTGCATATGACTGATAACACTTGGGAAGAGGAGAAAGATCTGCGGGTATCTCTGTAGTGGCAACCTGAATGCACTCCCTGACACATTTGTCCTTACATGACTCACTCCAACCCAGTATCCTACCGGAGGTCCACTCAATATGAGGGGAGTGGGAACGGAGCCAGGGTACTCCCAGTAGGATTTCGTCTATTCCCTCGGGAAGGACGAGAAGGGAAATAATTTCCTGATGGGAAGGGGGTACACACAAAGTAAGAGGGACAGTCTGATCTGTAATTGGCGAGGGCAATGTCAACCCATTCACTACCCAGACAGTCACTGGTTTGTCGAGCGCTACCAGATGTATTGCGTGGCGACGAGCAAAGGTAGATGAAATGAAATTCCCCTTTGCTCCTGAGTCCACACAAAGCTCGACTGTAAGTGTGGAAGAGTCTACAGTGACTGTCCCTTTAAATGTCATCTTGGAGGAAAATGCCGCTGTCTCTAGTGAACCTCCTCCCAGGGCCACTAGATCGCTGTGGACATTTGTTAGCATAGTGTCCTGTCTGCTGACAAAGGTGACAGACCACGGATACTCGGACGGCCCGAGACTTAGGTCCTGCACGAGGAACCTCTGTGGCCTTTTGGGGTTCGGACGCCAGATCGGGGGATTCGAGAGGTTTGGCAAAGGTGGGAGCCAACCGAATCTTCTGCTTACACTGGGCACGCTCCAACCTCCGCTCGTGAAAATGGAGGTCGATGCGGGTAGATATGGAAATAAGCTTCTCCAGTGTGGCGGGAATCTCCTTGGTAGCCAAAGCGTCTTTAACATGGTCAGCCAGTCCTCGCCAGTAGACTGGAATGAGAACTTTATCCGACCAGTCTAGCTCTGAGGCCAGAGTCCGAAACTGGACGGAAAACTGACTGACCAAAGAGGAACCCAGTGCCAATGCCAGTAGTTGGAGCGCCGTATCGTGGGTGACCTGAGGTCCTAAAAAGACCTTTTAAGAGCCTCCAGGAAACGAGGAGCACTCCGCACCACACGAACGTCGCACTCCCACAGCGGCGTTGCCCACTCCAATGCTCTGCCTGAGAGTAGAGACAGTACAAAACCCACTTGTGCCCGATCCGTGGGGAAACGTGCAGCCAAAAGCTCGAGTGTATAGAGCACTGACTCACGAATCCCCGACATTGCTTGCTGTCACCGGCAAACTTGTCAGGAAGCGGGAGGTGGGATAATGTAGGGGCAGAGGTGGTAGAGGACAAACTGGCTGCAGCCACGCTAGCAGAACAGCGACTGTGGTAACATCCACAGCTGAGGTTGTGCGCTCAAGAGCCGCAAACCTACCCTCCAGCTGCTGGATGTACTGCGGTAGACGCTGGTCATCCGCCATTTTACTAGACAGACCCTGGCACTAGTGTTATGTTAAGGGCCTGCGGAACACACTTAATAGATATTAAGGAGAGGTGCGTTCGCAGCCCGGGGTCCATCGTGCAGGCAGAGCCTGCTGCTAGTATGATGGCGTAAATAGGTAGTATGAGCGAACTCTGTTATCCCGCAGAGTCGCAGATGTAAACACCGTAGCACTATATGGCTATATAAGTGGACTCTGTTAATTCACAGAGCCGCTGAAACAAAGACTGTGTCCTGTTAGACTCACAGGGAACACAGATGACTGTTAAGTGGATTGCAGTCTGTGGTCAAGCAATCAGAACCCTAGCAATAATCTCCTCACCGGAGTAGCCGGTATTCTTATGGCGTTTTCAGCCGAGCCCTGAACACGTGCATACAATCTCCTCACTAGTGTTGAGCGATACTTCCCGATATCAAGAAATATCGGATCGGATTGGATCGGACCGATACTCAAAAAGTATCGGGTATCGTCGTTTCCGATACCGGAAACCCAATGCATGTCAATGGGACAGAAATATCGTAACTAAAAAAAACCCTTTCTTTCCTTGTAAACACTAGATATACACACATAGAATACATATATATATATATATATATATATATATATACACAAAAACGCATTTTTTTTCTATGAATTTACACCTTTAATTAACCCCTACATGTGTGAAATTTTGCACACATACACTCATGTAATTGTTAGTGAAAACCATATATCAAACTTCATGAAATGACATGGTTAACTCTATGTAAACCATGTGTTATTTCATGTCGGGTCTGTAATTTCACAAAAGCCGGCAATTGAATTAGCGGCTATTATACTATGTAGAAGTGTATGTACTATAAATATATATATATATATGTGTCACAAATTCAATGACATGTATATATATTTATGAGGTGTAAAATTGTTGAAAAAAAATGCGTGGGCTCCCGCCCTGTTTTCTGAACCAGACAGACAAAGCCAGCAAGTGCGGGCAGATAATAGCCCAGAGAGGGACCATTATTTTTCGCCCCCCCTCCCCCCCGGCTACTAACATTTGCCCCCAGACACCCCAGAAAAGGCAAATCTATAATTAGATTCGCCCTTTCTGGCACTTTGCCCGTCTATTTCCATTGCCCTGTTCCTGTAGCAGTGGCGAATGGGTTAATAATTGGTTAAAGCCACCTTGCTATTGAAAGGTGACTTTAAGCCAGGTTAATAATTGAGAGCTGTCAATTAGGCAACTATCAATTATTAATCCTATTGTATGAAATAAAAATAAAACACACACACTTTAATTAAAAATCATTTTAATGAAATAAACACACAGTTTTTGACCATCTTTTATTTTACTGCCATTCCTTGCGAAGCCCTTGTTCACCTGTAATAAAAATAAAATAATAAAGCAACATTATTCTTACCTATCCGATGTTCAGTCAGGTCCCCCGATGTAATCCTTCTGAAAGGGTTAATGTTTACTGCAGGGACCGCAGCTAATGCTGACAGCCTTGCAGTAAACCCCCGACTGAATCATCTCCTCTCCTGGCTGACAGGAGAGGAAGTGGTTAGCATAATTGATTGCTTCCCACTTTCACTTCAGGTCAGCAAGGGACACCGCACAGCATCAGTGATGTCAGAGGGAATCCCGGCAGACCTGAAGTGAACTGATTAGCAAAAATAGGGGATCCCCTCGAAAAAAAAAATGGCGGGGGGTCACCCCTATTTTTGTTAACCAGCCTGATAAAGCAGACTACTGAGGCCTGATATTTTAGGCTGTTAAGGAGCCAATATCCATGAACCTTGCAAGCCTGATAATACCAGGCCACAGCAGTCTGCTTATCTTGGCTGGTTAACAAAAATAGGGGATTCCCTCAAAAAAAAATGGCGTGGGGGTCCCCCTATTTTTGTTAACCAGCCAAGTAAAAAGCAGACTGCTGCGGCCTGGTATTAAAAGACTGTCAAGGCCCATGGATTTTGGCCCTCAACAGCCTAAAAATACCAGGCTGCAGCAGCCCCACAATTGGCGCATCCAAAGATGCACCAATTGTGGCACTTTACCCGGCTCTTCCCACTTTCCCTGTAGCGGTGGCAAGCGGGGTAATAAGGGGTTAATGATTGAACGGTGACAATAAGCCCGGTTAATAATGGAGAGGCGTCAATAAGACACCAATCCATTATTAATCATAAAGTTTGTAATTTTTTTAAAAAAGACACAGCCAGAATAAAGTCTTTTAATGAAATAAAACACCACACAGTTTTCATTATTTTTATTCCACGCTCATCCTGCGACGCCATCGATCTATTGTAAAAAAACAAAAATAACAAACCAACACAAATACTCCCTGTCCGACGCAGTCCAAAATAACGAGTGTCCCACGATGAGTCCAGCTCTGCTACATCTGGATGCCAGGCTGAGCCTGACATCCCGACGCAGCAGATCTGCTTACCAGAGGAGATTCCCCAGCTGTGATGTCAACCGGACTGCTTTACGGCCAGCTGTCGCGAGAGTACAGCTGGCCGAGATTACCCAGTACCCGGCAGCACGTGCAGTTATCGCGAGAAGCTGCACGTGACCGCCAGGGAGAGGGTAATGGCGGCCATCCTAGAGGACGTGACCACCAAGTATATTCTGCCAGGTAAGTGCTGACTCTGCTGAGTCCTTACTCCTGACAGACCCGACCGAAACGGACAGTGACAGTGACACTTTCGGGAAGTTCCTGTGTCACGTACTTCGTTCTGTGACACAGGATCTCCCCATAGACTTTACAGGAAAATTCCGATTCCGGTATCCGATATGCAAAAAATATCTGATCTCAGAATCGGAATTCCGATACAGCGAATATCGGCTGATACCCGATATTTGCGGTATCGGAATGCTCAACACTACTCCTCATCAGAGGTGCCGGTATTCTAGGGGCTTATTTCAGCCAGACCTAACCACATGCATACATGACCACACTGGCACAAGCACGTAACAGATTTGACACTAGCGCGCCGCCATGCGGTCATGCCTACCTTTTATAGTAGCTGCCAGAGAACCTTTCAGAAAAGGACCAATGGGAAAGCTGCTCCAGAACTAAAGCAGCCTCAGGACCTTCCTGGAGGACCAATGGGAGTCGGTGCAGTACCCGACCATGTGACCCCTGATCTCCTATGAGAGATCTTACCCTGAGCATGCTCAGAAGGGAACACACAGGACTTAGTCCCAACTACGTCTGCTTGCCGCTGACCTGCATTGGTTACAATGGCAGAACCTGAGGAGGCAGCAGTCATCCTCTGCACAGTATTAGACTGGGCAAGACGCTGGGACCGACGTCTCTGCTGAGCAGACTCCACTGCGGTTGGAGACGGATGGGGGACTGCAGCGGGGATGGCTCGATATTCCCCTTGTGCAGCAATGGGAACTCGATCCCTAACACCATGTTTACTAGAACTTTTGTGTAAGAAACGTTTTGACAAAAAAATTATAAAGAATTATATAGAATGCATATATTGGACATTTTAAGCCTGTGTACTTACTTTTTTGTTGTTTTTTGCACATAATTATAATGTTTTGAAATATTCACATCTTAGGCTGCGTTCCCACTGGCGATGTGGTCCGCCAGGAGGGGATCCGTAATGTATCTGACCTCCTGGTAACTCCAGTTTAAAGCTGCCGGAAAGCCGGGATTCCGCCTGCCTTAGCTGGGGTCACCAGGAGGTCAGATCCATTACGGATCCCCTCCTGGAGGACCCCAGCGCTAGCATCCTTACTTTGCAATTTTCAAATAACTTTGAAAAGTATTTTTATTTTAGTTATTCCATGTTATTTGCACTGACACTAAGTGGAATGACCATGTAGACAGTTCTGTGAAGGGTTATCAGTAGTGTTGAGCATTCCGATACCGCAAGTATCGGGTATCGGCCGATATTCGCGTTATCGGAATTCCGATACTTAATTCCGATACTTTTTCCATATCGTATACCGGAATCGGAAGTTCCCATAATTCTTTGAGAGGCAATGTGATTTTAGTCAGCCAATGAGGAATCCTACGAAGTGTGGGCACATCCTGTGATGCTGCGGTCATCTTAACTAATGGCATGGCTGTGATTGGCTGCTGAAATGATGTCAGAATGCACTATAAAAGGCGCCGCCGCCATTTTAGCGTCACTGTGCTGTGAACTCAGTAAGGGACAGAACGCTACTCTGCTCACTCTGAGGGACAGTTAGATATTGCGATTTTGTGTACTACTGTGCTTGAGGCAGGCTAGTTTACCAACCGCTGTGTAAAGCTTCATTTTGCCAGTGTTGTTTTAACAGCTCTGTGCAAGGTGTGTGTGTGACAGTGCAGGTGACGCTGCAGTTTGCTCTGCATCCACCGCTGTTTGTAGGCATCTGCACGTGTCCCTTTTTTTTTTTTTTTTTTTTTTTATTTTATTTAGTGGAATTGGTGCAGCTCCATTATATTAGAAAAAAATCAAATCTATTAGTGTGACGTGCTTCCATCCGTATACAATACATTGGTTGCAAACACTATAGAAGTACAGAAAGGAGCTTTTCACAGATTGTGGACAGTTGTGTTTCAGTGTTCACTTCAGTCTGTGTTTTTTACTTTTTTGAGTGCAGATCACGCTCCAGTTACATGTTCAAGCACTGCTGCTTGTACTCTGCTGAGCGTGTCTCAGTGGCTCATCCTTTTCATTTATCTCCAATTGGTTCTGCTACATTCCATTTAAAATAAATCTAATCTATTAGTGTGACGCGCTTCCATCCGTATACAATACATTGGTTGCAAACACTATAGAAGTACAGAAAGGAGCTTTTCACAGATTGTGGACAGTTGTGTTTCAGTGTTCACTTCAGTCTGTGTTTTTTACTTTTTTGAGTGCAGATCACGCTCCAGTTACATGTTCAAGCACTGCTGCTTGTACTCTGCTGAGCGTGTCTCAGTGGCTCATCCTTTTCATTTATCTCCAATTGGTTCTGCTACATTCCATTTAAAATAAATCTAATCTATTAGTGTGACGCGCTTCCATCCGTATACAATACATTGGTTGCAAACACTATAGAAGTACAGAAAGGAGCTTTTCACAGATTGTGGACAGTTGTGTTTCAGTGTTCACTTCAGTCTGTGTTTTTTACTTTTTTGAGTGCAGATCACGCTCCAGTTACATGTTCAAGCACTGCTGCTTGTACTCTGCTGAGCGTGTCTCAGTGGCTCATCCTTTTCATTTATCTCCAATTGGTTCTGCTACATTCCATTTAAAATAAATCTAATCTATTAGTGTGACGCGCTTCCACCCGTATACAATACATTGGTTGCAAACAATATAGAAGTACACAAACGGGCCTTTCACAGCTACTGAACATGGGTTTTTAATTTTTAACTAAAATATGTATTTTTTCAAATGACACAAATATAAGTAATGTTGAAGAGGAATAGTCCTACATCCATTGTTTGCACAATATTACAGGTGTACATCATGTCCCTTAATCAACAATGTATTATTATATTTACTTGTATGCTTTTATTTAAAAGCCAAGAACACAGAAGGATAACCTTCGCACTGCAGCTGTTGTCAAAGTTCAACCCACATTATGCACTTCCAACATTGCAGCATTTGAGGCATGATGTGAGTTGGATTGGTCAAAGTTATGGAGTGAGAAGGTTCACCATCAGTACCCTATAGCATAAGTATGCTTTTGTGTTAGCATTTGTGTTAGACATGTGGATATCTGCCATAATATGTCACAATTATTTAGTTACAGATTTGTTACCAACACTAATCATTGAATGGTTTTAAATTTGACGTTTCACTTGTTTACAGCTTAGAAATAAGGGTGTAGCCTGATATCTATGTGTAGCACTAGCCACTTTAACATGTCATGTTTTTTTAAACATGTGTAGCTAGGTAGCAGTAATTTTTGCCGGACACACAGCAGGGGAACAGCAGGCGTTACTGAACCCCACTATCACTATAGCTTGTGTATTGGTCTGTGGACACGACACTTCTGAGCAGCAACTGGCAGTGTTGTAGCCCAGGGAGTATAGCTCAGGTGGTAGAAAGATGAACATAACAGGAGACATGGAAAACGTTGCCAACCAGTTAGTTAATCTGAAACCGGACAGGCAAATTCAGGCGAGATCCATGCCTAGTTCATTTTCAGAAAAGTAAGCCGTTCTACATTATCGTAGGATAGTCGCATGCAACGGTCTGTTAGTACACCACCTGCAGCAGTAAAGACGCGCTCCGATAATACACTGCCAGCAGATCAAGCCAGCACCTCCAATGCATACTGGCTAAGCTCTGGCCATGTATCCAGCTTAGAGACACAAAACTTGAATGGGGAAGAGCCATCTGGGAGTACACTGAGAGGGCAAGACATGTAGTCTGTCACCATCTTACGGAAATGTTGCCTCCTGCTGACTGGAGCCGTCTCGGATGGTGTAGACATTGGTGGCGCTGCCACAAAACTTCGACACATTTGGAACATACTGTTCTTGCCCTGTGCAGAGGCGCTGCTTGTGCTCCCTCTTGTTGCAGAGCTGTCTCCACTGCCTCGACGCACAGAGCTGCTTTGTAAATCAGTAGCAGCAGCAGTGCTCTCGGCTGGAATGGAGAACATTATGGATTGCACCAGTGTGTCTTGGTACTTCCGCATTTTACGCTCCCGGTTCAACGGTGTGATGAGGCTTTGTAAGTTGTCCCGGTAGCGAGGGTCTAGGAGGGTGTACACCCAATAATCAGACGTGGTGTGAATGTGTTCGATGCGGCGGTCGTTTCTCAGCCACTGCAGCATGAAATCAACCATGTGCTGCAGACTCCCAACTGGCCAAGAAACGTTGTCCCCTGCAAGAGGCGTCATCTCCGCCTGCTGTGCATCACCCCACCCTTGGTCTACATACTGACTAGAGCATTGTCTACCTCCCTCTGGAGCGATGTCTTCCTCCTCCATTGACTCCTCCTCATCCTCCTCACAAAGTCCTTCAAATACATATAAATTTACAAAATTTAAAACTCAAAATTTAAAAACTTTGTATCATAATTCTGTAACATCAGTTTATGGAAACACAATAGCATTACAAAAGGATAGACAAAAAATGTACATTATGTGCTTTGTAAATACATTAAAAGTTTGTAATGGTTATGAAAATATAGACAGCGACTCTGGAGGTTCAATTGTTGATACAGCATGGTACTTTGAAAGTCCTCCAGCCCTTTGTGAGGAACCACGTTGCGCTGACTGTCCAGAAGGTGATGGAATTTGTGACTCCTCATCCTCCACCTCTTCCAAAACCTCATGCCTTAGTGCTTGCAGTGTTTTTTGAAGCAGGCAGATAAGGGGGACAGTCAGGCTGACTAGTGCATCATCTGCACTCGCCATCCGCGTTGACTCATCAAACGCACGCAAAACGTGGCAGATATCCTTCATAGAGTTATTCGCCACTCATTACACTGGCAGTGGCTGCCCATTCATTATAGGATCCAATTCTAATTACTGGTTCTCACCAACATAGCTCTCCACAGCGCAGCACCCCCCTACATCTCCTCCCTTATTTATATTTATCGGCCTAACCGACTGCTGCACTCTGCAAACGACCTTCGACTAACCTCTGCACTAATCCGTACCTCCCACTCCCAACTCCAAGACTTCACCCGCGCTGCGCCAATCCTCTGGAATGCTCTACCCCAAGAAATTAGGACTATCCGCAATTTGGATGGTTTCAGGCGCTCCCTCAAAACACATTTGTTCACAGTGGCCTATCACATTCACTAATCAAAGTCATTCTATGTGTAATTCTGTGTGTGTAGCCCATTCACTATCTCCATGCATCCCTCACTTCCTTAAAATGGCTGGACCATCATTGTAAAAACACCATTGTATATAAACACCTGTACTTTGTATCTCCCACACCTCATTGTAGATTGTAAGCTTTCACCAGCAGGGGCGGCTGATTTTGCTTTAATTATTGTATTGTTAACGTTGTTACTTATGACTCGTGTTTTGAAACTGTTAAACTGTAAAGCACTGCGGAATATTATGGCGCTATATAAATAAATAATATTATTATTCTTATTATAGAGGCCCACTCAGTAGTGGTGAAGTGTGAACGCCGCAAATTGCGAGTTGACTGCGCCTGATGCAGCTGATACTCCATTACTGTTGGCTGCTGCTCACACAACCGCTCCAACATATGTAACGAGGAATTCCACCTGGTGGGTACGTCACATATAATGCGATGTTCATGAAGGTGAAATCTGCGTTGCAGAGCTGCAATCAGCGATCTGGCCATGCTGGAACGTCGCAAGTGAGCGCACTCTAGGCGGACCTTGTGCAGCAGTGCATCAAGATCCGGATAGTCCCTCAAAAAACTCTGCACGACCAAGTTGAGCACATATGACAGACATGGTATGTGAGTGAGGTTGCCAAGGCCCAGAGCTGACACCAGATTTCGGCCATTGTCACACACTACCAAGCCTGCCTGTAGATTCTCTTCCAAAAACCACACGTCGCTCTCCTGCTTTATGGCATTACAGAGCTCCTGCGCTGTGTGGCTAAGATTCCCCATGGAAATTAATTTCAGGATGGCCTGTTGACATTTGGACACGGCTGTGCTCATATCGGTCGCAACAGGTAAACGTTCACGGGTCCATGTGGAGGTAGACCGTGACGGCTCCTGCAGCGATGATTCTGAGGAACTGGAATAGGAGGAGGAATCAATGTGTACAGACTTGATTCCTGCAATCCTTGGAGTTGGCAGAACACGTACAGCGCCACTCGCAAGATCAGTACCCGGCTGCACAACATTGACCCAATGGGCAGTGAGGGAAAGGTATTGTCCCTGGCCATGGGTGTTAGAACCCTCTTGTTAGGTTTTGTTTCAGTTTGCTGGTCACATGACCTTTTTTCCCTATTTAGTCTGGCTCCGCCCTTCTGGCTTTGCTTGACTTCATTGTATTATCTACTGTTAAGCTAGCCGGGTGCTTAGGTGCCTTAATCTGTGAGTTTTGCTTGATGTTAGGATCACAAAGTATTTATTTTTCTGTTTAATTATCCATGCTACAATTTATGTTAGGACTAGGAGGTGTCCACCTTTTCTCCCAGTCCCTAGATCTTGTAGGGATTACTCCCTCGCAACTATAGGTCTTCGTTCACACTAGATGAGGACTTTAGCGGGTCTGGTCGCAGGATCAGGTTCCCCGTTACATCGTAGGGATTCAGCTTAGTTGTATTGTAGGGACAGAATTCCCTTCTTTCCTTACTGGTTGTAGCAGATCATAACAATGGGTACTGGTCCACGCATCGGTGGTCAGGTGGACCTTGCTACTGAGGGCTTTTAGTAGCGCATGTTTAATTTTTCCCTCAACATGCTTTTGCAGACCAGGGACGGCTTGCCTGCTGAAATGAAATCGGCTTGGCACATTGTATTGTGGGATTGACAATGATATTCAGTTACGGAAACTGTCTGTCTCCACCAGCCTGAATCACAGCATTTCAAGGGACAGGAGTTTTGCAATGCCAGCATTCAGAGCCTGTGCTCGTGCATGGTTTGCGGAGTATGGCCGTCTTTTATCCCATGCCTGTGCTACCGCTGGCTGTTTTGTGGCCTGGGAGTGTGAGGATGACAGGGAACTTGCTGCTGTGTGTGGAATAACAGTTTGTCTCTGGACAACAGTGGCCGAGGTTCTTCCATGGCGATCCTGTGAGGAAGCATAACCAGCTGTGTGTGAGCTCGATGAAGAGGCTTCAACACAACCTGAAGATGTAGGTGCTGCTGTAGGTTGGCCTACATCTCCAGTGTGTCTTTGTAACTCAACTACGTGCTTTGTCCGCACATGTTTCCACATATTTGTGGTATTGAGGTGACTGACACTTTTAGCTATTTTTAATTTTTGATTACACAGCTTGCATTTCACATAGCAAATATCATGTGCAAGTGTGTGAAAAAAGGACCACGCAGTGCAAGTCCTGGGAGCGCACGTTTTGACTTTTGGAAGACAACTGCTCCGAACAGGTGCCAAACTGGAGGCTACAGGCAACCGAGTCTGCAGCCTAACTCTCCCTCCTGTTTGTACCGTTGGGGCAATGTCTTCCTCTATCTTCCTTCTATCACTAACCATTTCTCTAGGCCTCTCCCAGCTTTCAACCAAAGTACTGGTTCTCACCCACAAAGCTCTCCACAGTGCAGCACCCCTCCTACATCTCCTCCCTCATTTCTATCTATCGGCCTAACCGACTGCTGCGCTCTGCAAACGACTTTCGACTAACCTCTGCACTAATACGTACCTCCCACTCCCGACTCCAAGACTTCTCCTGCTCTACGCCAATCCTCTGGAATGCTGTACCCCAAGAAATTAGGACTATCCACAATTTGCATGGTTTCAGGCGCTCCCTCAAACACATTTGTTCAGAGCGGCCTATCACATTCACTAATCAAAGTCATTCTATGTATTCTGTGTAAGTGTGTGTGTGTCTCTAGCCCATTCACTATCTCCATCCCTCAGTCCCTTAAGATGGCTGGAACATCATTGTAAATGCACCATTGTATATAAACACCTATACTTTGTATCTCCCCCATCTCATTGTACATTGTAAGCTGTCACGAGCAGGGGCGACTTATTTAGCTTAAATTATTGTATTGTTAACGTTGTTACTTATGACTTGTGTTCTGAAACTGCTAAACTGTAAAGCGCTGCGGAATATGATGGCGCTATATAAATAAATATTATTATTATTCCTCTGAGCTGCTCCCACCACCTTCCTGTTCTTCATGCCATGTTGGGTATTGGACCTCATCATCTCCACTACCCTCTTCCAACACCTGCTGTTGGGTGGTCTGGCCAGCACCATGCTCAACAGAAACTGGCACCTGGGTCTCATCATCATCATCACATGCGTTCTGCGGTGTGCTGACCATCGGCACTGTCTCACCCGCCTCTTCAGATTCAGAGAGACACAGCTGTTGCGCATCACTGCATACTCCCTCTTCTTCACATTACAGAATGCTGCTTGGCTGGGCCCCTGTTTGCAAGCCAATAGATTCTGAGAACAGAAGCAGACACTCAGCTGGCTCCTGTACAGAACTCTCTGACTGCCTGGGCAATTTGCCAGGCGGTGAAGAGACAGATGGTTGCCCAACAGTGCTGTGGTCCTGAGAGGAGGTGGAAGCAATTGAAGTCGATGCATTGGCTGAGATCCAAACAACAACGGCTTCAATTTGTTCTTCCCGCAGCAGGGGGGTACTCCGAGCTCCTACAAAAGTGCGCATAAAGGAACGCTCACGGCCCGGGGAAAACTGGTGGATGCTGTGTCACTGGGGGCCGCAGCAGCCACAGAATCCCCACGTCCTCTCCCTGAAGAAACTCCACGACCACGTGCCTTACTCCCTGCCTTCTTCATCTTGGTAGATTGATAAAGAAAGTCTGAAAAGTTATAAGGCCTAAGTGTGGTTATTCCGCAGAGACTGCAGTGAACACTGCACACAACTGTTCAGTAGGTGTGAAAGGCCCCTTTGTGTACTTCTATAGTGTTTGCAACCAATGTATTGTATACGGATGGAAGCGCGTCACACTAATAGATTTTATTTATTTGTAATAGAATGGAGCAGCAACAATTAGAGAAAAATTTCAAGGATGTGCCAGTGACACACGCTCAGCAGACTACAACCAGCAGTGGTTGAAGAACTAACTGGAGCGTGATCTGCACTCCAAAAAGGAAAACCTCAGACTACAGTGAACACTGCACACAACTGTTCACTACCCAACGCGTCTCAGCAGGAAGGCAGTCTGTGCGTCAAAACAAAGGCGCAAGCATACATCCACGTACCCTGTTTATAAAGCTATATAAAAAAAATTATGTAGTAGTGACGCACACTTTATTGAGGTACAGTATTACATCGCCATTCACCATCTGTGGCTATGCAGTCTCATCTATATATACCTTATCTATCCGTTGTCATGCTTGCAAGTCGACAGTCAGGCATAAATAGCAATTTTCGCTATGCACTATGCACTTTTTAAAGGTTATGTTTGTTAATAAACATGATTATTGCCACATATTATGAGTATTACATGATGGAAATTGTATAATTTTGTATAAACTGTTTAGTGACATTATTCAGCAAATGTAACATTTTAGTAATGTCACAGATAACTTGTAATGCTGATGATGTTTTTAAGTCAGACATTCATTGTCTATACAATAAAAATGGTGTACATACTGTTACTTATCCATCATTAATGGATTCAGATATGTACTTGTATGCTTTTATGTACAACCGTATAGCAGATTCCTTAACTAATTTATTTTGTGGTTTGCATTGCTGTTCAACATGTTAATGTATGTGTTTATGTTTGTCAATTCTTTATTTATCTAGATATTAGTTAAATGAAATCATCATCTTATGGTAGTAAAGGTTATCTTTCTCTTGTTTGAAGTATAGACATTTAAAATTGACAGGTAACAAGGAAATTACTTGATCTAGTATTTAAACATCCTCCTTGACCCTGGGCTCCAACACCGCCAGTTGTTGCTCGGAAGTGCTGTTAGCACAGTCAACACTTGCTCCTGTGTTACTGGGGTTCAGTAACGTCAGCTGGTCCTCGGTTGTGCCATTGGCTCTTTTCCTTCTGCTGCCCCTCCGGGTTCCAGCACAGTCAGCTGGTCCTCGTTACTTGCATTGGCTCTTGTACCTTCTGCTACCCCTCCGGGTTCCAGTACCGTCAACTGGTTCTCCGCAGTGCCTTTGGTCTAGGTGCCTCCATCTCGGTATCCGAGTTCCAGCAACGTCTGCTGGTCCTTGGTAGTGCTTTGGAGCACAGGTACCTCCTGCTTAGTAACCGTGTCCCAGTAACGTCAGCTGGTCCTCGGTTGTGCCATTGGCTCTTTTCCTTCTGCTGCCCCTCCGGGTTCCAGTACCGTCAACTGGTTCTCCGCAGTGCCTTTGGCCTAGGTGCCTCCATCTCGGTATCCGAGTTCCAGCAACGTCTGCTGGTCCTTGGTAGTGCTTTGGAGCACAGGTACCTCCTGCTTAGTAACCGTGTCCCAGTAACGTCAGCTGGTCCTCGGTTGTGCCATTGGCTCTTTTCCTTCTGCTGCCCCTCCGGGTTCCAGTACCGTCAACTGGTTCTCCGCAGTGCCTTTGGTCTAGGTGCCTCCATCTCGGTATCCGAGTTCCAGCAACGTCTGCTGGTCCTTGGTAGTGCTTTGGAGCACAGGTACCTCCTGCTTAGTAACCGTGTCCCAGTAACGTCAGCTGGTCCTCGGTTGTGCCATTGGCTCTTTTCCTTCTGCTGCCCCTCCGGGTTCCAGTACCGTCAACTGGTTCTCCGCAGTGCCTTTGGTCTAGGTGCCTCCATCTCGGTATCCGAGTTCCAGCAACGTCTGCTGGTCCTTGGTAGTGCTTTGGAGCACAGGTACCTCCTGCTTAGTAACCGTGTCCCAGTAACATCAGCTGGTACAAGATTGTGCTACAAATACAAGATACGGAACAAGAGACACAAGAACAATAAGCAGAAGATCTAAAAGCAGAAGAACATGAAGTATAAGACCAAAATGAAGAGCAAAATATATGCTCTAAATTCTAAGCAGAAGAAGACTAAGCAGTGTATGGGGGTGAGTCCGTTCCTCCTCGTGGTGCCCCTGGAAAATGCCTGCTGCTGCAGGCTAAACTGAACACGGACAAATACTGTTGTAATTTAAATCTTTTGTGACAGCAAGAACGGAAGGATGAAAAATTCATACTTTGACAGATTACAAGTACAGGATTCTCTGTCACAAATAAGAATATGATGAAGAAGATGAAGCAGAATATGAATAAGAATAATAGTTTAATAAGAAGAATATGAGTAATGTTAACAAAGATGAATAGCAAGAAGTTTAAGAAGAAGATAAAGAAGGTGAAGATGAAGAATAATTTGATGAAAAAGATGATGCTGCAGAAGATTATGAAGGAGAAAGTGTGTGAAAAGTTAAAAAGGTGAAGATGAAGAGCATGGAAGTTGTGTAATATACATATTTGCCAAAATATAAAAAACGTTAACATTGTCAATTTCTTCGTCAATCCGAACATCTTTAAAAAAAAAAATATTTATGCTATTCCATTTGATTGGGTTAAACATCTATGCCTTTAATGTCTCCTCAACCTTCCCCAATACATTCTACATTACTCTTTCTTGTTTTCCTTCATGTACAATTAACCAACAAGGCAACAATGGTTTTTTTTTAATTTCGATATTTTGTTCCCATAGACTTACATGGGACTTCCGGTATCGATATCGGGTATCGCCGATATTTTAGTGATATCGGCGATACCATTCCGATTCCGATACTTTAGGATATCGGAAAGTATCGCTCAACTCTAGTTATCAGTAAGGGTGAAGGATGCATTAGCCCTGTATGAATATATGCAAAAATATTTATTCACAATGTAGACATGGAAGGGGAGAAAATAAGGTGAAAGCGACTAAATACAAATTGACGTTGCGACCCTTCCGGGTCTTTTTCAAAGAGTTGCTAGAACAAATCTAAATAACAAAACAAATTAATATACAGTGACAAAAATTGAAAATACAAAGCACATCCTTAGGGAGAATAAAAATAAAAAATAAAAAATGAGCAATCAGCAATGGAAAGAAAGAATAGAGAAAAAGAAAGAATAGAGAGAGAAAGAAAGAATAGAGAGAATGAAAGAATAGAGAGAAAGAATAGAGAAAGAAAGAATAGAGAGAGAAAGAAAGAACAAAGGGAGAAAGAAAGAGGGGAAAGAACAAAGAGAGAAAGAAAGAACAGAGGGAGAGAGAGAAAGAAAGAGGGGAAAGAACAGAGAGAAAGAACAGAGAGAAAAAAAAAAAGAACAGAGAAAGAAAGAAAGAAAAAAAGGGGAATGAAAGAACAGAGAATGAGAAAGGACAGAGAGAGAAAGAAAGAAACAGAGAGAGCAAGAAAGAAAGATTAGAGAGAGAAAGAAAGAACAGAGAGAAAGAAACAGAAAGAGAAAGAAAGATTCTATAAAGATACTACAGCAGTCCGGCTTCCATTGTAGTGCCCACCTGAGCCTCCCGATGCAGGACATATCATGATCCGCTCACATGGCCGACATCCCCGATTCCAAGGCGATCCTGCTGTCCGCGCTGTCGGAGGAGGACACGGTGATGGATCTGAAGCATTCCCTGAAGTGCCTCCATGGTTCCGTCACAATCTCCTCCCGAAATTACCTCATTTCCGTTCAGCTTCCAAAATGTCACTTCCGGTAGAACGTCACATGCGAATGTTAAAGTGCGCCTCGGGGCTCCACCGTGTACTCCTGTGTGCTCGGGAAAAGTAAGCTCCCAGCCGGGACAGCGGGGCAGACTCTCAAAATCGGGACTGTCCCGCTGGATTCGGGACAGTTGGGAGGTATGAATGCTCCCCACCACACACCTTGTACACGCACGGCTCCGCACAGCTCATACACACATGGTTCCGCTCCGTACACCTTGCACACACACGGCTCCACTCAGTACACACATGACTACACTCTGTAAACCTTGTACACAGATGGCTCTGCTCCACTCCGTACACAAACGGCTCAGTTCCGTACATTTCGTACACACAGGTTTCTGTTTCGTACACCCCGTACACTCGCGTCTCCGCTCCGTACACACACTGCTCCGTAAACTTCATACACACAGGGCACCATTCTGTACACTTTGTACACACACGGCTCTGCTCCGCACACCCCATACACATGTGGCTTCGCTCCGTACACTTTGTACACACACGACTCTGCTCCGCACACCCCATACACATGTGACTCCGCTCCGTACACTTTGTACACACACGGCTCCGCTCCACACACTCCATACACATGCGGCTCTGCTCACGGACACGGGACCTCCATATACAGTGATGGACACATGGCCCCCATACACAGTGACGAACAGACACTGGCCCCCATACACAATGATGGACGAACACGCATACACAGTGATGAACAGACAATGGCCCCCATACAGTGATGGAGAACACGGGGCCCCCCATACACTGTGACAAACAGACACTGGCCCCCATACTCAGTGATGAACGGACACGGGGCCCCCATACACAGTGACGAACAAACACTGACCCCATACACAGTGATGGACGGACACGGGACCCCCCGTACACAGTGACGGACAGACACGGGGCCCTCATACACAGTGACGGACGGACATGGTGCCCCCATACACAGTGACGGATGGACACGGGGCCCCCATACACAGCGACAGATGGATATGGGGCCCCCATAGACAGTGACGGACAGACACGGGACCCCCATACACACGGACGGACGGACCCGGGACCCCATATACAGTGACGGACACTGGCCCCCCATATACAGTGATGGACAGACACACACACTCCACAATGAGCTTCCATCACAGAGCACCAGAAATTCATCACTTATTCACTTAGTTAACAGTGTTTACCAGAAGCTGCCTGCAAAAATCTCCACAGCACAGAGCACTGCCCTATGACTGGAAGCCCCGCCCATCAGCCATTACCAGCCAATTGCAATTTAGTAAAAAGCACCAATAGCAGAAGAGGTCTTAACAGATTGTGCCTTTCTTTTGTAAAAAACGGGCTGTAATTGGTCGGGCTCGGAGGCAGGCAATGGTGGTGGGTCGGTGAGTCAGTAGTGCAGTGTGCTGCTGATATAGATAACTGCTTCTGGTGCTGGCAGGTGCTGTGATGCGAGTTATCATGTGCTGTGTCTGTACTATGGAATGAGCGATAGTGTCAGTGTGACACTGTAGGAGATGGCTGCAGGCTGCAGCTTCTCTTACACTCTGATGCTATTGGTGCACACACTTCACAAAGCAGACGCAGATGGGTTAAGAAGGAGGCAGGCAGGGGCTGGGGGCGGGGCCCGCCGGAGGTTTGTCCGGTGTCCCGGTGCCTCAGTCCGACCCTGCTCAGGAGTGAAGGTGGAGGAGGAGGAAGATGAGGAGATTACATTGCGGCTTTCCGCACAGACATGAAGTGATGCTACCACGACAAGCACTGCTTCCTCAGCCTCAACTCTGGCTGTGTCAAGCAGTGGTCGTGAGTCTACAGTTTGCAGGGGCGGCAAGTGTTACCTAGTCTGGGCCTTTTTTGAGTCAAACGATGACGCAAGTCATGTTATCTGCCAACTACGCTAAAAAATGACTCACTTGATGCAAAAACTGCAATAATTTGACTACTACAAGCATTAATCGGCACATGCACGATCAACATGCATTTTTCTGGGAATTTTACTGTGTTAAAATGTGGACTAGCGGTCCTCGCCAACCCCCCGCCATCCCATCAACCACATTTGCCTCTTCTTCCTTCTCCATCACCATGGCAAGAATTCTTACACAGGTCCTAGAGTCAGGATGAGTGAGAGCCAATCAGGCAGTGTTGAAATTAATGCACACATGGTCAAAATTGTTGGTACCCCTCGGTTAATGACAGAAAAACCCACAATAGTAAAAGAAATAACTTGAATCTGATAAAAGTAATAATAAATAAAAATCTATGAAAATTAACAAATGAAAGTCAGACATTGCTTTTCAACAATACTTCCACAGAATTAAAAAAAAATAAATAAAACTCATGAAATAGGCCTGGACAGAAATGATGGTACCCCTGAAAATAATGTGACAAAAGGGACATGTTAAATCAAGGTGTGTCCACTATTTAGCATCACAGGTGTCTACAATCTTGGAATCAGTGAGTGGGCCTGTATAGAGGGCTACAGATACTCACTGTGCTGTTTGGTGACGCGGTGTGTATCACACTGAACATGGACCAGAGGAAGTGAAGGAAAGAGTTTTCTCAGGAGATTAGAAAGAAAATTATGGACAAACATGTTAAAGATAAAAGTTATAAGACAATCTTCAAGCAGCTTGATGTTCCTGTGACTACAGTTGCACATATTATTCATAAATTTAAGCTCCATGGGACTGTAGCTAATCTCCCTGGACGTGACTGCAGGAGGAAAATTTATAACAACTAAAAGAGACTGATAATACGAATGGTAGCAAAAGAGCCCAGAAAAACTTCTAAACAGATTAAAGGTGAACTTCAAGCTCAAGGAACATCAGTGTCAGATCGCACCATCTGTTGTTGCATGAGCCAAAGTGGACTTTATGGGAGATAGTAACATAGTAACATAGTTATTAAGATTGAAGGAAGACTTTAAGTCCATCTAGCTCAACCCATATCCTATCCTAACTAGTGTTGAGCGATACGATAATGCAAATATCGGCTATCGGCCGATATTAGCTCTATCGGCCTTTCGATAATTCGTTTCGATATTTTCGTCTTATCGAATACCGGAATCGGATTTGTCACTGTCACTGTGAGTGTCCGTCGGTCGGGTCTGTCAGGAGTCAGCGGCACTTACCTGGCAGAAGATCTCCGGCGGTCACGTCCTGGACTGCTTGATGGCCGCCATTATCTTCTCCCTGGCGGTCACATGCAGTTTTTCGCGATAACTGCAGTGACTGCAGGGTAATCCCGGCCGTAAACCAGTCCGATGACGTCACCGCCGGGGAAGCAGGTAATCAGCTGTGCTGCGCCGGGATTCTGATGTAGCAGAGCTGGATCGTCGTGGGACACTCGTTACTATGGACTGCGTCGGTCAGGTGGTATACTTTTTTTTTTTTTCATTTTTTTACAGGAGATCGATGGCGTCGCAGGATGAGACTGTAATAAAAGTAATGAAAACTGTGGTTTTTTTTTATTAAATTAAAAAACTTTTTTATAAACATTCACCCGTCCGGGTACATAAACAATTTAACTATTTATCAACAATTTAACTATTTACATACAGGGACCCTGTCCGGGTTATTTATACTTCTTTGGCAGGGGTGTTCCAGGTACCACCTGGTACTCTTCTGATGCTTGCCAAACATCCGAGGCACCAAGGACCACCAGGACCTGATGACGTCATGTGGCCTGTACAGTCAAGTCGTGACCCGCTATCTGGGTCTGTGTGGCCACCTCTTTCATCTCCCTCCGGGTCTGGAACCCTATGTCCCGGGCTGAACGAACCCCAGGGGGCCTAACAGGCGCCGGGTACGGGCCAGCTATACTTATCATGTCCATAGCTGGGGCTGCTGAGGAGACCACTGAGGGAGGCTTGGGAGATTTACGGCGTGGGGTGGGCACTTTTGCAGAGGCCTGGATGTGGGAGGCTGAAGGCTCCGAGGGTCTCACAGGTTCCTGACACACTGGGGAGTAGGGGTCGCACCTGGTAACATTTAGGGCGTACCATCCATTGTAACCCCAGTGTCGGGTGTAAGTCACCAAGTCTCCTGGCAACAGGTCCCTCCCCGGGTGTCCTTCTGGGAGGTGAGCCTCCACGTCCCGCCGGTTCACAAAGACTTCTAAATAAAGTCCAGGCTCCTTGATGAAGCCCCAACCACCTTTCAATTTAAAGCTCCGTACTGCACCCTTACAACGCGGCTCACACAGGGTTCCTTTATCCTTTCTCATCCGGTCCTTATCTGCCCGGTCCTTCTCCAGGTTACGTTGCCGAAGTTTTAGGGTTTCTCGCTGCTCCCTTTGTCGCTCTGCTTCCCGCTCCCAACGTCTCCACTCTTCCTCCTGACGCCAGTTGAAATTCTCCTCCACCCGCAGCTCCATGTCTCCACCACTCCACTGCAGCTTACAGTGTCTGGTTTGCGGCAGCTCTCCTGTCGTCCCCCAGTCCTGGCGGCGCTCCCCTGCGGAGGAAGCAGACGGCTCTAAATCAGATGACAGTCGGGGCTCCGGTACAGGCAGGTAGTGCTCTGGTGCCTGCGCGGCCTCCTCCATGAGGACGGGTGTCGCTTCTTCTGTCTCAGCGACGGGGGCAGACAGCGGGATCTGGGGTGCTGACGGTGCTGCGGTTTTTGCAGGAACGGGTGCCTCCACTGCGACAACATCAACCGGATCACATTGCAAGGACTCCTACTAGAACGGGTGCCTCACCTTCCGGTACAGACACTTCAGGTAAGAGGGATTGGCGCCGCTCCAAGTTTAGTTTTAGGGCACGCCAGCTGGCTTCCATCCTGGCGACCTCCTCCCGGTGCCGGGCCAGGCCTCTTAGGGTATCCGCCGCTTCTTGCAGCGTAGGAGGGTTTCCAGGCCGGGTGCCCAACGGTGGTTCCGTGGCGATCGGGTCGCTTCCGTGAGGGGAGAGCTCTGACTGCTCCATCCCTTCACACTTCTGCTCGTGTCCATTAGCCATCTCTGCCAAGTCACATGTGTCATTAGCATCTGCAGAGGGCCCCTCTTTTGTAGGGAGGCGGGACCTTCGTGTTAGTTTCCACACACTGAGGAGGATGAGGAGGCGGAACTGAAGAGCTGTGGGGCACGATCTTACATTGCAGTACCATTTAGAGCCATCGTTTTCGCGTCACTGAGTGAGTGTACAGTACACCCATGAAGAGCACGCCCTTCTTCTTCACCAGTGCCTCGTCGTGACGCAGATATGGCGGAAAAATGGCAAATACATTCTCTGATGATTTTAGCAATTCTCAAGCACAAAACCAGTTCAATTCAGGCACACAGGACTCGCTTATAGCGAGCTACAGAATCCTGTTCGTGACGCCCAAGTTGAGTCGCACAGAGCCAGAGGTTTTGGGGGTACTCGGCACCGAGCCCGTCGACTTCTATGGGGTATGTCACGGCTTTACCCGGCAATTGAATCAGAGTCTATTTTACTATGTAGAAGTGTATAAACTATAAATATATGTATATATATGTCACAATGACAAGTATATATAATATATATATATATATGTATTCTATGTGTGTATATTTTGTGTTTACAACGTAAGAAAGGGTTTTTTTTGTTGCGATATTTTGTTCCCATAGACTTACATGGGACTTCCGCTATCGAAATCGGATATCGACGATATTTAGTGCTATCGGCGATACAATTTCGATACGATATTTTTAGATATCGAGCAATATCGCTCAACACTAATCCTAACCTGCCCTAACATGTTGATCCAGAGGAAGGCAAAAAGAAAACCCATGTGGCAAAAGTAAGCTTGACATTGGGGAGAAAGAAGGACACCAAGAAGGACACGATTGTTGAAAAAAAAAATCATAAAAAAGCCAGACTGGAATTTGTAAAACTACATGTTGACAAGCCACAAAGCTTCTGGGAGAATGTCCTATGGACAGATGAGACAAAAATGGAACTTTCTGGCAAGGCACATCAGCTCTATGTTCACAGACTGAAAAATTAAGCTTATCAAGAAAAGAACACTGTGAAACTTGGAGGAGGCTTTGCTATGTTCTGGAGCTGCTTAGCTGCATCTGGCACAGGGTATCTAGAATCTATGCAGGGTACAATTAAATCTCAAGACTATCAAAGGATTCTAGAGAGAAATATGCTGCCCAGTGTCAGAAAGCTTGGTCTCAGTCGCAGGTCATGGGTTTTGCAACATAATAATGACCCAAAACACATAGCTAAAAACACCCAAGAATGGCTGAGAGGAAAACACTGGACTATTCTGAAGTGGCCTTCTATGAACCCTGACTTAAATCCTATTGAGCATCTTTGGAAAGAGTTGAAACATGCCATTCGGAAGAGACAACCTTCAAACACGAGACAACTGGATCAGTTTGCTCTTGATGAGTTTGGTCAAAATACCTGTCGAGAGGTGCAGAAGTCTCATTGACAGTTACAGGAATCGTTTGATTACAGTGATTGTCTCAAAAGGTTGTGCAACAAAATATTAAGTTAAGGGTACCATTATTTCTGTCCAGGCCTATTTCATGAGTTTTATTTTTTTTTTTAATTCTGTGGAAGCATAGTTGAAAAGCAATGTCTGGCGTTCATTTGTTAATTTTCATAGATTTTTGATTTATTATTTTGTCAGATTCAAGTTATTTTTGTCACCATTGTGGTTTTTTCTGTCATTAAACAAGGGTTACCAACAATTTTGACCACGTGTGTAGATAGCGTATTAGAGTAGCGGACGTTACATGTACAGTCATGGCCAAAAGTTTTGAGAATGACACAAATATGATATTTTCACATGATCTGCTGCCCTCTGGTTTTTATGTGTGTTTGACAGATGTTTTTATCACAGACAGAAATATAATAATTGCAAACATATGAGTAACAAAAGCTTATATTGACAGTTAGAATGAGTTAATGCAGCAAGTCAATATTTGCAGTGTTGACCCTTCTTCTTCTGGACCTCTGCAATTCTCCCTGGCATGCTCTCAATCAACTTCTGGACCAAATCCTGACTGATAGCAGTCCATTCTTGCACAATCAATGCTTTCATTTTATCAGAATTTTTAGGTTTTTGTTTGTCCACCCGTCTCTTGATGATTGACCACAAGTTCTCAATGGGATTAAGATCTGGGGAGTTTCCAGGCCATGGACCCAAAATCTCTATGTTTTGTTCCCTGAGCCATTTAGTTATCACCTTTGCTTTATGGTAAGGTGCTCCATCATGCTGGAAAAGGCATTGTTGATCGTCAAACTGCTCTTGGAGGGTTGGGAGAAGTTGCTCTTGGAGGACATTCTGGTACCATTCTTTATTCATGGCTGTGTTTTTAGGCAAGACTGTGAGAGAGCCGATTCCCTTGGCTGAGAAGCAACCCCACACATGAATGGTTTCAGGATGCTTAACAGTTGGCATGAGACAAGACTGGTGGTAGCGTTCACCTTGTCTTCTCCGAATGAGGCGTTTTCCTGATGTCCCAAACAATCGAAAAGGGGATTCATCAGAGAAAATAACTTTACTCCAGTCCTCAGCAGTCCACTGCCTGTACCTTTTGCAGAATATCAGTCTGTCCATGATGTTTTTTCTGGAGAGAAGTGGCTTCTTTGCTGCCCTCCTTGAGACCAGGCCTTGCTCCAAGAGTCTCCACCTCACAGTGCGTGCAGATGCACTCACACCTGCCTGCTGCCATTCCTGAGCAAGCTCTGCACTGCTGGTACCCCGATCCCGCAGCTGAAACACTTTTAAGAGACGGTTCTGGCACTTGCTTGTCTTTCTTGGGCGCCCTGGAGCCTTTTTGGCAACAATGGAACCTCTCTCCTTGAAGTTCTTGATGATGCGATAGATTGTTGACTGAGGTGCAATCTTTCTAGCTGCGATACTCTTCCCTGTTAGGCCATTTTTGTGCATTGCAATGATGACTGCATGTGTTTCTTTAGACATAACCATGGTTAACAGAAGAGAAACAATGATGCCAAGCATCAGCCTCCTTTTAAAGTGTCCAGTGGTGTCATTCTTACTTAATCATGACAGATTGATCTCCAGCCATGTCCTCATCAACACCCACACCTGTGTTAATGGAGCAATCACTGAAAAGAGGTTAGCTGGTCCTTTTAAGGCAGGGCTGCAATGATGTTGAAATGTGTTTTGGGGATAAAGTTCATTTTCTAGCCAAATATTGACTTTGCAAGTAATTGCTGTTAAGCTGATCACTCTTAATAACATTCTGGAGTATATGCAAATTGCCATTAGAAAAAGTGAAGCAGTAGACTTTGTAAAAATTAATATTTGTGTCATTCTCAAAACTTTTGGCCATGACTGTAGTGTGTATGCCTTGGAGATAGCAGTCATACAGCTCAATAGTTGTGGACAGCTATCAGGCCGATTTTGAGCAATGGCTGTCTCCACTGAACCTGAAGCCATGAAAGGACATGTGAAATAATGCTGTGAACCTGATGGTGGCCATGCACCGGGGCAACCTCACACATGTGCCTTGCATATCTCACGTCCTCAACCTCGTGGCAAAGCAATTTCTCTGTCACTATCCCGGCCTAGATGTGCTGCTGCTGAAAGCACAGTATCTTTGTGCTCACTTCGCACGATCGCACCACGCAGGTCATCGACTTGCATTACTTAAGAGGTCTTTATGCCTACCAATTAACTGATATGCAATGTGCTGACATGGTGGAATTCCACTCTGCACATGTTACAGCAACTGTGGCAGCAGCGACGAGTCCTGGTGTAGCATGACCTTTTGCATAGCCTGGGCCAATGCAGTACAGAGGTGGTGCGAATAGCGCTTGGGGATGTGCACAGATGAAGGACATCTGCACCCTTCTACACAGCTTTGAAATGGCTACTAAGATGGTTAAAGCTGACAATGTCATAATCAGCATCACTATTCTGGTCATCTACATGCTGGAGCACACTTTGAATAGTCTGCTTGAGGAGGTGATGATCCCAGAGGGAGAGGTGGAAGCAGAGAAGGATGCGGAAATGATAACAATATCTCTAAGTTCCGGACTGTCGTTACACAGTGCCATGGGAGGGTGGATTACAGCGATCAATGGGGGTTAATGGTACCAAACAAACTGTTAGTGAAGGAGCATGAGTCAAGGAACAAATGAAGGAGGATGAGGTGATTGGCACGCAACAGTCAGGAGATGAAGAAGATAATGATCCCCTCTCTGTTGTCCATGTTTGGAGGGAGGGGACAGAGGAAGCAAGCTTGAGTGTTACCTCACCACCAGCACACCATGGACTTGGACCTCATGGAACTGCCCGATACAGGAGCGCCTTCTTGCTGCACTATCTGCAATATGGTGTCCATATTCTTAGGGTTAGGCCGGAGTCACACTAGCGTATGGCATCTACTGCGAGAGCATTGGATACAATATGCTAATGACCCTCGGCTCCTGCTCTGCTGCGAGCAGGAGCCGAATGTCATGCTACTGTGCTCCTAGACTCTTGCACAGTGAGGATCGGAGCACAGCTGTGGAGGAGGCGGAGAAAGTAATTTCTCTATCTCCTCTGCTGCCGGTGTCGGTGTATATCGCACTACACTCCGAGTGCTGTATGTTGTGTCACTCACACCCATAGACATATATGGGTGCGAGTGAGCCAAGACTAGGCCAAGTTTAGGTGCAAATCGCAGCATGCTGGGATTGTTCTCGCATGCCGATTCGGCATGAGAAAATAATCGCAGATGTGATCTGCTGCTGTCATGTGTGCATCGCCACGAAGATCGTCACGGTTGCACATTCTGACTTCTCACAGCTGAGTTGCTGTTTCTTTGTGTTTGGCAGTTAGGGAGTTAATTCTGTCTGTGCTCAGTTCTGGGACTGGGTGCAGTTTCTTCCGGCTGCAATTAATTATTTGTTGATTGGTTTCCTTTAAATCTCTGGTTGTCTGTGTTGGGAGTTGCCAGTGAAATTCTTCATGCAGACCACAGATAGGATTGTATCTGTATAGACTTAAGTTAAAGAGCTCCTTAGTTGTTTTAAGCTCACCTTGCTTAGAGTTTAATATCCCAGATCATTTATGTTCCTTCTGTGTTTGAGTGTGTATGCAAGTCTGTGTTTTCTCCAGTCTGTCTTATATGTCTAATCTGTGTATTTAGCAGAGATCAGCCCATATCCCTTTGGTGGTAATCAGAATCCTTCTTAGGACTGATTACAGGGTTCAGGGACTGATAGGAGACAGGGGTAGGCTGGAGACTTGGACCTCTGAACCATTATCAGTACCTCCAAGGTGAGGGATTAGTTAGGACCCCAGTTTAGGGTCAGGTTAGACCCCCGGTCCTTCTCTTTCCTGTGACAGTGTATCAAGTCCTCAAGATTAACCCTGAGTTCAACGGATATCGTGTCAGGTAAATCTATTCTATATTTACATGCTGATGTTGCTAATCTATATGTTGTATAGAGTGTTGTTCTTTTAAGAATAGTTTACTGACATCGTACACATATCATAAGACCGCGTGACATTTTCACTGGCCCATAAAATTATTCCCAGTTGCCATGGATCCAGTAGCCCAGCTGGCTCTGCAGTTGCAGGGATTATCCATGGAGCTGACGGACATTAAGTCCAAAGTTTTGTCTCCCTCGGAGCAAACCAGATTTGAACCTAAAGTAGCTCTCCCGGACAGGTTCACTGGTGGGCGAGACAAATTTTTTGCCTTCAGGGAAGCATGTAAATTGTATTTTCGGCTTCGGCCTCGATCATCAGGGAGTGAAGAGCAGAGAGTGGGAATTGTTATCTCGCTCCTACAAGGGGACCCTCAATCCTGGGCCTTCTCCCTTCCTCCGGGATCCCCGGCTCTACAGTCAGTAGATCGATTTTTTACTGCCCTGGGTTTGGTATATGATGACCCAGATCGGGTCTCTCTTGCTGAGACAAAATTACGTAAGATACAGCAGGGAGATCGTCCGGCGGAGGAATTTGCTTCTGAGTTTCGTAGATGGGCCACAGATACTCAGTGGAATGACCCAGCTCTTAGGAGCCAGTTTTGTCATGGGCTTTCTGACAAATTAAAGGACGTTTTGGCTCAGTATGATTCTCCTCCATCACTGGAGGCTGCTATGGCCCTAGCTATCCGTACTGATAGACGGCTCCGGGAGAGGTGCGAGGTAACTCCCCCCCCTGTTGTTACTCCACCTACTACTAAAGTCCCTTATGTTGAGGTTCCCCTTGTCTGTTCGGAGGAGCCTATGCAGTTGGGAGGGACATCATTTCGTAGGAGGGGATTGGCGGTACGCCGCAGGACTAGAAGGTGTTTCTTCTGCGGGAAAGAGGGACATTTTGTTGGGGGATGTCCATCCCGTGCCTTGTTGAGCAAAAAGTCGCCGGAAAACTGTTAATCCTAGGTTGTGTGGTGGACGACAACCTGGGAGTATGTATTTCGTCCGCTAGTTCTTCTCAGTTCCTTGTACCAGTGGAGGTGGTGGTTGGTACGAGAGTGGAGAGATTTTCTGTTCTTCTTGATAGTGGGTCCGGGGCTAATCTGGTTGACGCTCAGTTTGCTCAGGCTCAAGGTATGCATCTGAGTGTATTGGTCAAACCGATCCCTATATTCTCCATTGACGCCAGGCCTCTCGGCCAAGGTAGCTTTGTTCATGAGGTTCATAACATTGACCTTCGGGTAGGGGCAATACATAGGGAACTATTATCTTGTTATGTGTTGGAGGGTCTACCTACTCCTATTGTGTTGGGACTTCCTTGGTTGGTTAAACATAACCCTGTGATTAATTGGCAGTCCAGAGATATAAGCCAATGGGGGGAGTTTTGCAAAAGTAACTGCATGAACACAGTCATCAGTGCGGTCGTGCCTAGTACTTTGCCTCCTTTTTTGGAGGACTTTGGGGATGTGTTCTCTGAGGAGGGGTGTCAGGAGTTGCCTCCTCATCGCGTGTATGACTGCTCTATTAATTTACTTCCTGATGCTAAGTTACCTAAAGCTAGGTTATATAATCTTTCTGGTCCTGAGAGGCAGGCTATGAAAGATTATATTTCGGAAAGTCTGGCCAAAGGGCATATTAGACCTTCATCTTCCCCAGTGGCTGCGGGGTTCTTCTTTGTGAAGAAAAAAGATGGAGGCCTACGCCCTTGCTTGGATTTCCGCGAACTTAATCGGATTACTGTTCGAGATCCGTATCCACTCCCTCTGATTCCTGATCTCTTCAATCAAATTGTTGGCGCCAAATGGTTCTCTAAATTGGATCTCAGGGGGGCGTATAATCTGATTAGGATAAAAGAGGGGGATGAGTGGAAAACGGCGTTTAACACGCCGGAGGGACATTATGAGAACCTAGTCATGCCTTTTGGTCTGACTACTGCACCAGCAGTATTCCAACATTTTGTTAATGACATTTTTCGTCATCTGGTGGGGCTGTTTGTGGTCGTATATTTGGATGACATTTTAATTTACTCACCAGATCTTGTGTCTCACCAGGAGCATGTGAGACAGGTGTTGCAGATCTTGCGAGACAATAAACTATACGCCAAACTGGAAAAGTGTGTATTCGCCGTACAGGAACTTCAGTTTTTGGGTTTCTTGGTGTCAGCCTCCGGTTTCCGTATGGACCCTGAAAAGGTGAGAGCAGTGCTTGAATGGGATCAGCCAGAGGATCTTAAGGCTCTGCAGCGTTTTCTGGGGTTTGCTAACTACTACCGGAAATTTATTTGTAATTTCTCATCTGTTGTCAAACCTCTCACTGACATGACAAGAAAAGGGACGGATTTTTCTAAATGGTCGGACAAAACTTGCCAAGCTTTTTCCTCCTTGAAAAAATGTTTTGCTTCGGCACCCGTTCTCATCCAACCAGATGCATCACAGCCGTTCGTTGTGGAGGTGGACGCGTCTGACGTAGGGGTGGGTGCAATATTGTCCCAGGGTCCGTCCCCTGGTAAATGGCATCCGTGCGCTTTCTTTTCTAAAAAATTGTCGTCCGCCGAAAGGAATTATGATATCGGCAATAGGGAACTTTTGGCCATTAAGTTGGCTTTTGAAGAATGGCGTCACTTTTTGGAGGGGGCAGTCCACCCGGTCACCGTCATTACTGATCACAAGAACCTGCTGTATTTGGAATCTGCTAAGCGTCTGAATTCCAGACAAGCTCGATGGTCGTTGTTTTTTACCAGGTTTAATTTTGTTGTCACTTATCGCCCTGGATCTAAGAATGTTAAGGCGGATGCCTTGTCTCGCAGTTTCCCAGGGGCTGGGAAAATGGATGACCCGATTCCTATCCTTCAGGAGGGGGTGGTAGTGTCGGCTGTATGTTCTGAGCTTGAGGAGGAGGTGTTAGAGGCTAGGGGGACGCCCCTGCAGGACCTCCAGGGAGACTGTTTGTCCCAAATCAGTTGAGACAAAAGGTTATTGAGGCACATCATAATTCTGCTTTAGCAGGACATCCAGGGAGTAAGGCTACTTTAGATCTCCTTTCTCGCCGGTTTTGGTGGCCTAACGTTAATAAAGATGTTTTAACTTTTGTCGCGTCCTGTGGGGTTTGTGCTCGCTCTAAGACCCCTCATACCCGTCCGTCTGGGACCCTCTTACCCTTGAAACTTCCGGAGCGTCCATGGACTCATTTGTCTATGGACTTCATCACGGACCTTCCTCAGTCGTCAGGGAAGACTGTCATACTGGTGGTTGTTGACAGGTTCAGTAAGATGGCACATTTCATTGCTCTTCCTGCCCTCCCTAATGCTAAAACTCTGGCGCAGGTGTTCATTGGGGAGATTGTGAGACTTCATGGGTTGCCTTCTGATGTGGTGTCAGATAGGGGGTCTCAGTTTGTGTCCAAGTTTTGGAGGGCATTTTGTTTACGTCGGGGGATGCAATTGTCATTTTCCTCGGCTTTTCATCCGCAGACCAATGGTCAGACAGAGCGTCTGAATCAAAGCCTAGAGACTTATCTTCGGTGTTTTGTCTCAGAGAACCAGGAGGACTGGTCTTCTTTCTTGCCTCTGGCAGAGTTCGCTCTTAACAACAGGCGGAGCGAGTCCACTGGTAAGTCCCCGTTTTTTGGGGCATATGGTTTTCATCCCCAGTTTTGTACATTCAATGGGGGGGGCCCTTCTGGGGTTCCTGAGGAGGAGCGTTTCTCGTCGTCACTTGCTTCAGTGTGGAGAGGTGTATTGAATAATCTGAGTGCTATGGGGAACCGTTATAAACGTATGGCTGATAGGAGGAGAGTTTCTGGTCCAGATCTTAATGTGAACGATCTGGTATGGTTGTCTACCAGGAATATAAAACTTAAAGTTCCCTCCTGGAAGCTGGGCCCCAGATTCATCGGGCCGTACAGGATCAGTTCCATAATTAATCCTGTGGCATTTCGTCTGGACCTCCCTCCTACGTTTAAAATTCATAATGTGTTCCACAAGTCATTACTTAAGAGGTACGTGGCACCAGTCATACCATCACCTCTACCTCCTCCTCCAGTGGTGGTCAATGGTAACTTGGAGTTTCAAGTGTCAAAGATCATTGACTCACGTCTGAATCGCCGGTCCCTCAGTACTTGGTGCATTGGAAGGGGTATGGTCCAGAGGAGAGGACGTGGGTTCCTGCGTCTGACATTAACGCAGATCGTTTGGTGCGGACCTTCCACAGAACTCACCCGGGCAAACCTGGCCCTGAGGGTCCGGAGGCCCCTCGTAGAAGGGGGGGTACTGTCATGTGTGCATCGCCACGAAGATCGTCGCGGTTGCACATTCTGACTTCTCACAGCTGAGTTGCTGTTTCTTTGTGTTTGGCAGTTAGGGAGTTAATTCTGTCTGTGCTCAGTTCTGGGACTGGGTGCAGTTTCTTCCGGCTGCAATTAATTATTTGTTGATTGGTTTCCTTTAAATCTCTGGTTGTCTGTGTTGGGAGTTGCCAGTGAAATTCTTCATGCAGACCACAGATAGGATTGTATCTGTATAGACTTAAGTTAAAGAGCTCCTTAGTTGTTTTAAGCTCACCTTGCTTAGAGTTTAATATCCCAGATCATTTATGTTCCTTCTGTGTTTGAGTGTGTATGCAAGTCTGTGTTTTCTCCAGTCTGTCTTATATGTCTAATCTGTGTATTTAGCAGAGATCAGCCCATATCCCTTTGGTGGTAATCAGAATCCTTCTTAGGACTGATTACAGGGTTCAGGGACTGATAGGAGACAGGGTTAGGCTGGAGACTTGGACCTCTGAACCATTATCAGTACCTCCAAGGTGAGGGATTAGTTAGGACCCCAGTTTAGGGTCAGGTTAGACCCCCGGTCCTTCTCTTTCCTGTGACAGTGTATCAAGTCCTCAAGATTAACCCTGAGTTCAACGGATATCGTGTCAGGTAAATCTATTCTATATTTACATGCTGATGTTGCTAATCTATATGTTGTATAGAGTGTTGTTCTTTTAAGAATAGTTTACTGACATCGTACACATATCATAAGACCGCGTGACAGCTGCATAGATTAACACTGGGCCAAGGGCTATGATGTTTAATCACATAGCACTCGGCCGTATTCTACAGTAATGTGACTCCGGCCTTAGAAATATTCCTGACTACTGGGTTGCCACTTTGTTAGATCCATGGTACAAGATTAAATTTTGCCAGATTCTTCCCCTTGGAAAGGGAAGCGCATGCTGGAGTATCGAAACACCCATGTAGACAATCTTAAAAATGGTTTTCCCCGAGACAGCAGTGTGACACAGTTGCAGTTATAGACTTCCAACCCTGGGAACGTCGAGTCAAAAATGCAAAAACATTAGCAGCAGCGTAAGTGGCAGAAGCAATTTGCAAGTCATTTCACACATTTTTTAGACCAGCCCATGCACCAGCAGAACAGAGTACAAGTCTGACACATTGTGAACGACTGGAGAGGATGATGCATGAGTATCTCAAGCTCAATATCAATTCCATGAGGGAGGAGTTTGGACCCTTTTGCATTTTGGTCAGAGTGGCCTGAGCTTGGATGGAGGTTTTGTCATACACGGAAGCCTGCGTTCTCTCAGAGCATATCTTCAGCACTGCTGGTAGTGTCCTGACAGAAAAGCATATCCGGCTGTCCCCTGAAAGTGAAGACCGCCTAACTTTCATGAAGATGTTCAAGTCATGGATCTCCAATGACTTTTGCACTGCACTTGCAGACTGGGAAGACTGCACGATGGTGTAGTTTTTAGTGTAGTGCATTGACCTCGCTTTATCGCAGTCTGTGACACCTTTGTAATGGTTTCTATGCCTGCTGTTAATACTGCTGTTGATGTTACAAACAATTTTTTGAAATGTGTAATCTCCAGGTTGGGTCTCCTCCTGGTGGGTTGCCTGTAGTGGATGGTGTGTCAGAGCCCCATTACGCTATTTCTACTCTGGGGAAATTAATGACACTTTAATGGTGTGTGGCAATAATTTTTGGAAATGTGGAGACTCCAAGTTGGATCTTCATCTGGTGGATTTCCTGAAGTGGAAGTGGTATCAGAGCCCATTACACTATTTCCAGAAATTGATGCCATTTTAGTGTTGTGTGGCAATAATTTTTTGAAATGTTTGGACTCCAAGTTGGGTCTTCTACACGTGTGTTGACTGTAACAGTAGGGCTCCCAGACTGGCAGGCCTGCACTTACTTTCAGTCAACTACCTGTGTCACTATCCTTAAATGTTTTAACAATAGTAGTGTGCGAAGCTGATGCTTGCGCCACCAAAGTATGACTGAGCAGAAAAGCAGTTTGAGCTGTTCCATGAGGAATCTGGGCTCCCAGCACAGCAGGCTTACACCAGACCCTCAACCATCTTGTCTTAATTGAAACTTCAATTCAAAGCTCTAAATGCTCTCCCAGACCCTGATACCTCATGCATGGGCCATGGCTGACTACTGCTGTGCGATTCTAAAATTTCTACTGCGGTTCAATTGATTAGTAAACTACCTGTGTTACTATCCTTACATTTTTCTAACTTAGTGGGCTACCAAGCTGATATTTGTGTCACCTGAGTGTGTCTGAACAAAAAAAGCAGTTTAAGCTATTACATGAGGTATCAGGTCTCCCAGCATAGCTGGGCTACAGTGGTCCCTCACTCTCCTTGTCTTAATTTAAACTTAGATTCAAAGCTGTAAATGCTGGCCCAGACCCTGATGCCTCATGCATAGCCCATCGCTGACTGCTGCTGTGCCATTATCAAATTTCTACTGTGGGTCATTTGATGCCACTTTTCCTGGTGTCTGCCCATAATATTGGAAATGTTTGGACTCCAAGTTCGGTCTCCTTCATGTGTGTTGCCGAATTTAGTGTCAGTGTACAGATAATGCAGTGATCACCAGTGATATTACACAGAAGAGCTCTGTATATAGAGTACTGTACAGGTAATACAGTGATCACCAGTGACATTATTTATATATTTTACTCATTTATATAGCGCCATTAATTCTACAGCGCTTTACAGACATTATTGGCACTGTCCCCAATGGGGCTCACAATCTAAATTCCCTATCAGTATGTCTACGAATGTGGGAGGAAACCAGAGTACCTGGAGGAAACCCACGCAAACACGGGGAGAACATACAAACCCCTTGCAGGTGTTCTCCTTGGTGGGATTTGAACCCAGGATCCCAGCGCTGCAAGGCTGCAGTGCTAACCACTGAGCCACCGTGCAGCCTATTATACACAGGAGCTCTGTATATAATGTCAGTGTACAGGTAAACAGTGATCACTGGTGACATTATACAGAGGAGCTCTGTATATAGTGTACTGTACAGGTAATACAGTGATCACCAGTGACATTATTTATTTATATATTTTACTCATTTATATAGCACCATTAATTCTACAGCGCTTTACAGACATTATTGGCACTGTCCCCAATGGGCTCACAATCTAAATTCCCTATCAGTATGTCTACGAATGTGGGAGGAAACCAGAGTACCTGGAGGAAACCCACGCAAACATGGGGTGAACATACAAACCCCTTGCAGGTGTTCTCCTTGGTGGGATTTGAACCCAGGATCCCAGCGCTGCAAGGCTGCAGTGCTAACCACTGAGCCACCGTGCAGCCTATTATACACAGGAGCTCTGTATATAATGTCAGTGTACAGGTAAAGAGTGATCACTGGTGACATTATACATAGGAGCTCTGTACATAGTGTCAGTGTACAGGTAATACAGTGATCACCAGTGACATTATACACAAGTTCTGTACATAGCATGCAATGTATAGTGTCAGTGTACAGGTAAAACACTAACTAATCAGTGAAGTCTCTAGATGAAGTCATTCATCTTTGCTTTTCTTTTTCATCCAGCACAGACCGCCATTACTTCTTCCAGCCAGGACTCGTCTCTGCATAAAATAACACAGTTATCTATAGCCCCACTTCCAGAGCACATTCCCACTTTTTCCCTTTCTTCTAAACTACACAGCTGAATACAGACATGCGCCCACCATTAATACATAATTAGTTATTTTGCAACCCACCATTGCAAAATAAATTGTAATCCACCACTGCGCCCCCACTAATTTTAAATAGCCACTCCCCCATCTAATATATAAATTAATTAGCACTTGTACTCTTTCCTCCATTTCAATACCAGTCACTGCATCCTCAACACTCCCCACACTGTACCTCCCCATCCCCCGATTCATTATAATTACATGCCCCTTCTGCCCCATTATGTCATGTTTTCTCTCTCCCACCCTCACCCACTATTCGTTATCAATTGCTCTCCCCCACATTCAATACATCATTTTCTCTCTTAAACCCTCAATCATTATTTGATGCCCACCCCAATTCATCATTTGTTATGCCCCACCCTCAATTCATCATTTACTGTCCCCATCCCCCAGTCTCAATACATTACTCCCCTAAACCTCAATAGTCATCATTATTTGCTCTCCCTCAGGTCATTTGCTCTTCCCTCCCCCACCTTCAGTTCAATTGCTGTCCCCCACACTCAATTCATCATTTGCTGTCCCCTGTCACAGACTCTGAATTCATTATTTGCAGTCCTCCATCCCCCACCCTCAATATATCATTTGCAGTCTATGAGGGTGCCAAAAGAGATAGTTTTTTCCTTTGTCTAGATGCCTGATGCAGCAATAGACACTGATATCCATGTCCCTAATTTATTAGGGACGATGCTCGTGCTATCCATGTCCCCACTTCATAATTTGCAGTCCCCCTCGCTTCATAATTTGCAGTCCCCCTTCTCTCCACTTCATCATTTGCAGTCCTCTTCCCCCAATCACTTAATCATTTGCAGTCCCCCTCCCCTCCATTTCATCATTTGCAATCCCCCTCCCCACCTCACTTTATCATTTGCAGTCCAGCCCCCTCACTTCATCTCTTACAGTCCTTCACCCCACTAAATTCATCATTTGCAGTCCCCCCAAGTCATTGCGTATGGGCCATCACCTGACCAGAAGTCCAGAAAAGGCGGTGGGAGCTGGAGCTGGATCTGCACAGCCATCCAGATTAGACGCCCATGGAGTTTCAGGAAAAGCTCCCAGTGTCAACGTGTGTGCTGGGCATAGCACTTGATTGAATGATGGGGCCTGGTGAGCAGAAGCACAAGACGTGGAGGCCCGGTCTGGGTAGTATCTAACTCTCAAAAAAATTGTTAAAAAATGTATCGGTATTATATTGCTCATCCATAGTGTATTGCATGCTTTGGGTACATTTTGTTGCTATCTATCAAAACAACTTTCTAACTTTTTGGCATAATATTTTTCATCCATATGGTATTATATGTTCTGATGTACATTTTGGTGGTATGTATAACACTGCAAAAAAGCAGTGAGAAATGTATCTGGTCTGGATTCAGTTATTCATCCATACAGTTTTCAATGCTTTCTGTTACATTTGGATGTTATTTAAAACTCATAAAAAATGTAAAACATTTTTATTGATTTAATTATTGATCCATACAGTATTACGTGCTTTCTGCTACATTTCACTTGAAAAAGGCCTTTGGATTCAATGATTCATCCATACACTGTGAAGAGGCTCTTCTTACATTTTGTTAGCTTATTATACTCTAAAAAAAACTTCCAAAATCTGTAATGGATTTAAAGATTCATCCATACACCCCAACATAGTTTTTTTACATTTCGCTAGCATATTAAATTCTAAAAAAAAGCTTCCAAACTTTTTAGAGATTCAAGAATTCATGCATACACTGTAACGCAGTTCTTGTTACATTTCACTGATATATTAAACTCACAAAATACCTTCCAAAACTTTTTATGGATTCAAGGATTCATCCATAGACTGTAATATGGTTCTTGTCTAGTGTTGAGCGATACGATACTGCAAATATCGGGTATCGGCCGATATTAGCTCTATCGGCCTTTCGATTCCGAATACCGATATTTTCGTCATATCGAATACCGGAATCGGATTTGTCACTGTCACTGTGAGTGTCCGTCGGTCGGGTCTGTCAGGAGTCAGCGGCACTTACCTGGCAGAAGATCTCCGGCGGTCACGTCCTGGACTGCTTGATGGCCGCCATTATCTTCTCCCTGGCGGTCACATGCAGTTTTTCGCGATAACTGCAGTGACTGCAGGGTAATTCCGGCCGTAAACCAGTCCGATGACGTCATCGCCGGGGAAGCAGGTAATCAGCTGTGCTGCGCCGGGATGACAGGCTCTGCCTGTCATTCTGATGTAGCAGAGCTGGATCGTCGTGGGACACTCGTTACTATGGACTGCGTCGGTCAGGTGGTATACTTTTTTTTTTTTTTTTTTTCATTTTTCTACAGGAGATCGATGGCGTCGCAGGATGAGACTGTAATAAAAGTAATGAAAACTGTGTTTTTTTTTTTTTTATTAAATTAAAAAACTTTTTTATGAACATTCACCCGTCCGGGTACATCAACAATTTAACTATTTACATACAGGGACCCTGTCCGGGTTATTTATAATTCTTTGGCAGGGGTGTTCCAGGTACCACCTGGTACTCTTCTGATGCTTGCCAAACATCCAAGTCACCAAGGACCACCAGGACCTGATGACGTCGTGTGGCCTGTACAGTCAAGTCGTGACCCGCTATCTGGGTCTGTGTGGCCACCTCTTTCATCTCCCTCCGGGTCTGGAACCCTATGTCCCGGACTGAACGAACCCCAGGGGGCCTAACAGGCGCCGGGTACGGGCCAGCTATACTTATCATGTCCATAGCTGGGGCTGCTGAGGAGACCACTGAGGGAGGCTGGGGAGATTTACGGCGTGGGGTGGGCACTTTTGCAGAGGCCTGGATGTGGGAGGCTGAAGGCTCCGAGGGTCTCACAGGTTCCTGACACTCTGGGGAGTAGGGGTCGCACCTGGTAACATTTAGGGCGTACCATCCATTGTAACCCCAGTGTCAGGTGTAAGTCACCAAGTCTCCTGGCAACAGGTCCCTCCCCGGGTGTCCTTCTGGGAGGTGAGCCTCCACGTCCCGCCGGTTCATAAAAACTTCTAAATAAAGTCCAGGCTCCTGGATGAAGCCCCAACCACCTTTCAATTTAAAGCTCCGTACTGCACCCTTACGCCGCGGCTCCCACAGGGTTCCTTTATCTTTTCTCATCCGGTCCTTATCTGCCCGGTCCTGCTCCAGGTTACGTTGCTGAAGCTTTTGGGTTTCTCGCTGCTCCCTTTGTCGCTCTGCTTCCCGCTCCCAACGTCTCCACTCTTCCTCCTGACGCCGGTTGTAATTCTCCTCCACCAGCTGCTCCATGTCTCCACCATCAGCTTACGATGTCCGGTTTGCGGCAGCTCTCCTGGCGCCCGACAGTCCTGGCGGCGCTCACCTGCGGAGGAAGCAGCCGGCTCTGGAACAGATGACAGTCGGGGCTCCGGTACAGGCAGGTAGTGCTCTGGTGCCTGCGTGGCCTCCTCCATGAGGACGGGTGTCGCTTCTTCTGTCTCAGCGACGGGGGCAGACAGCGGGATCTGGGGTGCTGCCGGTGCAGAGTTTTTTGCACGAAAGGGTGCCTCCACTGCGACAACGTCAACCGGATCACATTGCAAGGGCTGGGATGCCCGCACGGACTCCTCTACTAGAACGGGTGCCTCACCTTCCGGTACAGACACTTCAGGTAAGAGGGATTGGCGCCGCTCCAAGTTTAGTTTTAGGGCACGCCAGCTGGCTTCCATCCTGGCGACCTCCTCCCGGTGCCGGGCCAGGCCTCTTAGGGTATCCTCCGCTTCTTGCAGCGTAGGAGGGTTTCCAGGCCGGGTGCCCAACGGTGGTTCCGTGGCGATCGGGTCGCTTCCGTGGGGGGAGAGCTCTGACTGCTCCATCCCTTCACACTTCTGCTCGTGTCCATTAGCCATCTCTGCCAAGTCACATGTGTCATTAGCATCTGGAGAGGGCCCCTCTTTTGTAGGGAGGCGGGACCTTCGTGTTAGTTTCCGCACACTGAGGAGGATGAAGAGGCGGAACTGAAGAGCTGTGGGGCACGATCTTACATTGCAGTACCATTTACAGTGGTCGGCCATCGTTTTTGCGCCACTGAGTGTACACCCACGAAGAGCACGCCCTTCTTCTTCACCAGTGCCTCGTCGTGACGCAGATATGGCTGAAAAATGGCAAATACATTCTCTGATGATTTTAGCAATTCTCAAGCACAAAACCAGTTCAATTCAGGCACACAGGACTCGCTTATAGCGAGCTACAGAATCCTGTTCGTGACGCCCAAGTTGAGTCGCACAGAGCCAGAGGTTTTGGGGGTACTCGGCACCGAGCCCATCGACTTCTATGGGGTATGTCACGGCTTTACCCGGCAATTGAATCAGAGTCTATTTTACTATGTAGAAGTGTATAAACTATAAATATATGTATATATATATGTCACAATGACATGTATATATATATATATATATATATGTATTCTATGTGTGTATATTTTGTGTTTACAACGAAAGAAAGGGTTTTTTTTGTTGCGATATTTTGTTCCCATAGACTTACATGGGACTTCCGGTATCAGAATAGGATATCGACGATATTTAGTGATATCGGCGATACCATTTCGATACGATATTTTTAGATATCGAGCAGTATCGCTCAACACTATTCTTGTCATATTTTGCTTGTAATTTTGGAAGGATTTGCACTTAGTACATAGCCTTTATTAGTCTCATAATGCCACTACATGATAGTTTGAACAGAATGTGTATGAGGCCCTCCTTTATGTCTAATACAGGATGTATCTGAGTCCCCATTACATTACATTTTTGGCAGTTCTTGCTTCCTGCATAAATTACACAGAAATTTCTATTTTTTTTACAAAATATTCAAATTGTGGCTTACTTAAATTATTATTTTCTTAAAAATAATGTTTAAATGTTGCCTTATATAAAAGTATTATAGATTTTTGTTTCATGTAAACTTCAATTTCTTGTCAATTTTTTTTGTCAGTCCTTAAAGAGGAGTAAAAGAGTGACACCATTGTTCTCAACAGCGATCTGGGAGTCACAGATGCTTCCAGGGGTCTTCCCCATCCTGTTCTCCTTCCATTCAGCACTTTGCTCGGATTTCCAATTGACTCCCAATATACTCGGTACTCGAAATGAGCATTTGAGCATTAGGAATTGCTTGGTTCAAGAAACGAGCATCCACATCCAAGCATTTCAGTGGTAGTTGATCTCTAATCTTTAACTTTAGGCTTTTTTAGAGATCATATCATCTTCAACTTGCTTAACTATTCACAATAACAGTCATTTTGACCCAGGGTGCCCAAAGCCTTATATGTCACTGAACCTCTGGGACAAAATAGAATGTAATCATCAGGGCATATAAATACTTCCATATCTGTTGTGAGAACTGACAGACACCATCATGCAGGCATGGGCTGATATTCCATCAGAACTATTTAAATATTTGGTGGAATCTATGACATAATGATTTGCTGCAGTTCTGAACACCAAACGTAGTTCTACTTAGATGGGTATCTCAAGTGACCATTCCATGTATAACTGCATATAGTAAATAAATAAGCTTCCTTTAATGATGGATTCAAGTTGTAAACTCTATGTATAGTACAAATTTTGACTGCCATATAATTAAACTAAAAGATTACCATAATCATAAAAAATCTTATGGATGAGTGATGCTAAACAATGCTATAATATCCATGTTCAGGTCATCCATTTTGCATGCATTTTTTTGTGATTGAGTTTCTCATCTAAATAGCGATCCACTCGTGGCTGTTAACATGTTAAATTCCGCTGTCAATCTCTGACAGCGGCATTTAACATGCACGCGCTGGAAGCGCCTCAAACCCCAGCGATCAGCACCCGTGTCAGATATCCGCGGGTCGACAATGGGTTGGCATGACAACCCGGGGTCTGCGGCTGACCCTTGTTGTCATAGCCTGATAGCTATGAGCGCCGCCCAGCGGTCGGCGCTCACAGCAGCTGATCATTTTAGCTACACAAAGCCTTGCTATGTGTAGCACAGGTGATCAGATGATTGCAGCTTCTATTTTCCCATGGAGACTAGTGAAGCTAGTAGGATCTAAAAAAAATGTTTTTAAAATATTTAAAAAATAATAACATTTAAAAGTTTCCCATTCAAAATAAAACAATAAAAAATACACAAATTGTTATCGCCCGATCAATATGTAAAAATAATTAATCTGATCGATAATCGACGTAACAAGAAAAAGTATCAAAACACCAGAATTACGTTTTTTGGGTCTCCCTAACATTGCATTGAAATACAATAACAGGCGATCAAAACATCTTATCTACACCAAAATGGTATCAATAAAAATGTCAGCTTGGTACGCAAAAAATAAGCCCTCACCCAGCCCAGATCCCAAAAAATGGAGACGCTACAGATCTCGGAAAATGATGCATTTTTTAAATTTTTTTATTAAACAAACTTTGGATTTTTCTTTCACCACTTACCGTATATACTCGTGTATAAGCCGAGATTTTCAGCACCTTTTTTCGTGCTGAAAATGCCCCCTCGGCTTATACACGAGTCATAGGGCAGAAACCAGCGGGGGAGGGGGTGCCGTGGCAGGAGCCGGTGGCTGGGACATCATACTCACCCCTCCCCGTGCCATCGCTGAACGTCCCTGCAATCCTGCGTTCTCCCCGGCTTCCTGCAGCTCTCCCCGGCTTCCTGCAGCTCTCCAGCGCTGAGCGGTGACGTAATACCCGCTCATTAAGGTCATGTAATATGGACGCGACACCACTCCCATAGGCGTGGCCTCCATATTCATGGCCTTAATGAGCGGTATTACGTCACCGCTCAGCGCTGGAGAGCTGCAGGAAGCCGGGGAGAGCTGCAGGAAGCCGGGGAGAACGCAGGATTGCAGGGACGTTCAGCGATGGCACGGGGAGGGTGAGTATGATGGAGGAGGATGGGGGAAGCATGGAGGAGAGGACAAGGAGCACGGAGCAGGACGGGGGGGAGAACGGTGGACAGGGGAAGCATGGAGGAGGACAATGAGCATGGAGCAGGACGGGGGGGGAGAACGGAGGACGGGGGAAGCATGGAGGAGGACAATGAGCACAGAGCAGGAGGGGGGGGAGAACGGAGGACGGGGGAAGCATGGAGGAGGACAATGAGCACAGAGCAGGAGGGGGGGAGAACGGAGGATGGGGAAGCATGGAGGAGGACAATGAGCACGGAGCACGACGGGGGAGGATGGAGGGCACAGAGGAGCACGGAGCAGGATGGGGGGAGAGGATGGAGGGCACAGAGGAGCACAGAGCAGGACGGGGGGGCACAGGAGGACGGAGAAGGAATGGGGGAGCACAGTGGAGGACGGAGCAGGAGGGGGGAGTACAGAGGAGAATGGGGGAGCACAGAGCTGGATGGGGGAACAAGGAGCAGGACGGGGGCAGCACAGAGCAGGAGGGCAGTTTATACACCCAGCTTATATACGAGTCAATAAGTTTTCCCAGTTTTTTGTGGCAAAATTAGGGGGGTCGGCTTATACACGGGTCGGCTTATACACGAGTATATACGGTAAATAAAAAAGGTAGATATGTCTGCGAACTCGTAATGACTAGTAGAATCATAATGGCAGATCAGTTTTAGCATTTTGTGAACACGGAAAAAAAAAAAAAAAAAAACAATTGTGGAATTGCACTGTTTTTTGCAATTTCACCGCACTTGAAATTTTTTTTCCTGTTTTCCAGTACACTATATGGTAAAATCAATGGTGTTGTTCAAAATTACAACTCGTCCCACAAAAAACAAGCCCTCACACAGCCATATTGATGGAAAATAAAAAGTTATGGCTCTGGGAAGAAAGTGAGCAAAAACCAGAAAGACAGAAATGGAAAATGACCCTGGCGTGAAGAGGTTAAAGTATGTTTTTCATTCTGCAGTGTTTCAGAGGCAAACAGCCAGTATCTGATACATGGTTCCCATCAAAACAAATCATTTCTGCACCTAAACGAATACATCCAAGTAATAACATGCAATATTAGCACCTCACTATTCCAGTTATTTCAAAAACAAATGAAAGACATTAGTGTTGCCCTTTAAATAACAAAAAAGCCAAGAAGCCAGTGCTGCCTATGGTCAGCACACAATGTATAAAGTGCATATACACATATTGATTTCTATTTGACTTTAAAATGAGACATTTAGCAAATAATTGATCAATTCTTTGAACCACCATGCCACATCACGGCATTCTCATATGGGGCAGTCCTACTCTACGTTTTTTATATACGCTGTGCCATTACGACCTCCTAAATGTATTAAAAGCAAGACTATATTAAATGCAAATGTACCTGAAGCATATCTGAATCACTCCCATGGCGTCAGAAGGGTGAGCGCAGATAAAGGATGACCAGGTCCGGGCAAGACATCCGGAAATTTCAGATCTGACCTCCACACTGCCAAACCAGCAACCATGGATGAAAGGTGTAACAGGCCCAGACACAGGTGCATAATTAAGAAGAGCCTATGGGGGAGGGTAGGGATGCTGTATGTGTGTACAGCAGCCTGGATCAATCACAATAAAGACAGATAGAATGGCGTGCATAACCAAGCGCGCACGGCAAAAAGTGGGGGTCAGCCACAACCCAGCATCAAACAAAAAAGCCAAGAAGCCAGCACTGCCTATGATCTGCATGCAATATATAAAGTGCATATGCACATATTGATTTCTAACTATACTTTATGGTGTACAATAATAAATTATATTGTGGTACCGTGTTAGCCAGAAAAATCGAAGTGAATACTTTTCCGTCAAATTATGACAAGAGCATTCTTAAAGTGATACCTTTATTGGCTAACCAGAAAATTATATGTTCGCAAGCTTTCAGAGCTCAAAAGCTCCTTCTTCAGGCAAGATTACATTTGGAATAATAAGAAAGACAATGTGTCTTTCTTATTATTCCAAATGTAATCTTGCCTGAAGAAGGAGCCTTTGAGCTCTGAAAGCTTGCGAACATATAATTTTCTGGTTAGCCAATAAAGGTATCACTTTAAGAATGCTCTTGTCATAATTTGACGGAAAAGTATTCACAAAACTATACTTTAAAATGAGACATTTAGCAAATAATTGATCAATTCTTTGAGCCACCCCACCACGTCACGGCATTCTCATATGGGGCAGTCCCACTCTACTTTTTTTATCCAGATGCCATGTTCGGACTTGGTCGGCCTTTATCTGCGCTTGCCCTTCTGACGCCATGGGAGTGATTCAGAAATACTTCAGGTACGTTAGCATTTAATATAGTCTTGCTTTTTAGGAGGCCGTAATGGCACAGCTTATATAAAAAGCGTAGAGTAGGACTGCCCCAAATGAGAATGCCGTGATGTGGAGGAGTGGCTCAAAGAATTGATCAATTGTTTGCTAAATGTCTCATTTTGAAGTACAGTTATAAATCAATATGTGCATGTGCACTTCATGTATTGTGTGTTGACCATAGGCAGCGCTGGCTTCTTGGCGTTTTTTTCATATTGCCCTTTAAAAAGTATAATGTTAGTTTTATAACCTTGCTGATATCAGTATGAATAAGTCACAGAGAAAAACATAGTATAGTATAGTATAGTATAGTATAGTTTTAAGTGGCTGCTTGGAGCTCTTTGAAAACTATTAATACGTCCATGTCTCCCGAGCTGCAGCACTCATTGTGTTAAAGATGATACAAAGTGAGCGAGCTGGTTTGAGAGAGCAGATGAAAATGCTGCTTCTGACAGAAAATTGCCTTGGAGACTGGAAGAATGAAAAGAAAAACACGGATTCCATTCCCCCTCATTATACTACAGAGTGCGGTCACTTTCTGGGGCCTATTTATTAGCTGATGGAAAACATGTTTAGGCACAGTCACTAAAGGAGGGAAAAGAATGGGAGATGTCGAGCTGACTCCTTATTGCAATTTCTTTCTGAGTTTATTTCCCTTTCATACCAATGAATAATGACGTATATAACTAGATAGGACCACTGTGATTAAAAATAAATTCATGGGATGACAAATGTTTGGGGAAATCAAGCAAGAGGCCAAGACATACAGAAGAGCGGGTAGTCAATTTTAACTCTTTCTATTAGAGTGGAAAATTTGTACCCTAATGAAACATTTTAGCTTTGCACAAACTTTCACATCTGTTAATTAGAAGTCATATTAATACATATATAGGTGCTTCTCACAAATTTAGAATATCATCAAAAAGTTATATTATTTCAGTTCTTCAATACAAAAAGGGAAACGAATATAGAGTCATTAGAAAAAGGGTGATCTATTTCAAGTGTTTATTTCTGTTAATGTTGATGATTATGGCTTACAGACAATGAAAACCCAAAGTCATTATCTCAGTAAATTAGAATAATTAACAAAAAACACCTGCAAAGGCTTCCTAAGCATTTAAAAAGGGTCCCTTAGTCTGTTTCAGTAGACTCCACAATCATGGGGAAGACTGCTGACTAGAGTTGAGCGATACTTTCCGATATCCTAAAGTATCGGAATCGGAATGGTATCGCCGATATCACTAAAATATCGGCGATACCCGATACCGATACCGGAAGTCCCATGTAAGTCTATGGGAACAAAATATCGCAACTAAAAAAAACCCATTCTTTCCTTGTAAACACTAAATATACACACATAGAATACATATATATATATATACATGTCATTGTGACATATATATATACATATATGTATAGTTTATACACTTCTACATAGTAAAATATCCTCTCATTCAATTGCCGGGTAAAGCCGGCTTCAGTGAAAAGACAGAAGCACCCGACATGAAATGACACTTGGTGTACATAGGGTTAACCATGTCTTTTCATGTCGTTTGCTATCTGATTTGCACAAACAATTAAATCAGACTATGTGTGCAAAATTTCACACCTGTAGGGGTTAATTAAAGGTGTAAATTCGTTGTAAAAAAAAACGGACTTTTTTTGCTACGAATTTACACCTTTAATTAACCCCTACAGGTGTGAAATTTTGCACACATAGTCTGATTTAATTGTTTGTGCAAATTAGGCTGGAGTCACACACAACCACAAAAAATCGGTCCGTTTTAGACGGTCGACAATCGGATCAAAATAAAAACATCACACATCCTTCTGGCATCCGATTTTCCTTCAAAGATGCGATTTAATCGCATGTGTGTGTACCTTGTAACATCCGATTTTCATCCGACTTGCGAGATTTTCTCGCAGGCTTGCAAAACTGACATATAATGGATCCAAAAGAATAGTATTTAAATGCCAAAAGAAAGAATAGATATATACACATAGAGCACATATATATATATATATATATATATATATATATATGTCATTGTGACATATATATATATACATATATTTATAGTTCTTACACTTCTACATACTGTTATAGCCGCTAATTCAATTGCCGGCTTCAGTGAAATCACAGAAGCCGACATGAAATGATACATTGTTTCCACACATTTAACCATGTAATTTCATGTATTTTTATATATGTTTGAAACATACAATTACATGAGTATATGTGTGCTAAATTTCAGACATGTAGGGGTTAATTAAAGGTGTAAATTCGTTAAAAAAAATGCGTGGGCTCCCGCTGTATTTTCTCCACCAGACAGACAAAGCAAGCGAGTGGGGGCAGATAATAATAGCCTAGGGAGGGTACATTTTTTTTGTGCCCCCCTGGCTACTAACATCTGCCCCCAGACACCCCAGAAAGGGCAAATCTATAATTAGATTCGCCCTTTCTGGCACTTTGCCCGTCTATTCCCATTGCCCTGTAGCGGTGGCGAATGGGTTAATAAGGGGTTAAAATGACCTTGCAATTGAAAGGTCACTTTAAGCCAGGTTAATAATTGATAGCTGTCAATTAGGCAACTATCAATTATTAATCCTATTGTATGAAAGAAAAATCAAACACACACACTTTAATAAAAAATAAGTTTAATTAAATAATCACACAGTTTTTGACCATATTTTATTTTCCTGCTAAAACCATTTCCTGTAATAAAAATAAAATAAAAAGCAAAATTATACTTACCAATCCGATGTACAGTCAGGTCCCACGGTGTAATCCATCAGAAAGGGTTAACAGGTTACAGGTCGCAGAGAGCTAATAATGCTGTCTCAGACCTGTATTCCCCTGAATGAATAAGTTCCTCTCCCAGCGAAAGTAGAGGAATAGATTCATGAATGGAGCTTAATTGATTTCTTGCCAATTTAACTGTAGTGACCTGACCTAAAGGGAAAGTGGACACAATCAATTAAGCTTCATTCATGAAACACATCCTCTCCTGTCGCCAGGAGAGGAACTTATTCATTCAGGAGCTTTGAGCTGAGCATGCAGGATTACTTGCACTGCTTGGCTCAAAGCTAGTTAACCCTTTGTGAAGGATTACAGCGTGGGACGTGACAGATCGGCGGAATAGGTAAGAATAATGTTGTTTTATTTCTTTTTCTTTATTTTAGGAGATCAATGGCTTCGCACGGATTTAGTGTAAAATAAAATATGGTCAAAAAAATGTGTTTTTATTTCATTAAAATTATTTATTCTTAAAGTGTGTGTGTTTTTTTATTTACTTCAATAGGATTAATAATTGATAGTTGTCTAATTGACAGCTATCAATCATTAACCTGCCTTAAGGTCACCTTTCAATTGCAAGGTGACAGTAAGGTGAGATTAACCCATTCGCCACCGCTACAGGGCAATGGGAATAGACGGGCAAAGTGCCAGAAAGGGCGAATCTAATTATAGATTTGCCCTTTCTGGGGTGTCTGGGGGCAGATGTTAGTAGCCAGGGGGGGCACAAAAAAATGCACCTTCCCTGGGCTATTATTATCTGCCCCCACTCGCTTTGCTTTGTCTGTCTGGTGGAGAAAATACAGCGGGAGCCCACGCATTTTTTTTCAACGAAATTACACCTTTAATTAACCCCTACATGTCTGAAATTTTGCACAAATACACTCATGTAATTGTATGTTTCAAACATATATAAAAATACATGAAATTACATGGTTAAATGTGTGGAAACAATGTATCATTTCATGTCGGCTTCTGTGATTTCACAAAACCCGGCAATTGAATTAGCGGCTATTACAGTATGTAGAAGTCTAGGAACTATAAATATATGTATATATACATGTCACAATGACATGTATATATATATGTATGTGTTCTATGTGTATATATCTATTCTTTCTAGTCTTTATTAAAGCTGTCAGTGTGATTTTACAGTATAGGCGGGGATGAATTGCCGGCTTTTCTAAAGGACACCGATGCGATTTCATCGCAAGTCACACAGTGTGGTCCGTTTGTAATCAGATTTTTCATCGCTCCCATAGACTTGCATTGGCGATTGTCGACTGACAATCGGTGACAATCGCAGCATGCTGCGATTGTACACGGACGTTTAAAACGGACCACAAAAAATCTGATACTGGGAGCTGCTCCATAGATTAACATAGGTCGACTGCAATGCGATATTTCATCGCATTGCAGTCGTCCGATTTTGTCGCCAGTGTGACTCCGGCCTTAGATAGCAAAGGACATGAAAAGACATGGTTAACCCTATGTACACCAAGTGTCATTTCATGTCGGGTCACCCGACATGAAATGACACTTGGTGTACATAGGGTTAACCATGTCTTTTCATGTCCTTTGCTATCTAATTTGCACAAACAATTAAATCAGACTATGTTGCAAAATTTCACACCTGTAGGGGTTAATTAAAGGTGTAAATTCGTTGTAAAAAAAACGGACTTTTTTGCTACGAATTTACACCTTTAATTAACCCCTACAGGTGTGAAATTTTGCACACATAGTCTGATTTAATTGTTTGTGCAAATTAGATAGCAAAGGACATGAAAAGACATGGTTAACCCTATGTACACCAAGTGTCATTTCATGTCGGGTTCTGCATTTTCACAAAAGCCGGCAATTGAATTAGCGGCTATTATACTATGTAGAAGTGTATGAACTACAAATATAAATATATATATATATGTGTCACAAATTCAATGACATGTATATATATATATGAGGTGTAAAATTGCTGAAAAAAAATGCGTGGGCTCCCGCCCTATTTTCGCAACCAGACAGACAAAGCCAGTGAGTGGGGGCAGATAATAATAGCCCAGAGAGGGACCATTATTTTTGCCCCCCCGGCTACTAACATCTGCCCCCAGACACCCCAGGAAAGACAAATCTATAATTAGATTCGCCCTTTCTGGCACTTTGCCCGTCTATTCCCATTGCCCTGTAGCGGTGGCGAATGGGTTAATATGGGGTTAAAGCCACCTTGCTATTGAAAGGTGACCTTAAGCCAGGTTAATAATTGAGAGCTGTCAATTAGACAACTATCAATTATTAATCCTATTGCATGAAATAAAAATAAAACACACACACTTTAATTAAAAATCATTTTAATGAAATAAAGACACATGTTTTTGACCATCTTTTATTTTACTGCAAAAACCATTTCCTGTAATAAAAATAAAATAAAAAAGCAAAATTATTCTTACCTATCCCATGCACAGTCAGGTCCCACGGTGTAATCCTTCAGAAAGGGTTAATGTTTACTGCAGGGACCGCAGCTAATGCTGCAGCCTCACAGTAAACCCCAAATGATTGAGTTCCTCTCCTGCCTGACAGGAGAGTAAAGGCTGGGTGTCACATAACGATACACCAGCGATCCCGACAACGATATGCACTTGTCAGGATCGCTGGTGTATCGCTACATGATCGCTGCTGAGCTGCCAAACAGGCAGCTCAGGCAGCGATCTGGGACAGCGACACTGCGGGTAACATCGCTTAAGGGCCCGTCTCACATAGCGATATCGCTACCGAGATCGCTGCTGAGTCACTAGTTTTGTGACGCAGCAGCGAGCTCACCAGCGATATCGCTGTGTGTGACATTCAGCGACGATCAGCCCCCTGCCGGGTATCGCTGATCGTCGCAGAAATGTCAGGACCTTTTTTTGATCGCTGGTTTCCCTCTGACAGGCACGCATCGCTGCGTGTGACAGGCGGGAGACCAGTGATCCGCTGGTAACCAAGGTACACAGCGGGTTTCCAGGCACCGCGCAGCGCTTGGAAACCCGCTATGTACCTTGGATACCAGCTCCCTGCATCAGGGCGCTGGTATCCAAGGTACACAGCGGGTTTCTAGGCACAGCCCCGCGCCTGGAAACCCGCTGTGTACCTTGGTTACCAGCGGATCGCTGGTCTCCCGCCTGTCACACGCAGCGATGTGTGCCTGTCAGCGGGAAACCAGCGATCAAAGGTCCTGACATTTCAGCGACGATCAGCGATACCCGGCAGGGGGGCTGATCGTCGCTGAATGTCACACACAGCGATATCGCTGGTGAGCTCGCTGCTGCGTCACAAAACTAGTGACTCAGCAGCGATCTCGGTAGCGATATCGCTATGTGAGACGGGCCCTTAAGTGGAAAGCTTAATTGATTGCTTTCCACTTTCACTTCAGGTCAGCCAGGGACACAATCAGTGACGTCAGAGGGAACTGATTAACAAAAATAGGGTTCCCTTCGAAAAAAAAATGGCGTGGGGTCCCCCCTATTTTTGTTAACCAGCCAGATGAAGCAGACCGCTGAGGCCTGGATTTTCAGGCTGTTAAGGAGCCAAGATCCATGGACCTTGCCAGCCTGATAATACCAGGCCACAGCAGTCTGCATATCTTGGCTGATTAACAAAAATAGGGGATCCCCTCGAAAAAAATTGGCGTGGGGTCCCCCCTATTTTTGTTAACCAGCCAGATGAAGCAGACCGCTGAGGCCTGGATTTTCAGGCTGTTAAGGAGCCAAGATCCATGGACCTTGCCAGCCTGATAATACCAGGCCACAGCAGTCTGCATATCTTGGCTGATTAACAAAAATAGGGGATCCCCTCGAAAAAAATTGGCGTGGGGTCCCCCCTATTTTTGTTAACCAGCCAGATGAAGCAGACCGCTGAGGCCTGGATTTTCAGGCTGTTAAGGAGCCAAGATCCATGGACCTTGCCAGCCTGATAATACCAGGCCACAGCAGTCTGCATATCTTGGCTGATTAACAAAAATAGGGGATCCCCTCGAAAAAAAATTGGCGTGGGGTCCCCCCTATTTTTGTTAACCAGCCAGATGAAGCAGACCGCTGAGGCCTGGATTTTCAGGCTGTTAAGGAGCCAAGATCCATGGACCTTGCCAGCCTGATAATACCAGGCCACAGCAGTCTGCATATCTTGGCTGATTAACAAAAATAGGGGATCCCCTCGAAAAAAATTGGCGTGGGGTCCCCCCTATTTTTGTTAACCAGCCAGATGAAGCAGACCGCTGAGGCCTGGTTTTTCAGGCTGGTAAGGATCCAATATCCATGGACCTTGCAAGCCTGATAATACCAGGCCACAGCAGTCTGCTTAGCTTGGCTGGTTAACAAAAATAGGGGATCCCCTCGAAAAAAAAACGGCGTGGGGATCCCCCTATTTTTGTTAACCAGCCAAGTAAAATGCAGACTGCTGCAGCCTGGTATTAAAAGACTGTCAAGGCCCATGGATTTTGGCCCTCAACAGCCTGATAATACCAGGCTACAGCAGCCCCACATTTGGCGCATCAAAAGATGTGCCAATTGTGGCACTTTACCCGGCTCTTCCCACTTGCCCTGTAGCGGTGGCAAGCGGGGTAATAAGGGGTTAATGTCACCGTTGATTGCACGGTGACAATAAGCCCGGTTAATAATGGAGAGGCGTCAATAAGACACCGATCCATTATTAATCCCAAAGTTATTAAATGCATAAAAAAAAGACAGCAAGAAAAAAGTCTTTTAATGAAATAAAAGAGACAACACAGTTTTCATTTTTTTTATTGTACTCTCATTCCTGCGATGCCATCGATCTCCTGTAAAAAAGAAAAAAAAACAACCAACAGTATACCACCTGTCCGACGCAGTCCATAACGACAGTCCCACGACGATCCAGCTCTGCTACATCGCAATGACAGGCAGAGCCTGTCATTGCAACGCAGCACAGCTGATTACCTGCTTCCCCGGCGGTGACGTCATCGGACTGACTGCTTTACGGCCGCGATTACCCAGCAGTCACTGCAGTTATCGCGAGAAACTGCATGTGACCGCCGGGGAAAGAAGATGGCGGCCATGAAGCAGTGCAGGACGTGACCGCCGGAGATCTTCTGCCAGGTAAGTGCCGCTGACTCCTGACAGACCCGACCGACGGACACTGACAGTGACAGTGACAATCCCGATTCCGGTATCCGATAAGACGAAAATATCGGAACTCGGAATCGGAATTCCGATACAGCTAATATCGGCCGATACCCGATATTTGCAGTATCGGAATGCTCAACACTACTGCTGACTTGACAGATGTCCAGAAGGCAGTCATTGACACACTCCACAAGGATGATAAGCCACAAAAGGTCATTGCTAAAGAAGCAGGCTGTTCACAGAGTGCTGTATCCAAGCATATTAATGGAAAGTTGAGTGGAAGGAAAAAGTGTGGTGGTAGATAAAGGTGCATAAGCAACCGGGATAACCGCAGCCTTGAAAGGATTGTTAAGAAAAGGCCATTCAAAAATTTGGGGGAGATTCACAAGGAGTGGACTGCTGCTAGAGTCATTGCTTCAAGATCCACCACACACAGACGTATCCAGGACATGGGCTACAAAGGTCGCATTCCTTGTGTCAAGCCACTCATGACCAATAGACAATGCCAGAAGAGTCTTACCTGGGCCAAGAAGAAAAATAACTGGACTGTTGCTCAGTGGTCCAATGTGTTGTTTCAAATGAAAGTAAATTTTGCATTTCATTTGGAAATCAAGGTCCCAGAGTCTGGAGAAAAAATGAACAACCTGAGCTTCCATAACACCTCAGCAGTGCCACAGGCTGATCGTCTCCATGAGACGCCACATTGATTCAGTAATTGATGCAAAAGAAGCCCAGACCAAGTACTGAGTGCATTTACTGAACATGAATCAGTAGGCCAACATTTTCAGATTTTAAAATCATTTTTCAAGCTGGTGTTATAAAGCATTCTAATTTACTGAGATAATGTCTTTTGGGTTTTCATTGACTGCAAGCCATAATCATCAAGATTAACAGAAATAAAAATGTAAAATAAATCACTGTTTGTAATGACTATATATAATATGAGTTTCACTTTTTGCATTGAATAAATGAAATAAAATAACTTTTTGATCATATTCTAATTTTTTGAGAAGCACCTGTATCTATCTATCTATCTATCTATCTATCTATCTATCTATCTATCTATCTATCTATCTATCTATCTATCTATCTATCTATCTAGTTGTGTGAAAAAGTGTTTGCCCTCTTCCTGATCTCCTATTCTTTTGCATGTTTGTCACACTTAAGTGTGTCAGATCACCAAACAAATTTAAATATTAGACAAAGTTAACACAAAATGCAGTTTTCAAATGAAGGTCTTTATTATAATGGGAAAAATAATCCAAAACAAAAAGGCCCTGTGTGAAAAAGTTATTGCCTCCTTTAAAACATAAATTAATTGGAGTTTATAACATCTTTAGGAAGCGGAGTTCAAATTCCCTAGCCACACACAGGCCTGATTACTGCCACACCTGTTCTCAATCATGAAATTACTTAAATAGGACCTACCTGAAAATGTGAAGTAGACCAAAAGATACTCAAAAGCTATACATTTTGCTATCCAAAGAAATTCTGGAACAAATGAGAAACAAAGTAATTGAGATCTAACAGTCTGGAAAAGGTTATAAAGCTATTTCTAAAGCTTTGGGACTCCACCCACTGTAAGAGCCATTATCCACAAATGGTGAAAACTGGAACAGTGGTGAACTTTCCCAGGAGTGGCCGGCAGATCAAAATTAGCCCAAGAGCGGTAGCGATGACTCATCCAAGAGGTCACAAAAGACCCCACAACAACATCCAAATAACTGCAGGTCTCACTTGCCTCAGTTAAGATAAGTGGTCATGACTCCAACATTAGAAAGAGACTGGGCAACAATGGCCTGCATAGAAGAGTTCCACGACAAAAACCACTGCTGAGCAATAAGAACAAAAAGGCTCTCAGTTTTGCTATAAAACATCTTGATGATCCCCAAGACTTTTTGGAGAATAATCTGTGGATTGATGAGACAAACGTTGAATGTTTTAGAAAGTGTATGTTCTATTCCATCTGTCATAAAAATAGCAGAGCATGTTGGAATAGGAATATCATACCAACAGTAAAATATGGTGGTGGTATTGTGATTGTCTTGGGCTGTTTTGATGTTTCAGGACTTGGAAGATTTCCTGTGGTAAATGGAACCATGAATTCTGCTGTCTACCAAAAAATCCTGAATGAGATTGTCCAGCCATCTGTTTTTGACCTCACGTTGAAGCGCACTTGGGTTATGCAGCAGTACAATGATCTGAAGCACACCATCAAGTCCACCTCTGAATGACTTGAGAAAAACAAAATTAAGTGTGCTTTTTAAATCTTGTTTGCCAGAGGAATCAAATACTTATTTATCACTGCAAAATGCAAATAAATTTATAAAATTTATACAATGTGGTTTTCTGGATTATATTTTTGATATTCTATCTCTCAATGTTAAAATTAGCCTACCCTTAAAATTATAGCCTGCTCATGTCTTTGTCAGTGGGCAAACTTACAAAATCAGCAAGTGATCAAATACTTATTTCCCCCACTATGTATATACATATATATATACAGTGCTCAGCATAAATAGGTACATCCCCTTTGAAAGTAAGATTTCAATGACTCACTGAACCCAAGAACAATTTCCAAAATTTTGACAAAACTGAGTTTCATAGAACTTTTTTTTCAACCCATAGTATGATAGTGTGATTAAAAGGGTTGTTCACTACTACAACACCTTCTTGACCTAAATGTTTGTACCCGGTAAAATAATAAACCTTTTACTCACCTCCAGCAGTGTCAGCGCTCTTGGTCCCAGGGCTCTTGTGTGGTTTTATGACATGTGGTGCCTGGCGCCCAATCAAACCTTGCGTCACTGTCCCCACCTTCGTGCGAATTGAACATGAAGAGGAAGTCAGACATCAGATGAAACCCTGGCTTTCTCTTCATATTCAATTTGACAGAATGCGGGGCAGTGACACCATCGCTGATTGGACACCAGGCACCATGTGTCAGGCAACCGCTCGAGACCGTGAGTACTGATACCGCTGGAAGATAAATATGAGCTTTTTCATTTTATTGGTGCCAAACATTTAGATCGAGAAGGGGTTGCCCCAGTAGTGGACAACCCCATTAATAATTTAACTTTCATTACAAAATCTTCAGTTTTACTCAAACTAGTTTATGTAAAAATGAATACGCCTCACATCAAAAACAACAACATCTAGTATTTTGTATGCTATCCATGACTTTTATGGACTGCACCCAGTCTTCTAGGCAAGGAGTAAAAAAGTTGGTGACTAGGGATGAGCAAACATGCTCAGTGGTACTTGGATATCACTCGAGAATCTGGGTGCTCTAATGTGCTTGTTACTTGATGAGCATTGGGCGGTGCTCAATTTAAAACTCTAATGCACCTCTCTGACAGTTCGTATGGGAGGAAGAGAGTGCTTGTTCTGGCGTGTGTGTGCACAACATAGCGAATCAGAGCCCTGTAGTATTGATGCTGGTGCTGAAGGTGAATCATAATGCTAAGAGCCCTTCTAAGGGCTAATCATTTCCTTTGCTGTTTGTATTACATACATTCTGCATTTAGTCTATAGAGGGAGAGAGAGTTGCAGGAGCAGGGTCAGTGGCGGAATAGTCTGTAGACAGGAATTAGGACTGTGCAGTCACTTGCAAAATATATAGCTGCACTATTTTGTGTGTGTGAAAAATTGAATATATTGTGCGATCCATCAAGTATTACATGCTTTTTGGTCCATTTTTGCATTATATAACACTCCAAAAAAGTGTTTACATTTTTTTTCTGGATTAAATTACTCATCCAAAGAGTATTTTGTGGCCTAGGGTACATTACTGTTATATATACTGTATATATCACTCGAAAAAAGTGTTTACAAATTTTGCTGGGTTAAATTTCTCAGCCATGCAGTATTCCATGGTCTGGGGTACATTTTCGTGATATATAACACTCTAAAAAAGCATTTAAAAATTTTGTTGGATTAAATATTTCACCCATACACTATGCCATGGTGTGGCATGTATTTTTGTGATATATAACACTCAAAAAATGCATAAACATTTTTGCTGGATTAAATTGCTCAGCCATACAGTTTTTTTATGGTGTGGGGTATGTTTATGTGATACCTAGCACTTCCAAAAAGCGTTTAAATAATTTTCTAGTTTAAATTACTCACCCATAGAGTATTCTGTGGTCTGGTGTATATTACTGTGATACATATCACTCCAAAAAAAAGATAAAAATACTTAGCTTGGTTAAATTTCTTAGCCATACAGTATTCCGTGGTCTGGGGTACATCAACAGCACCACAGATGAAGTAAGTCGACTGCTATAGTTCCAAGCCTTCACAAGGAAAAATGTGAATATCACTGGCAACTCCCTGAAGCAGACTGGGAGTCTATAAACACCCAGGCCCAGTTGTGTCAATTAGAGCCAGAGGGAGTTTGCTACTGGGTCCAAAAATCAAAAGGATAAATAAGGCATCTGCAATGCCAGTCAGATGCAGAGTGACTGTCTGTAGCATCTGACACACCCATAACAGGTACATTTATTTAATATCTATCACTTCCAGAAAAAGTTAAAAAAAATTCTGGGTTAAACTATTCACCCATACCCTATTCCGTGGTCTGGGGTAAATTTCTCTGGTATATAACACGCGAAAAAAGTATTCCATTTTTTGCTGTATTCAGCTAGTCATCCATACAGTGTAACGTGCTTAGTCGGTGACAAAGATGGCAGAATCACGCATGACTCCTCAGAAAGTGACCAGAGGAATATTGGAGCCAAAGAAAGCTGGTACAACAGCAGAGGTGGCAGGAGCCTGTGGTCTGAATTCAGCCGATTTCCCAGTACCTCCCAAACTCAGGCCATAGCCATTACCACTGGGTTTCTTGCAGACTGCAGACGGGATAGTCAGTGTTGTGAATACGTTGGAGGTGACTTGGAGCTGGGGCTCCCTCCGGTGGTTGCTGAGGGTAATGAACCAATTGCTGAATGGCTTTCAGCTGGGTCAGAATGGTCTGATATAAGTGACCTGAACTCCCATCAGCCTTGCCGGTAATCAATTGTTCTTCCAGGTCTTGGTTGGAGCTCAGCTTGCATTCCTGCTTTCATTCAGATAAATGACTTGCTGTTTTTTTTCCTCTGGTTGGATTTTCCTTGCTGGTTTGCTGCATTGCAGTGGACTTCAGCCTGGTCCCCTTTTGGGGCCTGGCGCTCCATGTGTGCTCAGTTTGTGTTTGCACTTTTGCTCTGTTCCTGTGTCACTTTTTATTTGCTGAATTGCTGTGTGTTACACCAGAGATCTGATTTAGGTGGCAGAGATCGTGTGATCTCAGGTTTTTTGTTAATCAGAAGTGTTGGTATTTTTGTCAGGGTTTTTTGGGTTGCAGTCAGAATTCTTTCCTATACTTTTCTATCTAGACAGTATTGGGGCCCAGCGTTTGCTCATTCTATTTTCTCTCTGTGTTCGTATTTTCTTCTTATCTAACCGCCATTACATGTTTGGGGGCTTCCTATTTCTTTGGGGGTTCTGCTACGGGGCAGTTAGCTTTCATTTTTCTGTCTTTAGGTGTAGCTATCTCTCCGGCTGTGACGAGGCATCTAGGATCACCGTAGGTACGCTCCACGGCTACTTCTAGTGTTGCAGTTAGTTTAGGGTCCTGCAACCCAGTAGTTCCCAGCCTCTCTGGTGTATTGCTACTTTGGCTATTTTTGCTATTTCTCCTCAGCTACCGAAACATAACAGTATTACCGGCCAAACTGAAAATTATATGGTACTCAACAGAAGGGAAAAATAGTAAAAAAGGAAAAAAAAAGGGAGTTGTTAGAAAAAAACATTTTCTGTTTGTTGCATTTTTTCCCTCTTTTTCTCTGGGTGCTGAGGAGGAATTTTTTCTTTGTCCTCAATGGAGTTTGCACAGTTGTCTGGCCGTGTGGAGCGGCTTGCCGCTGAGGTTCAGAGTATTACTACCTATCTTGCTAGGTTGCCGGTTGTGGAACCTAGGATCCCCATGCCGGATTTATTTTTGGGGGATCGGTCTAAATTTCTGAATTTCAAAAATAACTGCAAGTTGTTTTTTGCCTTGAAGCCTAAGTCCTCAGGGAACGCAGCACAGCAGGTTCAAATTGTCATCTCTTTGCTGCGCGGCGACCCTCAAGATTGGGCTTTTTCCCTGACACCTGGGGATCCTGTTTTGAATGATGTTGATGTATTTTTTCAGGCTCTGGGGTTATTGTACAATGAACCTAATGTCACTGATCAAGCTGAAAAGACCTTGTTGGCATTAAATCAGGGTCGTGAAGACGCTGAGCTATACTGTCAGAAATTCCGAAAATGGGCAGTCCTGACCAAATGGCATGATGATGCTTTGGCAGCCCTTTTCGGAAGGGTCTGTCAGAAAATGTAAAGGACGTTATGCTGGGATTTCCTGTTCCCTCTGCTCTCAATGATTCTATGTCTTTGGCTATTCAAATTGACAGACGTTTGCGTGAGCGCAGAGGTATGCGTGAGATAGTGTTGCCTTGTGAGTCAGCTCCTGAGCCCATGCAGTGTGATGGAGTGACTTCTGTGGCTCAGCATCATGAGTAGTGTTGAGTGATACGATACTGCAAATATCGGGTATCGGCCGATATTAGCTGTATCGGGCTTTCGATTCCGAGTACCGATATTTAGTCATATCGGATACCGGAATCGGATTTGTCACTGTCACTGTGAGTGTCCGTCGGTCGGGTCTGTCAGGAGTCAGCGGCACTTACCTGGCAGAAGATCTCCGGCGGTCACGTCCTGGACTGCTTGATGGCCGCCATTATTTTCTCCCTGGCGGTCACATGCAGTTTTTCGCGATAACTGCAGTGACTGCAGGGTAATCCCGGCCGTAAACCAGTCCGATGACGTCACCGCCGGGGAAGCAGGTAATCAGCTGTGCTGCGCCGGAATGACAGGCTCTGCCTGCCTGCCTGCCTCTGATGTCATTCTGATGTAGCAGAGCTGGATCGTCATGGGACACTCGTTACTATGGACTGCGTCGGACAGGTGGTATACTGCTGTTTTTTTTTTTCATTTTTTTACAGGAGATCGATGGCGTCGCAGGATGAGACTGTAATAAAAGTAATGAAAACTGTGTTGTTTTTTTTATTAAATTAAAAAACTTTTTTATGAACATTCACCCGTCCGGGTACATCAACAATTTAACTATTTACATACAGGGACCCTGTCCGGGTTATTTATAATTCTTTGGCAGGGTGTTCCAGGTACCACCTGGTACTCTTCTGATGCTTGCCAAACATCCGAGACACCAAGGACCACCAGGACCTGATGACGTCGTGTGGCCTGTACAGTCAAGTCGTGACCCGCTATCTGTGTCTGTGTGGCCACCTCTTTCATCTCCCTCCGGGTCTGGAGCCCTATGTCCCGGACTGAACGAACCCCAGGGGGCCTAACAGGCACCGGGTACGGGCCAGCTATCATTATCATGTCCATAGCTGGGGCTCCTGAGGAGACCACTGAGGGAGGCTGGGGAGATTTACGGCGTGGGGTGGGCACTTGTGCAGAGGCCTGGATGTGGGAGGCTGAAGGCTCCGAGGGTCTCACAGGTTCCTGACACTCTGGGGACCAGGGGTCGCACCTGGTGACATTTAGGGCATACCATCCATTGAACCCCAGTGTCGGGTGTAAGTTACCAAGTCTCCTGGCAACAGTTCCCTCCCCTGGTGTCCTTCTGGGAGGTGAGTCTCCACGTCCCGCCGGGTCACAAACACTTCTAAATAAAGTCCAGGCTCCTGGATGAAGCCCCAACCAGCTTTCAATTTAAAGCTCCGTACTGCACCCTTACGCCGCGGCTCCCTCACTGTACTTTTATCTTTTCTCATCCGGTCCTTATCTGCCCGGTCCTTCTCGATGTGACGTTGGCGAAGCTTCTGGGATTCGCGCTGCTCCCTTTGTCGCTCGGCTTCTCTCTCCCGACGTCTACACTCTTCCTCCTGACGCCGGTTGTAATTCTCCTCCACCAGCTTCTCCATGTCTCCACCATCAAACTGCAGCTTACGATGTCCGGTTTGCGGCAGCTCTCCTGGCGCCCGACAGTCCTGGCGGCGCTCACCTGCAGAGGAAGCAGCCGGCTCTGGAACAGATGACAGTCGGGGCTCCGGTACAGACAGGTAGACCTCTGGTGCCTGCGCGGCCTCCTCCATGAGGACGGGTGTCGCTTCTTCTGTCTCAGCGACGGGGGCAGACAGCGGGATCTGGGGTGCTGCCGGTGCAGCGTTTTTTGCACGAACGGGTGCCTCCACTGCGACAACGTCAACCGGATCACATTGCAAGGGCTGGGATGCCCGCACGGACTCCTCTACTAGGACGGGTGCCTCACCTTCCGGTACAGACACTTCAGGTAAAGGGATTGGCGCCGCTCCAAGTTTAGTTTTAGGGCACGCCAGCTGGCTTCCATCCTGGCGACCTCCTCCCGGTGCCGGGCCAGGCCTCTTAGGGTATCCGCCGCTTCTTGCAGCGTAGGAGGGTTTCCAGGCCAGGTGCCCAACGGTGGTTCCGTGGCGATCGGGTCGCTTCCGTGGGGGGAGAGCTCTGACTGCTCCATCCCTTCACACTTCTGCTCGTGTCCATTAGCCATCTCTGCCAAGTCACATGTGTCATTAGCATCTGGAGAGGGCCCCTCTTTTGTAGTGAGGCGGGACCTTCGTGTTAGTTTCCGCACACTGAGGAGGATGAGGAGGCGGGACTCAAGAGCTGTGGGGCACGATCTTACATTGCAGTAACATTTAGAGTGGTCGGCCATCGTTTTCGCGCCACTGAGTGAGTGTACACCCACGAAGAGCACCCCTTCTTCTTCACCAGTGCCTCGTCGTGACGCAAATATGGCGGAAAAATGGCAAATACATTCTCTGATGATTTTAGCAATTCTCAAGCACAAAACCAGTTCAATTCAGGCACACAGGACTCGCTTATAGCGAGCTACAGAATCCTGTTCGTGACGCCCAAGTTGAGTCGCACAGAGCCAGAGGTTTTGGGGGTACTCGGCACCGAGCCCGTCGACTTCTATGGGGTATGTCACGGCTTTACCCGGCAATTGAATCAGAGTCTATTTTACTATGTAGAAGTGTATAAACTATAAATATATGTATATATATATGTCACAATGACATGTATATATATATGTTGTGAATGGGCTTGAGATGAGTTCTGAGCAGAGGCTCCCTCTGGTGGTTACAAGCGGTGCTGGTCTGTCCAGTGAAGATTGTGAGGATTGGGAATCAGGTGTTACTGACTGGTCTTATATAAGGGAGTCACCTTCCCATCAGGGTTGCCGGTGATCAATTGTTCTGGTCTCAATCCTTGAATCCTGTTTCACTTGTAGCCTGCTGTGTCGTGTCTGCATCTCCTGCTATCAGATAAGACATTTTCTTCTTTTTGTTTTTGTGCTAGATTTTTGCATTTTGTCCTGCACTTCTGTGGGGCCTTCAGGGTCCCCTCCAGGGGCTTTTGCCCTCTCAGTTAGTTCAGCCACTGATGTTTGTACTTTTGCTTTTTGCAGTTTTTTCAGTGGCTGCTGTTTTGATTTTGTTACACCAGAGAACTAATTTAGGTGGTAGAGGTCGTGTGATCTCAGGTGTTTTTGAAATTAGTAGAGTTGGTGCTTTTCAGGGTTTTCTGGGATTGCAGTAAGTACCCTTCCTATCCTTTTCTATTTAGTTAGTTTGGGCCCCAGCGCTTGCTCATGCTATTTTCTTTCTGTGTCAGTGTTTCTTCTTGTCTAACCACCATTACATGTTTGGGGGCTTTCTATTATCTTTGGGGTTCTGCTCCGGGGCAGATAGCTTTCCTATTTCTATCTTTAGGTGTAATTAGTTTCTCAGGCTGTGACGAGGCGTCTAGGACCAACGTAGGAACGCTCCACGGCTGCCTCTAGTTGTGGTGGTTAGTCAGGGTACTGCAATCTCATAGATTCCAACTGCTCTGGTGTATTGCCTTTTTACCTGCACTCCTCAGCTACCAAATCATAACATATATATATGTATTCTATGTGTGTATATTTTGTGTTTACAACGAAAGAAAGTGTTTTTTTAGTTGCGATATTTTGTTCCCATAGACTTACATGGGACTTCCGGTATCGGAATCGGATATCGACGATATTTAGTGATATTCGGCGATACCATTCCGATCCGATATTTTTAGATATCGAGCAGTATCGCTCAACACTAGTCATGAGTTTCGAAAGCGCAATGGGTTATGTATCTACTGTGGTAATGCTTCTCATGCTATTTCCGTCTGCCCTAAGCGGGGAAGACGTTTTGCGCGCTCAGTTTTCTTGGGTAGTGTTCAGACTAAATTTCTGTTGACTGTTACCTGATTTGCTCCCTGTTCACATTTTTGGCTCAGGCTTTTGTTGATTCAGGAGCAGCTATTAACCTGATGGATTTTGACTTTGCCAAACGTTGTGGGTTTCCCATGATACCCCTGCGGAAGTATATTCCTTTGCTGGGCATTGATTCTACCCCTTTGGCGGAGAATAAACCCCAGTTTTCTACTCAGGTGATAATGAGGGTTGAACAAAGATCATCAGGAGAGTTGCAAATTTCTAGTGTTGCATAATCTGCATGACATTATTGTACTGGGTTTCCCTTGGTTACAGACTCATAATCCTGTTTTGGATTGGAAATTTGTGTCTGTGACCAGTTGGGGCTGCCAATGTGTTACTTCTGACACTCCTGTTTTTTCTGCCTCTCCCCAGTCTCAGGATTTCCCTGACTTTTTGACTGATTTTTCTGATGTGTTTAGTGAGAGTAAGTTTGTATACTTACCTCCTCACAGGAGCTATGATTGCGCTATTGAGTTAGTGCCTGGTGGTAAATTTCCTAAAGGTCGCCTTTTTAATTTATCTGTACCTGAACACGATGCTATGCGATCTTATATCAAGGAGTCTTTGGAGAAGGGTCATTTGAGACCATCCTCTTCACCCTTGGGCGCCGGTTTTTTCTTTGTGGCCAAAAAGGATGGTTCATTGAGGCCGTGTATTGACTATCGCCTCCTGAATAAAATCACTGTTAAATATCAATATCCATTACCCTTGATTTCTGACCTATTTTCCAGAGTGAAAAGTGATAGTTGGTCTAACAAGCTTGACCTCAGGGGGGCGTATAACCTTATTCGCATTAAGCACGGGGATGAATGGAAGATGGCGTTTAATACACCAGAGGGGCATTTTGAGTACCTAGTGATGCCTTTTGGGCTTACTAATGCCCCTTCGGTCTTCCAGTCCTTTATGAATGATATTTTCAGGGATTTTGTGGATAAATTTCTGATCGTTTATTTGGATGATATCTTGATTTTTTCCAACGACTGGGTCTCTCATGTGAAACATGTTCGGACTGTGTTCCAGATTTTGAGAGAGAATGCACTGTATGTGAAGGGATCAAAGTGTCTTTTTGGCGTACAGAAGGTTTCATTTCTGGGATTCATTTTGTCTCCGTCTGTTATTGAAATGGACCCGGTCAAGGTTCAGGCCATCTCTGATTGGGTTCAACCTACTACATTGAAGGCTCTTCAGAGACTTTTGGGTTTTGCCAATTTTTATCGTAAATTTATTGGTAATTTCTCCGGTATTGTTAAACCATTGACTGATTTAACCAAAAAGGGTTCCTATGTGGTGAATTGGCCTCCTGAGGCAGTTTCTGCGTTTCAAGAATTTAAGCAGAGATTCATTTCTGCTCCTGTTCTACGGCAGCCTACCGTTTCAGGTGGAGGTTGATGCTTCTGAGATTGGGGCAGGTGCCGTTTTGTCCCAAAGGGATCCGGAGACCTCTAAGAGTAATCCTTGTGCCTTCTTCTCTCGAAAATTTTCTCCAACTGAACGTAATTATGACATGGGTAATCGGGAGTTATTGGCCATGAAGTGGGCCTTTGAAGAGTGGAGACTTTGGCTGGAAGGAGCCAAACATCATAGTAACATAGTAACATAGTTATTAAGGTTGAAGGAAGACTTTAAGTCCATCTAGTTCAACCCATATCCTATCCTAACCTGCCCTAACATGTTGATCCAGAGGAAGGCAAAAAAAAACCCAAGTGGCAAACAGTAAGCTTCACATTGGGGAAAAAAATTCCTTCCCGACTCCACATACGGCAATCAGACTAGCTCCCTGGATCAACGCAGTATCTAGGAAACTAGTGAATATAGCCTGTAATATTATACTTTTCAAGAAAGGCATCCAGTCCCCTCTTAAATTTTAGTAAGGAATCACTCATTACAACATTAGACGGCAGAGAGTTCCATAGTCTCACTGCTCTTACAGTAAAGAATCTGCGTCTGTGATTATGGCTAAACCTTCTTTCCTCCAGACGTAGAGGATGCCCCCTTGTCCCCGTCACAGGTCTAAGAGTAAAAAGATCAATAGAAAGGTCTTTGTACTGTCCCCTCCTATATTTATACATTGTAATTAGATCACCCCTAAGCCTTCGTTTTTCCAAACTAAATAACCCCAAGTGTAATAACCTGTCTTGGTATTGCAGACCCCCCAGTTCTCGAATAACCTTGGTCGCTCTTCTCTGCACCCGCTCCAGTTCAGCTATGTCTTTCTTATACACCGGAGACCAGAACTGCACACAGTATTCTAAGTGTGGTCGCACCAGTGACTTGTATAGAGGTAAAATTATGTTCTCCTCATGAGCATCTATGCCTCTTTTAATGCATCCCATTATTTTATTTGCCTTGGCAACAGATGCCTGACATTGGCCACTAAATGTGAGTTTGTCGTCCACCCATGCACCCAGGTCTTTTTCAGTGACAGTTTTGCCCAGTGTTTTACAATTAAGCACATAATTATACATCTTATTTGTTCTACCCAAGTGCATGACCTTACATTTATCCCCATTAAAGCTCATTTTCCATTTATCAGCCCAAGCTTCTAGTTTACATAAATCCTCCTGTAATATAAAATTATCCTCCTCTGTATTTATTACCCTGCAGAGTTTAGTGTCATCTGCAAATATTGAAATACTAGTCTGTATGCCCCCTACAAGGTCATTAATAAATATGTTAAAGAGAAGCGGCCCCAATACTGACCCCTGTGGTACCCCACTGCTAACCGTGACCCAGTCCGAGTGTGCTCCATTAATAACCACCCTTTGTTTTCTATCCATGAGCCAGTTCTTAACCCACTTACACATATTTTCCCCTATCCCCATTGTTCTCATTTTATGTATCAACCTTTTGTGTGGCACTGTATCAAAAGCTTTTGAGAAGTCCATGAACACCACGTCCACTGCATTCCCTTGGTCCAGTCCTGAACTTACCCCTTCATAAAAGCTTATCAGATTAGTCTGACAAGAACGGTCCCTCGTAAACCCATGCTGATACTGTGTCATGAGGTTATTCAGCCTCAGATACTCCAATATAGTATCCCTTAAAAAACCCTCCAGGATTTTACCCACAGTAGATGTTAAGCTCACTGGCCTATAATTTCCAGGTTCAGTTTTTGCCCCCTTTTTGAATATTGGCACCACATTTGCTATACGCCAGTCCTGTGGTACAGACCCCGTTATTATGGTATCTTTAAAGATTAAAAATAATGGTCTATCTATAACTGTACTTAATTCCTGCAGTACTCGGGGGTGTATCCCATCCGGGCCCGGGGATTTGTCAATTTTAGTGATTTTTAGACGCCGCCGTACTTCCTGCTGGGTTAAGCAGGTGACATTTAATGGAGAAATTTTTTTATCACTGATCATGTTATCTGTCATGGGATTTTCTTGTGTAAATACAGTTGAAAAAAAGTAATTTAGCATATTGGCTTTTTCCTCATCCATCATTTCACCCTGACTACTTTTAAGGGGACCAACACTATCATTTTTTAGTTTCTTGCTATTTATGTAGTTAAAGAACATTTTGGGATTATTTTTACTTTCTCTGGCAATGAGTCTCTCTGCCTCAATCTTTGCTGTCTTGATTTGCTTTTTACAGAATTTATTCAGTCTTCTGTATTTATTTAATTTCTCATCACTACCTACTTGCTTTAATTCCCTTAACGCTTTCTTTTTGTCCCTTATTGCGCCCTTTACAGCTCTATTTAGCCATAGTGGTTTCCGCCTAATTCTAGCATGTTTATTCCCACAGGGTATATACTGTGCACAGGTCCTATTCAGGATACTAATAAACGTCTCCAATTTTTTTGTGTATTTTTATGTCTCAGGATATCGTCCCAGTTTATTGCACCAAGATCATCTCTCATCCGTTGGAAATTTGCCTTCCTGAAGTTTAGTGTCCTTGTAACTCCTCGACTACACATCTTATTAAAGGATACATGAAAGCTTATTATTTTGTGATCACTATTACCCAAGTGACCCCCAACCCTTATATTTGATATGCGGTCGGGCCTGTTGGATAATATTAGGTAATATTAGGTCTAGCAGTGCCCCCCCTCTTGTTGGGTCCTGAACTAGTTGTGAAAGGTAATTGTCTCTCATAGTTGCCAAAAACTTATTACCTTTGCTGGAACTACAGGTTTCTGTTCCCCAATGTATTTCAGGGTAGTTGAAGTCCCCCATAATAATGACTTCTCCTTGAGTTGCTGCTTCATCTATTTGCTTTACGAGGATATTCTCTGTTGCTTCCATTATTTTAGGAGACTTATAACAAACCCCTATCAGTAATTTATTATTTTTCCCCTCTCCCCTAATCTCCACCCACAGAGACTCTACATCTTCATTAGATTCACAGATATCACGCAGGATGGGTTTTAAGGATGATTTTACATACAAACGCACACCCCCATATCACGCAGGATGGGTTTTAAGGATGATTTTACATACAAACACACACCCCCACCATCAGGTGGTGGTCCTCACGGACGATAAGAACCTGGTTTGTCTCAAATCAGCCAAGCGACTTAATCCTAGACAGGCCAGGTGGGCCTTGTTTTTCACACGTTTTAATTTTGTTGTTTCTTTTCTTCCGGGCACTAAGAATGTTAAGGCGGATGCCCTCTCAAGGAGTTTTCTTCTCGTATCCCAGGTCCTAACTATGCCAACCTCACTTAGAAAAGTCTGTCTGTATGGGAACATATGAATCCTCTCTTCAGACTAAAATCTACATCTCTGTGGAGGGGTAATGAACCTGGTGTAATTAAAAAGCCTGTGACCACCAGGTGGAGTGCTCAGGCAGAAGGTAAATGAATACACATAAAAAAAAACTGACCGGCACATCCAAACATAGATCCAATGTGAACAGGTGCTAAAACCTAGAGTCACCAACTCATACATATTTAAGAAAAAAAGGTAGCACACTATAGCGCTATAGCTTGCGGACACAAATTATGAAAATATGAAAAATATGAAAAATGAATTGCATCACTGCCTTAGAAATATGAAAAATTGAGAAGTCTCAGTGCATAAAAAGGCCAATTTATGTGTACCTGCATTTCACCCTCAGACCAATGGACAAACCGAGAGAACAAACCAGACCTTGGAGACTTATTTGAGATGTTTTGTGTCTGCTGATCAAGATGACTGGGTCTCTTTTTTGCCTTTGGCGGAGTTTGCTCTTAATAATAGGGCTAGCTCTGCCACCTTGATGTCTCCATTTTTCTGCAATTCTGGGTTTCACCCTCGATTTTCTTCAGGACAGGCGGAGGCTTCCGTCTGTCCGGGGGTTGACTCTATTGTGGAGCGAATGCAGCAGATTTGGGACCAGGTAGTGGAGAGGTTGTCGCTCTCTCAGGAGAAGGCCCAGCGGTTTGCCAACCGGCATAGGACTGATGGTCCTCATTTTAAAGTGAGGGACTTGGTTTGGTTGTCCTCAAGAAATATCCCTATGAAGGTTGCGTCTCTAAAATTTAAGCCAAGGTTCATTGGACCTTATAAGATCATGGAAATTCTTAATCCGGTTTCCTTCCGTTTGCTTCTTCCAGGGACATTTAAGATCCATAACGTGTTCCACAAGTCCTTATTGAAGAGGTTTGTCGAGCCAGTGGTTCCTATGGCTGCACCTCCCGACCCTGTTTTGGTTGAGGGCAATTTGGAGTATGTGGTTGAGAAAATATTGGATTCTCGTTTTGCTAGACGGAAACTCCAGTATTTGGTTAAGTGGAGAGGTTATGGTCAAGAGGACAATTCTTGGGTGTTGTCAAGAGGACAATTCTTGGGTGTTTGCTTCGGACATCCATGCTAGGAGACTGATCCGTGCCTATCATCGAGCTTATCCTGATCGGCCTGGTTGCGCAAGTGAGGGTTCGGTGACCCCTCCTCAAGGGGGGTACTGTTGTGAATACGTTGGAGGTGATTTCGGAGCTGGGGCTCCCTCCGGTGGTTGCTTAGGGTAATGAACCAATTGCTGAATGGCTTTCAGCTGGGTCCGAATGGTCTGATATAAGATATAAGTGACCTGAACTCCCATCAGCCTTGCCGGTAATCAATTGTTCTTCCAGGTCTTGGTTGGAGCTCAGCTTGCATTCCTGCTTTCATTCAGATAAGTGACTTGCTGTTTTTTTTCCTCTGGTTGGATTTTCCTTGCTGGTTTGCTGCATTGCAGTGGACTTCAGCCTGGTCCCCTTTTGGGGCATGGCGCTGCATGTGTGCTCAGTTTGTGTTTGCACTTTTGCTCTGTTTCTGTGTCACTTTTTATTTGCTGAATTGCTGTGTGTTACACCAGAGATCTGATTTAGGTGGCAGAGATCGTGTGATCTCAGGTTTTTTGTTAATCAGAAGTGTTGGTATTCTTGTCAGGGTTTTTTGGGTTGCAGTCAGAATTCTTTCCTATACTTTTCTATCTAGACAGTATTGGGCCCCAGCATTTGCTCATTCTATTTTCTCTCTGTGTTCGTATTTTCTTCTTGTCTAACCGCCATTACATGTTTGGGGGCTTCCTATTTCTTTGGGGGTTCTGCTACGGGGCAGTTAGCTTTCATCTTTCTGTCTTTAGGTGTAGCTATCTCTCTGGCTGTGACAAGGCGTCTAGGATCAACGTAGGTACGCTCCACGGCTACTTCTAGTTTTGTGGTTGGTTTAGGGACCTGCAACCCAGTAGTTTCCAGCCTCTCTGGTGTATTGCTACTTTGGCTATTTTTGCTATTTCTCCTCAGCTACCAAAACATAACAGTCAGGATCCAGGAACTGGTAAGTGGAATGCAGGGCCTAGGCTGGTTGGAAGAGACAATAAGGCAAGCCAGGAGCAGGTCTGAAGAAATTTCATCCGGCTTGCTAGCTGCAAGGTTCTGAGAGTTGGCATCATGAGGTGTGGTCACTAGTTACCGTCAGCAAAGAAGGGGGTCCATTCAAGAGTTTGTGATCAGTCATCAAATCTCGTTCAACCATTAGGCAGTAGAGATGGAACACTTGCCTCAAAGGCTGCAAGAACTGATAGCTGGAAACAGGGTCACATTCCTCAAAATGGAGGGGCAACATTGCTGTTATGCAGTGGGTGTGATCCTGGAAGTAAGGGAGCAAGATGAACCCTTCTTGAGGAATGAACATGCCTGTGAAAGGCTCTTTAAGGTGGGTTGAGACAGGACTACTGTCACCCCCGAGAGACAGTACTGCCTTTGGGGTTCCCCATCTCCTATACGGGAGCAGCCTATAGTGCAAGTGACACTGGGGTCTGTTGCCCATTTCTATATGTTGGGGGCTATGGCACTACCAAAAATTGGGTCATTTACAGCCCAGGAACCTGAAAATTGGGCTCAGGAAGCCTGTGGAGGCAGACCCCCAGCCTCCCGAGGAAGGAGATGAAGAATCAGACACCTGAAGAGGATTAATGTATTACCCTCCTTGTAATATTTTATGTTGGTATGTAAAACTCCAAAAAAAGCTAAAAAATTTGGCTGAGTTAAATTTCTCACCCATACACTATTCCTTGGTCTGGGGTAAATTTTTGTGATATCTAACCCTTCAGAAAACATTAAAACATGTATCTAGATTCAATTACTCATCTATGAGGATTAGGTGTTTTGGGGTACATTTCGGAGGTATATAACACTTCAAAAAAGTATTCAAACATTTATTGTTTGAATAGTTTTTTGGAAGGCACCTGGGTGTTATCATTGCAAGTACAAGCTGCAGATTTCTGCTATTTTGCATGGTATTGCATAGTTTAGTATTAGGAACAGACTGCAGAATTAGGGTGACATAGGGAGGGTTTCATCCACTACCAAAATATACAAATCAGCTATTTTTTTAGAGGCAAATAATATTGGGTAGTACTAGTGATGGGCGAGAACTAAAATGCTCGGGTGCTCGTTGCTCGGGTCGAGCATATTGGAATGCTCGGGTGCTCAATCCGAGCAACGAGCCCAATGTAAATCTATGGGAAACTCGAGCATTTTTGCTGCGGCCCCCCTAGGGGTCTTTTTAGGGTTTAAAAACGGCGGAAATCGATGGGAACTGTTGCTCAAATGACATGGGAACATCATGTGGAAGATCCCTGGAAGCATTTTAGACTCCCAGGTCACTGCTATGAGCAATGTTGTCAGAGTCTTACGCCACTTTTACAGGAGCACAATAAAACATACAAAAAAGAAACCAAAATGCATTTTCCTGGGAAATACAGGTGCATCTCACAAAATTAGAATATCATCAAAAAGTTAATTTATTTCAGTTCTTCAATACCAAAAGTGAAACTCATATATTATATAGAGTCATTACAAACAGAGTGATCTATCTTCTCTGATAAGATATACAGGTGCTTCTCACAAAATTAGAATATCATCAAAAAGTTAATTTATTTCATTTCATTGATACAAAAAGTGAAACTCATATATTATATAGAGTTATTACAGGGTGATCAATTTCAATTGTTTATTTCTGTTAATGTTGATGATTGTGGCTTACAGCCAATGAAAACCCAAAAGTCATTATCTCAGTAAATTAGAATACCTTATAACACCAGCTTGAAAAATGGTTGTAAAATCCGAAATGTTGGCTTACTGAAATGTATGTTCAGTAAATGCACTCAGTACTGGGTCGGTGCTCCTTTTGCATCAATTACTGCATCAATGCGGCATGGCATGGCAGGGGAAAGTGATGTCATGGCTGAAAGCAAGGAAGGATCCCTTTAACAGGTAACACACAGCATACACCACTTTTCTTACTCCAGACCAAAAGGGGGAGCTCTAACACCTGATTTCAGGGAAGCTTCCCTGGAATATTCTGGCTGGGTGAGGAGTTAGTGAGTCTGTAGGGTTGAGAGAGGAAGGTCGTGTTGGAGACAAGCTGGGGTATTGGAACTACAGCTGAGCTCACCCCCAGGTCTGAGCGCCAGAAACCAGACCCCGAAGTCCGAGGCTGAGTGGGTAAACTAAAGCCCCAGCAGCAGAATCCGGGGGGCAGGAGACAGCATGTTCTCTGTCCCAACTAAGACTCAACTACACAGCAACACATGTGAGCCGGAGACGCCATATAGGAGCGATTCCTGAAGCAGGCTACAGCTGCCTGTCATGAGAGTGGAGTTCTACTTAAGAAACAGAGAGAGAGAGGAACTTGAACAGAGTTTGCAACAGCAAGTACCTCAGAGAATAGCGCTAGAAAGCAGGTGTCATGACCCAGGACGGGGTTTTGTCTTTGTCCCGTCCTGGTCAGACTGGGGTTAATGGTTTCAGCCTCTCTCTGGCAGAGGGCGGCTATTTAGTTGCAAATTGACCTAGGTCTGGTGTCAGTTATACTCCTGCCCTCGGCTGAGTTAGTTGACCTCCTGTGTGCCTGTGCCTTGTGCCTGATCTTGTTGCTTGTTTGGTTTTGACCCGGTCCGTCTCTTCGTTGTGAGTTTGTCTACTGTCTTGGTACTGTGTATTTGCCCGTTCTGGTTTTCTGATCCCTTGGCTACGTTCTGGTTATTCTCTGCCTGCTCCTCTTGTACTGCGTTGCTCCCTCTGTGTATGACCTGGCTATCCTGACTACCCGTTTTGTCTATGCCCCTTGGTAACTCTGTCCCGTAGTTACCCTTCTAGGAGTTTTCCTTCTGTTCATAGCTCTCTGGAGCTTAGGCCACGCCCACCAGCCGTCACGTGTTTCAGGTCCTCTGGCCTGAAGCATTCTCTATCTGTTACTGCTCCCTCTGAGAGACCTGTGGCCGGCGCCGCCCCTTGGCAGTCATGTGCTTCGAGTCCTGTTAGTCTGAAGCACGCATCTTCACCGCTACTGCCCCGCTCCACAGGTATCTTTGAGTGCAGTCTGTCTTATTCAGGACACGCGCACTGGCTCAGTGAGCAAGTGCAGTGCGGTGTTCGTGATAGCAGGCCTCATATCCCACCTGAAATAAGGAGATTCCAAATTGCTTTCAGTCTGACCGACTCCAGCACCATCTGTACTCAGTGCCCTGGATACTTTGCCTGCATAACTGTGAGTAAAGCTTTGGAAACTGCATCTGACTGTGTCCTCTCATGTTCTTCCTGCAGCACCCACTCAACACTGCTACATCCCTTGCTAAGTACTACATCTCTATCATCTACCTTACATTACATCTGCCTGGGACATAGCTTCACCTGTGGAAGCTTTATCAACTCTGCTGCATTACTATCAGACCCAAGAATCTGCACTGCAGTGCTGGTCACCTCTGACCAAAAACCACAGGTGGCGTCATGAACACATTATCACAAACTCTATTATCCCTTGTAAATATTCCCCTTTTATTGGACGCCCAGGGCCACGGACTGGGTCACTGCCGCTGTGACACTTCCCCTTTAAGAAGCAGCCTGGTCCTGAGTACCCCACTGCCCTGGCGGGCGATCCAACCTGGCATCACGAACAGGATACGTAGCCCGTTATCACCAGGTCCTGTGTGCCAGAGAAACTGTTTATTGTGCCAGAGACTTGCACCACGAGGCACGCAGAGAGAAGGGGCATGCCATCGTGTGCGGAACCAGGGAGAGTGCGCAAAAAAGTGAAGTGCTGAGTGTTAGATTTCCCGCTGCTGCACAAGGGGAGTCTCGAACCCGTCCCGCTGCGGTCTCCCATTAATCTCCGGCCGCAGTGGAGCCTGCTCAGCAGAGAGGTCAGTCCAGGCGTCTTGCCCACTCCTCTACTGTGCAGTGACTTGCTGCTGCCTTTCCTGGATCTGCTATTATAGCCAGTGCTGGAGCAGTCGTCTTTGAGACAAAGTCCTGCGTTTTCCCATCTGAGCATGCCCAGAGTGAGATCTCTCATTGGAGATCAGGGGTCACATGTTCAGGTGCTGCAGTGGCTCCTATTGGTCCGCCAGGAAGGTCATGTAGCTACGTTTGTTTGTAACAGCTTCTCATTGGTCATTGTTCCTGGAAGGTCCTGTAGCTGTTGCTATAAAAGGGTAGCATGGCTGGGCCGCCATGCGCTAATATCAATCATTGTATGCTATGCGCCAGTGTGGTCATGTGTATGTGTGGATAGGGACCCGGCTGAAATAAGCCACTAGAATACCGACTTAATCAGTGAGGAGTTTGGTATGGTAGCTGGTCAGGGTCGGTGTCCTAGATGCCCTAGATTACCGGCATAACCGGTGAGGAGTTTGATTGCTGTTATTCAGGGTCTGGCGTTCAGACGCCATAGATTGCGGGTGACTCCCGCGAGGACATTAGCGCATGATCACGCTTTATGTGCGCTTAGCACTTAACTGTGTATCTGGGAGCCTTACAGGACACAGTGCTTTTTCTCAGCGGCCCTGTGACGTAACAGGGTTCGCTTTCAACGCTAGTCAGCGCCCTAGCGTGTTTTCTTTGCCACTCAGTTGTGTCTAGTGAGTGCGCACACATCGCCATATAGCGTTGCGGCTCCTCTTCTAGCGGCTCTGTGGAGTAACAGAGTTCGCACTCATTGCCACAGCGCATTACGGCGTTTATGTTGGCAGCTCTGCGGGATAACAGAGTTTGCTTCTTGCACCTTTTTGCCAGCAGCGGGCTTCGCCTGCACGGTGGACCCCGGGCTGCGAACGCACTTATTATTTATATTATTTTGTGCGTTCCGCCAGCCTTAACATAATATTAGCGCCAGGGTCTGGCTGGTAAAATGGCGGACGACCAGCGTCTGCAGCGGTATATCCAGCAGCTGGAGGGTAGGTTGGCGACTCTAGAGCGCACAACCTCAGCGGTGGATGTTACCGCAGTCGCGGTTCAGGCTGCTAGTGTGGCCGCCGCCAGTTTGTCCTCTGCTACCCCTGCTCCGACTATTTCCCGCCTCCCACTTCCAGACAAGTTTACCGGTGACAGTAAACAATGTCGGGGTTTCGTCAGTCAGTGCTCCATACATCTAGAGCTTCTGGCTGCACGTTATCCCACGGAGCAGGCGAAAGTGGGTTTTATCATATCCCTTTTGTCGAGCAGGGCATTGGAGTGGGCAACGCCGTTATGGGAGCGCGATGATGGTGTGGTGCAGAGTGCTCCTCTCTTCTTGGACACTCTTAAACAGGTATTTTTAGGACCTCGTGTCACCCACGATACGGCTCTTCAATTGTTGGCTATCACTCAGGGTTCATCCATGGTCAGCCAGTTTGCCGTCCAATTTCGGACTCTGGTCTCTGAGCTGGATTGGCCAGATAAAGTCCTTATACCCGTGTACTGGAGGGGACTGGCAGACCATGTGAAGGACGCCTTGTCCACCAGGGAGATTCCTGCCACACTGGAGGAGCTCATTACCATATCTACCTGCATCGACCTTCGTTTTAACGAGCGGAGGTTGGAGCGGGCCCAGTGTAGGCAGAGGTTCCGGCTGGCGCCCACCTTCGCCAGACCTCTGGAATCTTCCATTCAGGTGTCCGATTCCCCTGAGGCCATGGAGATTTCTCGAGTGAGACCTAAGTCTCAGGCTGCTCGAGTATCTGTGACCTGTAATGCCTGCCAACAAATAGGGCATTATGCTAACAAATGTCCACGGCGGTCGGGAAACGACCGCGTCTAGTAACCATTGGAGGGGGTTCACTAGACACAGCAGTACACACCTCCAAGTTGTCCTTTAGGGGGACAATCAATTTTGGCTCATCCACTTTAGCAGTCACGCTTTGTGTGGATTCTGGAGCCGAAGGAAATTTCATGTCTTCTACCTTCGCTCTCCGCCACTCTATACCTCTGGTGATGCTCGCCAAACCCGTGACTGTTCGAGTAGTGAATGGATCGACACTGCCTTCACCAATCACACATCAGACCATCCCTTTCACGTTGTCAATGTCACCTTCCCATCAAGAGATTATCTCACTTTTAGTAATTCCCGAGGGAATAGACAAGATCTTGTTAGGGATGCCCTGGTCCATTTCCATTCCCCACACATTGAGTGGAACTCTGGGAGGATATTGGGTTGGGGTGAGTCATGTAAAGGCAGATGTATGAGGGAATGCATTCAGGTGGCCATTACAGAGATGCCCGCAGATCTTACTTCTCTTCCTAATTACTATTGGTCATATGCAGACGTATTCTCCAAAAAGGCTGCAGAAGTCCTTCCATCTCACCGTCCCTATGACTGTCCTATTGACCTCTTGCCTGGAGCAGAACCTCCTCGGGGACGGGTCTATCCCTTTCTCTCCCGGAGACGGAGGCTATGTCCCAATATATCCAGGAGAACTTGGCAAGAGGATTCATTAGGAAGTCAGTGTCACCTGCAGGGGCGGGGTTCTTCTTCGTGCAGAAGAAGAACGGAGAGTTACGTCCATGCATCGATTACAGGGGTCTTAATGCCATCACCGTTAAGAATAAATACCCGTTGCCTCTAATTTCTGAGCTATTTGATAGGCTACGGGGGCAAGGATATTTACGAAGTTAGATCTGCGGGGTGCTTATAACCTGATACGCATCCGTGAGGGGGACGAATGGAAGACGGCTTTTAATACCAGGGTGTAATACTATTGTAGGAACTCGAGGATTCTGATAGCGTGGGGCAATGAACAATCAGAGACGGGTTTCTTTGAATGCAAATAATGTATTTGTGAAACAGCAAAACACCCAAAAACAATATTCAAACAACCCGTAGTGACATGCAATGAGTCCATATATATATACACAAGTCCAGTTATATGAATCCGGATATATAAGTCCTTGAACCTCTATAGCGAGGGTGGTAAAGTTCTTACGACGGAGTCCTCACACAAATGTGACCACAAGGTAAGTCTGATGCACAGGTAACGTGGCTGGATTTACACACTGCTGGTGTGTGAAGAGTCAGATCCAGGTATGCAGAAAACACAGGGAGGTCCAGGAACAAGTTAATCTCAGTTGTGGCTTAATTCAGAGAAGTCCAACAACAAGTTCATATGTCAGTAAGATTCCAGTAACAGTTCCAACAGCTTTCACCAGAGGTAATGCACGAAGGGTTAAACAGCAACAGTTCAGAAACACAGTTCTTATCAGATGGAGTGAACCAAGGGTTAAATTCCCAAGTCAACAGTTTAGTGATAACACAGTACGTGCAACTTACATATGCAGAGAATGTCCAGAGCCATGGGTAGAAACTGCTGTGGCTGAGAAACACCTGAAGATAAGGTTATGCACTTTCCTGGTAAATACACAAAAGATCTGTGAGGAACAAAGCAGCTGGGTTGCAGGGAAACGGAAGCAGAATATTCCAGCAGTGAAGCCAGCACCTGAGCCGGGTTTTAAACAAACGAACAGGAAGTAGGGCACAGAAAACAGCAAACTCCATTTTAACAAAGGGCAAAATCATTGACAAAGTTACCTAGAAAACCCGGAATACTGACATTACTCCCCCCCTAAAGACGGCCTCCGGACGGTCCTGGACCAGGCCTGTCCGGGTATCTCCAATGAAACTGAGCAATCTTCAGAGGCGCATTGATGTTACTTACTGGTTCCCAAGAATCATTTTCAGGAGAGTAACCTTGCCATCTAACTAGATACTGAAGCCGGTTTCTATGAAGTCTCGAATTAACAATATCCTGTACCACGAATTGTTCTTCGCCATCAACCAACACTGGTGGAGGGGGAGGTACGATACGTCCCTGAAACGTGTTAGGAGAGACTGGTTTTAATAAGGAAACATGAAATACTGGGTGTACCTTTAAAGTCCGTGGTAGCTTCAACCGACAGGCAACAGAGCTCACAATCCCAGTGATCTTGAATGGACCGATGAATTTCTGTCCCAGTTTCTGCGAAGGAACACCCAATTTTAGATTCTTGGGGACAACCAAACTGAGTCTCCTACCTTATACATAGGTGCTGGTTTCCGGAATCTATCGGCCGACTTCTTGTAACGCTCCTGTGCTGTGGTCAGGGAGTCCTTCAAAACTTCAAGATTACGTTGCAACGCCGTCACTCTGTCTTCAACCGCTGGTACCGAAATCGTAACCGGAGACCTAGGCAAAATACTTGGATGATAACCCAGGTTGGCAAAAAAAGGCGTTACCTTCGTGGAACTGCTTTGGGAGTTGTTGTACGAAAATTCCGCTAGAGGAAGTAGCTTCAGCCAATCGTCCTGCAAATGACTGACGTAACAGCGTAGATATTGCTCCAAGGTTTGATTTGTCCGTTCGGTCTGCCCGTTGGTCTGAGGATGGTATGCAGAAGACAAGCAAACATTAATGTGGAGCGCAGAACAAAATCCTTTCCAAAATCTAGAGGTAAATTGTATTCCCCGGTCAGAAATGATGTCATCTGGTACCCCATGCAGCCGGAAAATGTTCTGGATAACTAGATCTACTGTCTCTGTAGCTGAGGGAAGACCAGCACACGGAATGAAATGAGCAGCTTTCGTTAAACGATCTACTACCACCAAAATAGTATTTTTACCACCAGAGGTGGGTAACTCCACAATAAAGTCCATCGAAATAGACCCCAAGGGCGAGACGGTACAGGTAGCGGTTTAAGAAGACCAGTAGGTGAAACGCGAGGAACCTTGTACCGGGCACAAACTTCACAAGAGCGGACATAGTCATTCACATCCTTCAAGCAGGTAGGCCACCAAAAAAAACGAGTTAACAATTCCTGCGTCTTCTGTACCCCCCTATGACCAGCCAATTTAGAGTCGTGGACCAATCTGAGAACTCGAAGTCTTACAGCCTCTGGGACATAAATACATCGATCTCTAAGCCACACACCATTCCGAAGGACAAGATTCACATTGTCAGGTGGAGCTGCAAGAAATACGTCACCGTCATAGGCCAGCTTGATCTCCTGCCACAAGTCCCGGTTCCGGAGCACTCCAACGAAATTGGCCTCCGACAAGATGGTCTTCGACGGGGTCCCAGGCACGGAATCCACGGTATGGATTCGGGATAATGCGTCAGCTTTCCCATTACGTGAACCTGGGCGGTACGAAATAATAAAATTAAACTGGTTCAAGAACAAACTCCACCTAGCTTGTCGAGGAGAAAGACACCTGGCAGACTTAAGGAATTCCAAATTGCGATGATCCGTGAGTACTACTACCTGCTGAGTTGCCCCCTGCAAATGGTGTCTCCATTCCTTAAAGGCAGAAATAATTGCCAAAAGTTCCTTATCTGCCACATCATAGTTCAGTTCTGCAGAAGATAACCTACGAGAGAAGAAGGCACACGGGTGCAGCAAACCTTTGTCTCCGGTACGTTGTGAGAGGATAGCTCCCAATGCACAGTCAGACGCGTCCACCTCCACGATAAAAGGCTGTGCAGGATCCGGATGCATCAATATTGGAGCCGTGGTAAAACAACCCTTCAGGCGATCAAAGGCTTCCTGAGCTTGCGAAGACCATTCAAACTTCTTCCCCTTCTTGGTGAGGAGAGTGATGGGACGGACAATTTCTGAAAAATTTCGGATAAACCGTCTATAAAAGTTAGCAAAGCCAATGAATCGTTGTACCTCCTTAATGTTTCCTGGTACCGGCCAGTCCAAGATTGCCTGGATCTTGCTGGACTCCATATTCAATCCCTGAGGCGAGATAACATAGCCTAAAAATTGAATTTCAGAACAATGGAACTCACACTTTTCGAGTTTGATGTACAAATGATTATCTCTCAAACGTCTAAGTACGGTCTTGACATGTTCCTGATGTTCCTGTAAGGAGTCAGAAAAGATTAAGATGTCATCAAGGTAAATTACCACATATTGGTCCAATAAATCCCTGAAAATGTCGTTGGCTAAATGTTGAAAAGCAGCAGGAGCGTTACAGAGTCCGAATGGCATCACCAAATATTCAAAATGTCCATACCGGCATCTAAAAGCTGTCTTCCATTCGTCTCCGGGCCGTATACGGAGTAAATTATATGCCCCACGAAGATCTAATTTGGTAAATACTTTGGCCTGGCGAACTCTTTCCAACAATTCTGGAATTAGGGGCAACGGGTACCTGTTACGAATGGTTACCTTATTTAACTCCCGGTAGTCAATGCAGGGTCTTAGAGTACCATCCTTCTTCTTTACAAAGAATATTGGAGCTCCCGCTGGTGAAGAAGATGGTCGGATAAACCCCTTGGCTAAATTCTCATCTATATACTCTCGTAAAGATTTTAATTCCGGAGCCGCCAACGGGTAAACATGGCCGAAAGGAATCGCTGCTCCAGGAAGCAATTCTATGGGGCAGTCATACGGTCTATGTGGGGGAAGTTGATCTGCCTTCCTTTTATCACAAATGTCTGAGAATTCCTGATAAATCAGAGGGAGAGTAGGTACCTGTATCACCTCTTCCAAGTTCTGGGTAACTGGAGCCGCCACAGTTGGACTGATGGTAGAACTGCACTTCGGGAGAAAGGTTATCTCCTTGGTTTCCCAATTGATGATTGGATTTTGTGACCGTAACCAGGGAATTCCTAAAATTACAGGAAAATGAGGAGAAGATATTAACATGAATGAAAGTGTTTCTTGATGGTCTGGTTCCATCTTACACTCCAGAGGCACTGTCTCCCGATCTACTGGTCCAGAAACTAATGGGGAACCATCCACCGTTTCCATAGTGATTGGTGAAGCTCTTAGTTGTGTCTTTATACCATGTTCCTCTGCAAAAGAAGAATCCATGAAATTCCCACCTGCTCCAGAGTCTATCATGGCAGAACTTGATATCCACTGTTCCTCCCACTGAATCTGTATAGGAAGAGAACAATGTGAATATTTCTCCCCTTGATCTTTAGGGGAAGTCGGCATCAGTATTGGGGGAAAAACCGCATCTAGATGTAGACTGGTTTCCGAAACTTCAGACTCAGCGTCTGTGTTATCATAATCCCCTACTACCGCCAACACCTTGTTGGGTCGCCTAGGACATTTAGGACAATTGATGAGGAAATGGTCCGATTGACCACAATAGAAACATAAGCGCTCACGGAGACGGTGTTCGCGGCGTTCATTATTCTCACGTCTCTGTAGTGAGTCCACCTGCATAGGCACCTCCTCAGCCTCTCGCGGGTTTTTGCCTGTGGTTTCCCTGGACGGAAGAGAGAAATTAGTAATGCGATTTACAGCGGCCCATTTTTCTTGTCTGCGTTCAGTTAAACGGATATCAATACGTACACAGTGCTGTATAAACAATTCAAACTCCTGTGGAGACTCTGAACGAGCTAGCTCATCCTTGATTGCATTTGACAAACCTTTTCTAAAGATTGGTAATAAAGCATTGCTTTCCCACTGGGTGTCCACCACTAACCTTTTAAATTCAGTAACATATTCTATGACTGACCGTTTCCCCTGGCGTAAGGAAAGCAAGGCAGATTCAGCGGTAGCACGGCGGTTGGGATCGTCGAACATTTGCGCCATGGCTGCCAGAAAATTGTCCAAATTATTTAGACGGGTATCATGACTTTCAACCATAGGATTTGCCCAAGCCAGTGCACGTGATGTCAACAACATAATAATACATAGAACCTTAGATCTATCAGACCGGTAGTAGGAGGCATGTACATCAAAAAATAATATACATTGATTAACAAACCCACGGAATTGACTTCGGTCACCATTAAAACGGAATGGAGGCAATTTGGGCATACTGGTGGATGAGGTAGGCTCAGTAGGTAAGGCCTCCAGGACTCCTAACCTAGAACGTAGATCTTGGAGAGCCTGACCAAACCCCTGTGCATTGTGGTTAACCCGAGACTCCCAGTCTCTAATCTGATTGAGTGCAGCCGCCACCTCCTGCTGCAAGGAGTTAACTATGGTGAACAATTTATCTGCCCGTGTCTCCGTCATTGCCCCAGCAGAATCCTCTTTTTTAGGCTGGAATATCCTGTAATACTATTGTAGGAACTCGAGGATTCTGATAGCGTGGGGCAATGAACAATCAGAGACGGGTTTCTTTGAATGCAAATAATGTATTTGTGAAACAGCAAAACACCCAAAAACAATATTCAAACAACCCGTAGTGACATGCAATGAGTCCATATATATATACACAAGTCCAGTTATATGAATCCGGATATATAAGTCCTTGAACCTCTATAGCGAGGGTGGTAAAGTTCTTACGACGGAGTCCTCACACAAATGTGACCACAAGGTAAGTCTGATGCACAGGTAACGTGGCTGGATTTACACACTGCTGGTGTGTGAAGAGTCAGATCCAGGTATGCAGAAAACACAGGGAGGTCCAGGAACAAGTTAATCTCAGTTGTGGCTTAATTCAGAGAAGTCCAACAACAAGTTCATATGTCAGTAAGATTCCAGTAACAGTTCCAACAGCTTTCACCAGAGGTAATGCACGAAGGGTTAAACAGCAACAGTTCAGAAACACAGTTCTTATCAGATGGAGTGAACCAAGGGTTAAATTCCCAAGTCAACAGTTTAGTGATAACACAGTACGTGCAACTTACATATGCAGAGAATGTCCAGAGCCATGGGTAGAAACTGCTGTGGCTGAGAAACACCTGAAGATAAGGTTATGCACTTTCCTGGTAAATACACAAAAGATCTGTGAGGAACAAAGCAGCTGGGTTGCAGGGAAACGGAAGCAGAATATTCCAGCAGTGAAGCCAGCACCTGAGCCGGGTTTTAAACAAACGAACAGGAAGTAGGGCACAGAAAACAGCAAACTCCATTTTAACAAAGGGCAAAATCATTGACAAAGTTACCTAGAAAACCCGGAATACTGACACAGGGACGGGCACTATGAATATCTGGTGATGCCCTTCGGGCTCTGTAATGCCCCAGCCGTCTTCCAAGACTTTGTTAATGACATCTTCCGGGATATGCTCTCCACCTCAGTCGTAGTCTATCTGGATGATATTCTCATCTTTTCCCCAGATATTGACTCCCACCGGAGAGATGTTTGCAGAGTCTTCGACCTCCTACGGGCAAATTCCCTCTACTCAAAGTTGGAGAAATGTGTGTTTGAGCAGGAGTCCTTACCTTTTCTGGGCTATATCATCTCCGCCCAGGGATTGGCTATGGATCCTGCCAAACTACAAGCGGTGATGGACTGGCAAGAACCCCATTCTCTAAAGGCGGTGCAGCGCTTTATGGGGTTCATTAATTACTACCGCCAGTTTATTCCTCACTTCTCAACTTTGGTAGCTCCCGTGGTTGCCCTCACCAAAAAGGGAGCTAATCCCAAATTGTGGTCTGAAGAGGTCTCCAAGGCCTTCACGTCTATTAAGTCCCATTTCGCTAGCGCTCCCATCCTACATCGCCCCGATGTTGATAAGCCATTTATATTGGAGGTGGATGCCTCGTCCGTTGGTGCTGGAGCAGTCCTCTTCCAAAAGGATGCTCAAGGTCGGAAGCATCCATGCTTCTTTTTCTCCAAGACCTTCACACCAGCGGAGAGGAATTATTCCATTGGGGACAGGGAGTTGCTAGCAATGAAGTTGGCCTTCTCGGAGTGGAGACATCTGTTGGAGGGGGCTCGCTTTCCCTTCCAAGTCTTCACGGATTACAAAAATTTGGTATATCTTCAGACAGCCCAGCGGCTTAATTCTCGCCAGGCCAGATGGTCCTTGTTCTTCTCCCGGTTTCATTTCACACTGCATTTCCTCTCGGGAGAGAAGAACATTCGTGCCGACGCTCTCTCTCGCTCTGTGGTGTCCTCGGAGGTGGAGGAGCCTCGGCTTATCGTCCCTACAGAGAGCATGAGAACAGTGGCCCCGGTTTCGCTAGAGTCTGTGCCCCCGGGCAAGACTTTTGTGCCTACCAATTTGCGACCGGAGGTACTCTCTTGGGCACATTCGTCCAGGGTGGGTGGACACTTTGGGACAAAGAGGACATCTGAATTGCTGGCGAGGACATACTGGTGGCCGCATATGGTCCGTGACGTTGGGGACTATGTTCGGGCGTGTGTCTCCTGCGCCAAGAATAAGTCTCCACGACAACGGCCAGCTGGGTTACTTTACCCTTTGCCGGTGGCAGACAGGCCCTGGGAGATGGTTGGGATGGACTTTGTGGTGGGCTTGCCCAAGTCTCGGGGTTGCACCATCATTTGGGTAATCACCGACCATTTTTCCAAAATGGTGCATTTGGTGCCGCTTCCACGGTTACCTTCTGCACGGGCTCTGGCAGCGTTGTTCGTTAGGCACATCTTCCGTCTACACGGCATGCCGGACAAAATTGTCAGTGACGAGGTCCCCAGTTTGCGTCTCGGTTCTGGAGAGAGCTTTGTCGTCTACTCAGTATTGAGTTAAATCTCTCTTCAGCGTGTCATCCTGAGACGAATGGGTTGGTAGAGAGGGCCAACCAGACCTTGGTCACCTATCTACGACATTTTGTCTCTGCCAGGCAGGATGACTGGGCATCCTTGCTACCATGGGCTGAGTTTGCATTAAACAATACTGTGGCTGACTCCACCGGACAGACTCCTTTCCTTCTGAACTACGGTCAGCATCCGCGGGTTCCGGTGCCCATGCCCGTGTCTTCCGCCGACTCCAGGGTGGCAGACTGGGCTGTGGAGGCACGGGACATTTGGGACCGTACCCAGGATGCCATTCAGGCTTCCAAGGAGAGGATGAGGTCCTCCGCCGACGCACATCGGCGCCCCGCTCCAACATTTGCTCCTGGGGACTTGGTGTGGCTCTCCGCCCATAACATCAGGCTGCGAGTTGAGTCCACTAAGTTGGCACCCCGCTACCTGGGTCCTTTCAAGGTCCTCGAGCAGGTTAACCCTGTGTTATACCGTTTGGCTCTTCCACCACGCCTGGGTATCTCCGACACCTTTCATGTATCCCTCCTGAAACCCGTGCTCATGTCCCGGTTTTCTGAGTCATCTGCCGGGACATCGGGTTCATCTACGGATGACCATGAGGTGAACGCCATCGTAGGGTGTAAGGTGGTACGGGGCAAAAAGTTTTATTTGGTGGACTGGAGGGGCTATGGGCCTGAGGATAGGTCTTGGGAGCCTGCCAAGCATATTCACGCTCTGCAGCTCATCGCTGCCTTTGAGCGCAGCGAGGCCCAAAGAAGGGGGGGCCCTAGGAGGGGGGGGTAATGTTAGGGTTCGATTTCCCGCTGCTGCACATGGGGAGTCTCGAACTCATCCCGCTGCGGTCTCCCATTCATCTCCGGCCGCAGTGGAGCCTGCTCAGCAGAGATGTCGGTCCAGGCATCTTGCCCACTCCTCTACTGTGCAGTGACTTGCTGCTGCCTTTCCTGGATCTGCTATTATAGCCAGTGCTGGAGCAGTCGTCTTTGAGACAAAGTCCTGCGTTTTCCCATCTGAGCATGCCCAGAGTGAGATCTCTCATTGGAGATCAGGGGTCACATGTTCAGGTGCTGCAGCGGCTCCTATTGGTCCGCCAGGAAGGTCATGTAGCTACGTTTGTTTGTAACAGCTTCTCATTGGTCCTTGTTCCTGGAAGGTCCTGTAGCTGTTGCTATAAAAGGGTAGCATGGCTGGGCCGCCATGCGCTAATATCAATCATTGTATGCTATGCGCCAGTGTGGTCATGTGTATGTGTGGATAGGGACCCGGCTGAAATAAGCCACTAGAATACCGACTTAATCGGTGAGGAGTTTGGTATGGTAGCTGGTCAGGGTCGGTGTCCTAGATGCCCTAGATTACCGGCATAACCGGTGAGGAGTTTGATTGCTGTATTCAGGGTCTGGTGTTCAGACGCCATAGATTGCGGGTGACTCCCGCGAGGACATTAGCGCATGATCACGCTTTATGTGCGCTTAGCACTTAACTGTGTATCTGGGAGCCTTACAGGACACAGTGCTTTTTCTCAGTGGCCCTGTGACGTAACAGGGTTCGCTTTCAACGCTAGTCAGCGCCCCTAGCGTGTTTCTTTGCCACTCAGTTGTGTCTAGTGAGTGCGCACACATCGCCATATAGCGTTGCGGCTCCTCTTCTAGCGGCTCTGTGGAGTAACAGAGTTCGCACTCATTGCCACAGCGCATTACGGCGTTTATGTTGGCAGCTCTGCGGGATAACAGAGTTTGCTTCTTGCGCCTTTTTGCCAGCAGCGGGCTTCGCCTGCACGGTGGACCCCGGGCTGCGAACGCACTTATTATTTATATTATTTTGTGCGTTCCACCAGCCTTAACACTGAGCGCGAAGACAACAGCTGGCAGAGCACAGGGAGCTGAGGCCAGGAATCCCGGCGCGCACGGCTCATACCGCCGACGGTACAGCCTGGTAAGGTAAGCCAGTGGAAACACAGAGCCTGTCTAAGATTAACTAGGGGGGAAGAGAATGTCTCACGCAGGAGAGGTTATAGATAGCGCCGCCAGATGCAGAGGCAGGTGCAGCCGCAGCCCCAATAGCACAGTAGGATCCAGTGGCCGGCGCAGCAACAGCCCCCAGAGCGCAGCAAGATCTGGCGACCGCTGCTGCAGTCCCCATAATGACGCTATCAATGCCATATATACAGGGAGTGGCCTGGCTACCACAGTACTCAGGGGAGCCGTATACCCTGAGTGATTTCAGGGAGAGACTGTGCAGTTTATTTGATGTATACCCCCTGTCTGAAAGTCAAAAAGTAAAAATTCTCATTGGACAGTTAACTGGTGCAGCTCAAAGAGAAGTAAAGTCCTGGCAGGACACTGATAAAGAGACTGTTAATCAAATTCTGGCTAAGTTGAGGAGCACCCTTGACACTCGCACTGAAGCAGAAATAAAAATAAGGGTTCTTTGGGTGCAAACAAAGGGTGCAGGACAGTATACGGGACTATGCTCTTAACATTCAGGAGGCACTGCAGGCCACAAGCAGATTGACCCAGACAGTGTGCAGGATGGAGACAGATTGTTAAAGGAGCAGTTTGTTGAAGGACTCCTGTCCAGCATCCACAGGTCACAGCTGCGCATCATGGCCCTACAAAACCCTGACCTGAGCTTTGCAGACTTTAAAGACCGGGCTATCCGGGCATTACACGAACCAAATTTCAGCCGTCCAGCGTCCCTTAGGCGCCCAGCAATTGCATACAACCAGGAGGCGGCATCCTTCCCTCAGGCCCCTGCTGAGGCCGACGCACAGACCCTGGATAATGATCCATCTGCAGAACTACATCTTCAGGTCCAGGAGCTGACCAAAAGTGTGGCTGCACTAGCCAAAACCGTGCAGTCCTTGCAAGTGCCCCCAAAGGAGAAGATAGAGCTGGCCTCCAGTCCGGATGACCATGTTCGCATTACTCTTTTGCCACTGCCATACTGTTAGCTTATGCATTGAATACAAGGCCCTGCCTGTATCAAATTCAAATGCACCACAAAAAGGCTTAGAAGCGACCTAGTGGATGTACACAGGAAAACCACGTTCATATTACTCTTTTGCCACTGCCATACTTTTAGCTTATGCATTGAATACAAGGCCCTGCCTGCATCAAATTCAAACGCACCACAAAAAGGCTTTGAAGCCACGTACTGGATGGGCACCTGAAAGCATTCTTTCTATTAATTTGTTACTCCCATATTGTTTGGCTACGCAATGAATAGTTGAGCCTGAAGACCCGGCAGTGGACAATTGCAGTGTTGATGCTAAAGACCCAGCGGTGGACAATTGCAGTGTTGACGATGAGACCCATCGGTGGACAATTGCAGTGTTGAGGCTGAATAATCAGCAGTTGACAATTGCAGTGTTGATGCTAAAGACCCAGAGGTGGACAATTGCAGTGTTGACGCTGAAGACCCAGTGGTGGACAATTGCAGTGTTGATGCTAAAGGCTAAAGACCTTGCAGTGGAGCATTTCAGTGTTGAGCCTGAAGAAGCATCAGTGGATAATTGCACTGTTGAGGCTTAAGAACCTGCATTGATCAATTGCTGTGGTGACTCTGAAGACCCTGCATTTTAGCATTGCAGTGTTGAGGCTGAAGAACTGGCATAGAAGAATTGCATTGTTGAAGAATATTAACAACCAACAAAGTTCACATTATTATGAAGTGGGTCTCCCATACTATTTTCCTATGCATTGAATGGAAGGCCTACCCCAAATTTGGTCAAACGAAAATACCACTTTGAAGAGACGTGTATGAAGTCCTCCTAAAAATCACTTTCCATTACAAAGGAGCGGATTTCTATACTTGCAATGGCCATACACTAAGTGCATAGGCTGAAAAACATTTTCCCCAGGGGTGGGGCACATCTACCGAAAGTGTAAATAATTGTAGTTATGGACAGGGCCGGCTCCAGGATTTTATGGGCCCCGGGCGAAAGAGTCTCAGTGGGCCCCTTTAACACAGACCACGATTCATGATGCACTGATACTGCAGAGAAATATGGGTATAGTACAATGCCAAACACTTCACTTCTTCCATTACATGAGTGATATCTATTGTAAATTGTACAATAGCTCAAAAAACGCCAAATCCTCACAGCACACAGTACAGACCAGACAGTACAGTCCTCCATACAATATTATGGGCACCACATAGTCCTCCATACAGTATTATGGGCCAAATATAATGCTCCATAAAGAATATTGGACCCCATATAATGTTCCATACAAAATATGGAGCTCTCCTCTGCACTGTGCTGCGTTCTGCACTGTTACGGCTCAGGAAAGGGCGCTGTAGAAAGACTCCCCATTATCATCATCATTGTCTCCCCATCATCATCATCATTTCCTCCCCATCATCATCATCATTTGCTCCCCATCCATCATGATTGCCTCCCCATCATCATTATCATTGCCTCCCCATCATCATCATCATTGTCTCCCCATCATCATCATCATTGCTTCCCCATCATCATCGCCTCCCCATCATCATCGCTTCCCCATCATCATCATCATTGCCTCCGGCTCCTCACCACCATCACTGCCTCCCCCCACCACCATCACACATACAGCACCACACACAGACAGCACCGCAGCACTCTCTCACATACACACACACAAAGCACCGCACTACATACACACACACTGATACACACAAACACACACACCTCACATCTCACCTGTCCGGCGTCCGCGCTCTCTCTGCCAAAGCCGGCCGCTGAATGATGATGTCATTCAGCGGCGCTGCTGTGAGAGGAAGCGCAGGTGCCCTGCAGGCGCCCCCTGGAGCCCGGAGCAGCGGAGGCTCGGGGAGAGGTAAGTATTGCGCTGGCTGCTGCCGGGGCCCTGAGCAAGCGGGTTGGGGCCAAGTGGCGGCGCTGGTACCGCTCTCATCCGCTAAAGGCCCCGGGGTGCCCGACGGTGAGTGGGCCCCCCCGCCTGCTCAGGGCCCTGGCACTTGCCCGGGTATGCCGGGTGCTGACACCGGCCCTGGTTATGGACATCCTAAACACCCTTGTAAAACAATGTAGTGACTGTATCATCACGGACCACGTTCACCCTGGTGATCTAGGGGTGGTGTAGAAAGAGATGTGGAGTATGGCCTGCGAAAAAGGTCTTCCCAGTTTAATGGAGCGGGTCTCCTATACTTGTAATGCACATACACTAAGTGCATAGGCTGAAAAACATTTTCCCCTTGGGTGAGGCACATCAACCAAAAGTGTAAATAATTATAGTTACGGACATCCTAAACTCCCTTGCAAAACAATGTACTTTTTGTAACATCATGGAACACGTTCACCCTGGTGATCGAGGGGTGGTGTAGGAAGAGATGTGGAGTATGGCCTGCGTAAAAGGTCTTCCCAGTTTAAAGGAGTGGGTCTCCTATACTTGGAATGCCCATGTATAGGCTGAAAAACATTTTCCTCTGGGGGGTGACACCAAACATTATTTGAACCGGCATCAAAACACCCTTGAAAAAATTAATACTGGCTGTTGCATCACAGACCATGGTGACCCTCATGTTCTAGTGGTGGTGGATGATGAGGATGAGGAGAAGGAGGAGGATAATAACACACCAAATAGCCAAAGTCAGGAAGCATATACCCATGTGTGGATGTGAAGAGGTACATGGAAATACACCTCTCAAAAAAATATACTGTATTGAAGGTCATGTTTCGCTGTTCTCATTCGGTGGTGTACAGAAGTCTGACCCAATCCATGCCTTGTTCATTTTTATAAGAGTCAGCCTGTCAGCATTTTCTGTTGACAGGCGGATGCGCTTAACAGTTTTTATTCCACCAGCTGCACTGAAAACCTGCTCTGACAAAACACTAGCGACAGGGCGGGCCAGTACCTCCAAGGCGTAGAGAGCCAGTTCTTGCCACATATCCAGCTTGGATACTCAATATCAATAATTAAAAGGCACATTGGAAACACGGAGGATTTTGGTACAGTCAGCAAGGTACTCCTTCAACATGTTCCCAAACTTTCCAGGCCTTTTGAGACTACCTCACGACTCTGGGCTAGGACGATGAGAGGGTCTGAGAAAAGTGTCCCAGTACTTTGCCAGTGTTCCCCTGCCTCTGCTGGATTGTAGTTGGGACTCTCTCGCCTCTACTCTTTGGTTGGCCAACGAACTATGACCTCTGCAGCCAGCGTTTTCAGATGGGAATTTTTTCAGGAATTCCGCAACAATGGCCATCAGGTATTTCATCATTTTAATACACCTATCTGACTCTGGAATAAGAGCTTGAAAGTTCTCCTTGTAGCGTGGGTCTAGAAGTGTCACCAACCAGTACTGAGTGTCCGCAAAAATTTTGATAATTTGAGGGTCACGGGAAAGGCAGCGTAACATAAAGTCTGCCATGCGTGCCAGACTGATAACTGGCAAGCATTCTGTGTCCTCACCAACAGGACGACTGACCATGCTGTCCTCAGGCCATCCACGCTGAACAGACGATATGACAGTTGTGCGTGTAGTACCGTCTATAGCGCAGGAAAGTAGCTCCTGTTCTTCCTCCTCCTTTTCCTCATTGTCAACCAATCAACTTTGGGATGACATGAGGCTGGGCTGTGTGTAATCACCCTGTATGGTTCCTTGCTCCATTTCATCGTGCTCCGCCTGCAATGCATCCTCTTTGAATGTGAGCAGAGAACTTTTCAGAATACAGAGAAGCGGGATGGTGACGCTAATTATAGCGTCATCGCTAGTGTTGAGCGATATTGCTCGATATCTAAAAATATGTATCGAAATTGTATCGCCGATAGCACTAAATATCGTCGATATCCGATTCCGATTGCGGAAGTCCAATGTAAGTCTATGGGAACAAAATATCGCAACTAAAAAAAACCTTTATTTCCTTGTAAACACTAAATATACACACTGTGAGACAGTGAGAGCGTATGTATTGAATGGGGTGTACATTTCACAGGTACTTTGCTGACTTGTATAGGGGAAATGTGTGCCTTTGTAAAACTAGTGGTGGAGAAAGGTCATTACACCATCCATTCAAGTACACGTTTGCAGCTCAAACCTGTGGCCACGCAGGTGATAATTAGGAAACCAGAAGTAGGTGTCTGGGAATACAGACAGGGAGCTAGTTTTAGTCTGGACACAGGAAGGTGTCCCGGCACAAGAAGCAGTCTCCAGGAGTGGGAGCTAGCTTAGTCTGGACACAGGGAGGTGTCCCGGCACAAGAAGCAGTCTCCAAGAGAGAGCTAGCTTAGCCTGGACACAGGAAGGTGTCCGGCACAAGAAGCAGTCTCCAGGAGTGGGAGTTAGTTTTAGTCTGGACACAGGAAGGTGTCCCGGCACAAGAAGCAGTCTCCAGGAGTGGGAGCACGCTCAGTCTGGACACAGGAAGGTGTCCCGGCACAAGAAGCGTCTCCAGGAGTTTTGAGCTATCTCAGTCTGGGTGCAGGAAGTACCCCGGACACAGGAGTAGTCTCAGTGAGAATCCGTGCGAGTAGCGGCTGAATAGGAGTGGATCTCTCTCAAGTCTGGACGCTGAAGGGGCCTTCAGACACAAGGAGGAGTATCTGGGAAACTCCATACTGGTAACATATATCATATGTGTTGTTTTGGGCACAGACTGGTAGAGTCTGGACCCGGAGAGACAGGGAAATCGTTCTATGTGTAATTAGTGGCTAGACAAGCCTAGGTTTTCTGTTTATGCTTTATTTTTATCTGTTTGCTGTGGACTTTAATAAAGCTGGTTGCGGCCAGTTTTACACCAGAACTGCTGTCTGAATGAACTGTTTTCGTGCCATTCTGTCTACCCAGACAGCGATCCTAGAGCTATATCCCCTGGAAATGTTACAATTGGCAGAGAATGCTGGGGCAGCGCAGTGGCTGATACAATGGTGCTGGAGTGTGCATGCAGCACAGTAGCTTAGAGACAGCAATAAAGGTGAAGTCTGTTGAAATAGCAGCAGAGAAAAAAAAAAGTGTGTCAAGAGAAACGTCTGTTTGGAGCAGTCTTAAAGAGACAGTAGCCCTAATAGACTTTGCAAAGAAAAAAAAAAAAAAGGGTCTGCACAGCAAGGCTGAATTTTCTGTGGAAAAGGCTGTGGAGTGTGTATGTCTTGAGTGAAGACTGCCGTTGTTGAGACAGAGAAGTCTGACAGCATGGATGACGAGTGTGGATACAAGCATCTTGCTGTGACTCGGTGGGGGTTACGAAGATTGTCGTCGCACTCAAATCCGGTTTTCATCTGCAACTCGGCGGGGTTGTGAAGATTGTCGTCGCACTCAAATCCAGTTTTGCTGTGGCTCGGCGGGGCCACGAAGATTTTTTCAAGGGAAAGCGGTGAAGTTCTGGTGTGAACAGTGCTTCGCGATGGCTGTGAACGGAGCAGCGAATGGGTCTGACAAGTCGGACCGCATATGTGAGAAATGTCTACTGGACATGCAACTGGACATGGTGCGGGAGCTGTAGGCACCGTATGGAATGGCGGCAGTGGACCATTCTATGGACTCTCCGGGGTGCCAGTGTTGTCACAGAGTGCCCGGGGAGGTGGTAAGAGATGTTGTGAACTGAGTCCTAAGACTACTGCTGATTTTTTGTGTAAAAATTACCCTGCCGGTGTGGTTGTTAAAAAGGGGGCGGAGTCTAAAAAGGGGCGGATTTTCACAAGAGTGTAGAGTGTGGAAAACTGAAAATTGTTACTGGTGGTGGGTTGGTACCTCCTAAAAATGACAATGTGACCATTGATAACGGGGTAGCTCCAGTAGAAGGGGGTGACGTCAAAGTGGGAGGTGACCTGTTAGTCCACAACACCATGGGGAGTGACACAGACCCCGTAGCTGACTGGGACACTATGAAAGTAAAAAGTGAGTTCAGTCAGGAGAGGCTAGACGAGGGAAGAGAGTCCTCCTCTCGTCGTAGACGGCGCAAGGGCCACAAAAAGGTTGTTCCGGTAGTACTCGCTGAAAATGAAAATGAAGAGAATGTAGTACTGTCTGCCTATGCTTCAAGTGTGGATTCTCCTTTAGAGGTAGAAAAGGAGGGGGCCAGTCATGGCCAAGAGCTGGAACCTATTCGGCTGCAGTATCAGAGTGACATGCTGCAATTATGTGAAAACCTGGAGGACGTGTCCTCAGACCAGCGAGTCCTAGAAGGAAGCAACGAGAAAGTTATCCTGTGGCAGAATATGTTCTTTGCCATTAAAGAGGACCGCCGCAAAATCAAGGAAGAGGTTTTGCAGTTGAAGCGTGAGAAGGAGGCGCTGCAGGATGGAGTTTCTGGAAGTGAACAAATCCTAGAACGACTGCGCGAACAGCTCAACCAGGAGCTGTGTGACTCCAAGAAGGAGTGTGGTGAACACAGTAGGGAACTGCAACAGATGAAGAGAGATTATGTGGATCTCCTCAGGGTCAAAGAAAAACTAGAAGAGGAGAAGAGGGATGCAGAGCAAATGCGCCAGGTGGTTGAGACCACTCTGCAGGACACCCGTGATGAAAATGGTGATCTGCGCAGAAAGACCCTAGGTCTGGAAGCTCAGGTGAAGGAGCTACAGATGTCCTGTGATACTCTCCAGAAGGTGGAGATGCGCCTTAAGGAAAAGCTCAGCCAAATGGAAGCTGAGCGGGAAAAGATGGAGGAGTCCATCAGAGAAGCTACAGACCAGGGCCAGGAGGTGGCCACTGGAGATGAGAGGTGTAAAGCAGATACTTCCTCGAGTGCTGTGAGTTCGGATGATTCGGTGGATGTCGGAGCCGAGATCAAGGAGCTCAAGGAGTGGTTACAAGCCCATTGGACGCAAGAGAAGCTTCAGAGACGGGCAGCTGAGAGGCGAATGGCGGAACTAGAGGAAGAAGTTCTCGGGCTTAAAAGTCGCCTGATACAGTGTCACTCGGTGAACAAGGCCACCATGGAGAAAGAAAAGGGCAAACACGTTGCACTCGCTCCCTTTTGCCAGGAGAAAATAGACCTGAGGAGAGCTAAGAGGGTGGTAACGGAAGATAATTGTGAAATGGAAGTGATCCGGACGGAAATTCACGAAATTGTAGCTGTGAGTCAGCTCAGAAGAAGTGTAAAGGGGGAAGAAGCTGAAAGTCAGTTGTCCCTGAACCCTGAGCTGATTGATCGTCTGGAAACCACTGGTGAGACCGAAACGTGTCGGTACAAGTGCCTCGTAGATGTACCCGAGGACTTGAGAGAAGAATGCACCCGTGAGTCTGTGCATGAAGCGTTTAGGAAGGCCGTGGGAGCCTGTAAGGTGTACTCGACCTCAGGAGCTAAACAGCTGGTGGTCTTGTCCACGACCGAAGTTACAGTGAAGAGGGTGGCAATCCTAAGTGACATGCACTGGCGATGTATTCGCACAAAGCGGTTTCTCCGGTTGAAGACAGAACAAACTGTTAGACAACTAAAGCTTATGAGAAAAGATCACAGTCTGCAGGAAGAGGTCATCCGGGTGCCTCATGTTCTGGTGAGAAAGCTGATTGGGAGAAATGGCCGAGCCATGCAGATAATGGTGAAGAAGTCTGGTGTGGTGAAAGTAAGCAGACCCGTGATCGTCGGGACTGGATACCAGATGAAGACGGCATGGTGTCATTCTACGCTATAGGAACGGAAGAAAGTCTTGAATATGTGCGCATGCTGGTGGCGTACCGTGTGACCTACCTGCAAGAGGTAGAACAATTGAATCTCGCTAGACAGCGAGTAGATAGACAGCATCATCTGAGCAGCAGAAGATGGCAGCCGTCTAAGAATAGTGAGACCCGACAGAGAAAGGGCCCCCTAAATAACAGAACAGCTACGGCTGAAGTTAGGGACCTTACAAGATGTCCTGAGGGTAGTGGGCGTGGGTTTAGAGGTAGTGAGACCTCCAGTAACTCAGGTTTGAGAGGCCCATACAGACGACCCGATAGAGTACAGGACAGTACAGAGCTAACCGGACCTTAGATACCCAGGCAAGACCTGACAAGGTTACGATTGACCACTGGGAGCGAAGGGGAGACCTGACAAGGTTACGTCCCAGAAATGTGACTGGACGAAGTCTGTGACAATGACAGACGGTAGGTCCCTAAGGAATGAGCGAATGTCATTGACTAATATTCCGGGGCTGAACAGAGCAAGGGATAAGTACATGGTCTCTGTGTGAACTGTGGGTTGAGGTGATTGGATATATTATGTGTTCAACCCCACAAGCTTAAACTTATGTGATGATCATGATAATGATGATGATGATAATGATGATGATGCTAATCATAATAGTGATGATACTGATAATGGTACCTGACCTATATAGAAGTATAGGGCCATGACTGGTCCAGAGTTCACTGTCTCTGTTGGATTGTTAACCAGCCCTCCGGTCTGGATGACCAGCCCTCCGGTCTGGAGAAGAGGGGGGGATATGTGAGACAGTGAGAGCGTATGTATTGAATGGGGTGTACATTTCACAGGTACTTTGCTGACTTGTATAGGGGAAATGTGTGCCTTTGTAAAACTAGTGGTGGAGAAAGGTCATTACACCATCCATTCAAGTACACGTTTGCAGCTCAAACCTGTGGCCACTCAGGTGATAATTAGGAAACCAGAAGTAGGTGTCTGGGAATACAGACAGGGAGCTAGTTTTAGTCTGGACACAGGAAGGTGTCCTGGCACAAGAAGCAGTCTCCAGGAGTGGGAGCTAGCTTAGTCTGGACACAGGGAGGTGTCCCGGCACAAGAAGCAGTCTCCAAGAGAGAGCTAGCTTAGCCTGGACACAGGAAGGTGTCCGGGCACAAGAAGCAGTCTCCAGGAGTGGGAGTTAGTTTTAGTCTGGACACAGGAAGGTGTCCCGGCACAAGAAGCAGTCTCCAGGAGTGGGAGCACGCTCAGTCTGGACACAGGAAGGTGTCCCGGCACAAGAAGCGTCTCCAGGAGTTTTGAGCTATCTCAGTCTGGGTGCAGGAAGTACCCCGGACACAGGAGTAGTCTCAGTGAGAATCCGTGCGAGTAGCGGCTGAATAGGAGTGGATCTCTCTCAAGTCTGGACGCTGAAGGGGCCTTCAGACACAAGGAGGAGTATCTGGAAAACTCCATACTGGTAACATATATCATATGTGTTGTTTTGGGCACAGACTGGTAGAGTCTGGACCCGGAGAGACAGGGAAATCGTTCTATGTGTAATTAGTGGCTAGACAAGCCTAGGTTTTCTGTTTATGCTTTATTTTTATCTGTTTGCTGTGGACTTTAATAAAGCTGGTTGCGGCCAGTTTTACACCAGAACTGCTGTCTGAATGAACTGTTTTCGTGCCATTCTGTCTACCCAGACAGCGATCCTAGAGCTATATCCCCTGGAAATGTTACAACACATAGAATACATATATGTATATATATATACATGTCATTGTGACATATATATATATACATATATGTATAGTTTATACACTTCTACATAGTAAAATATCCTCTGATTCAATTGCCGGGTAAAGCCGGCTTCTGTGAAAAGACAGAAGCACCCGACATGAAATGACACTTGGTGTACATAGGGTTAACCATGTCTTTTCATGTCGTTTGCAATCTGATTTGCACAAACAATTACATCAGTCTATGTGTGCAAAATTTGACACCTGTAGGGGTTAATTAAAGGTGTAAATTCGCTGTAAAAAAAACGGACTTTTTTGCTACGAATTTACACCTTTAATTAACCCCTACAGGTGTGAAATTTTGCACACTTACACTCATGTAATTGTTTGTGCAAATCAGATATCAAACTACATGAAAAGACATGGTTAACTCTATGTAAACCAAGTGTCATTTCATGTCGGGTTCTGCATTTTCACAAAAGCCGGCAATTGAATTAGCGGCTATTATACTATGTAGAAGTGTATGAACTATAAATATAAATATATATATATGTGTCACAAATTTAATGACATGTATATATATATATGAGGTGTAAAATTGCTGAAAAAAAATGCATGGGCTCCCGCCCTATTTTCGCAACCAGACAGACAAAGCCAGTGAGTGGGGGCAGATAATAATAGCCCAGAGAGGGACCATTATTTTTTGCCCCCCCCCGGCTACTAACATCTGCCCCCAGACACCCCAGAAAGGGCAAATCTCTAATTAGATTTGCCCTTTCTGGCACTTTGCCCGTCTATTCCCATTGCCCTGTAGCGGTGGCGAATGGGTTAATAAGGGGTTAAAATGACCTTGCAATTGAAAGGTCACTTTAAGCCAGGTTAATAATTGAGAGCTGTCAATTAGACAACTATCAATTATTAATCCTATTGTATGAAAGAAAAATCAAACACACACACTTTAATAAAAAAGAAGTTTAATGAAATAATCACACAGTTTTTGACCATATTTTATTTTCCTGCTAAAACCATTTCCTGTAATAAAAATAAAATATAAAGCAAAATTATTCTTACCAACCCGATGTACAGTCAGGTCCCACGGTGTAATCCTTCAGAAAGGGTTAATGTTTACTGCAGGGACCGCAGCTAATGCTGCAGCCTCACAGTAAACCCCCAAATGAATGAGTTCCTCTCCTGGCTGACAGGAGAGGAAGTGGAAAGCTTAATTGATTGCTTTCCACTTTCACTTCAGGTCAGCCAGGGACACAATCAGTGACGTCAGAGGGAACTGGTTAACAAAAATAGGGGATCCCCTCGAAAAAAATTGGCGTGGGGTCCCCCCTATTTTTGTTAACCAGCCAGATGAAGCAGACCGCTGAGGCCTGATTTTTCAGGCTGGTAAGGATCCAATATCCATGGACCTTGCAAGCCTGATAATACCAGGCCACAGCAGTCTGCTTAGCTTGGCTGGTTAACAAAAATAGGGGATCCCCTCGAAAAAAAAACGGCGTAGGGGTCCCCCTATTTTTGTTAACCAGCCAAGTAAAATGCAGACTGCTGCGGCCTGGTATTAAAAGACTGTCAAGGCCCATGGATTTTGGCCCTCAACAGCCTGATAATACCAGGCTACAGCAGCCCCACATTTGGCGCATCAAAAGATGTGCCAATTGTGGCACTTTACCCGGCTCTTCCCACTTGCCCTGTAGCGGTGGCAAGCGGGGTAATAAGGGGTTAATGTCACCGTGGATTGCACGGTGGCAATAAGCCCGGTTAATAATGGAGAGGTGTCAATAAGACACCGATCCATTATTAATCCCAAAGTTATTAAATGCATAAAAAAAAGACAAAGCAAGAAAAAAGTATTTTAATGAAATAAAAGAGACAACACACTTTTCATTTCTTTTATTACTCTCTCATTCCTGCGACGCCATCGATCTCCTGTAAAAAAAGAAAAAAAACAAACCAACAGTATACCACCTGTCCGACGCAGTCCATAGTAACGACAGTCCCACGACGATCCAGCTCTGCTACATCGCAATGACAGGCAGAGCCTGTCATCGCGACGCAGCACAGCTGATTACCTGCTTCCCCGGCGGTGACGTCATCGGACTGACTGCTTTACGGCCGGGATTACCCAGCAGTCACTGCAGTTATCGCGAGAAACTGCATGTGACCGCCGGGGAGAAGAGGATGGCGGCCATGAAGCAGTCCAGGCCGTGACCGCCGGAGATCTTCTGCCAGGTAAGTGCCGCTGACTCCTGACAGACCCGACCGACGGACACTGACAGTGACAGACCCGACCGACGGACACAGACAGTGACAGTGACAAATCCGATTCCGGTATTCGATAAGACGAAAATATCGAAACGAATTATCGAAAGGCCGATAGAGCTAATATCGGCCGATAGCCGATATTTGCATTATCGTATCGCTCAACACTAGTCATCGCCACTCACCATCTTGGTGGACTCCTCAAAGCTTTGTAGGATGGTAAATATGTCTGACATCCATGTCCACTCCTGAGGTCTTATGTGTGGAGTCTGAACTGAATACCGACGCCCTTGTTGATGCTGGTACTCAACAACGGCCCTCTTCTGCTCACAAATCCTTTCCAGCATATGCAGTGTACACTTCCAACGGGGACATCACACACCAGTCAGTGAGCCGGAAGCTGCAAATGCTGCTGAAGCACGGCAAGGGCGGCTGAAGCTGTAGCTGACTTTCTAAAATGGGCACACAGGCGGCGTGCTTTCACAAGCAGATCCGGCTGCTCCGGGTAGGTTTTGAGAAACCACTGAACCACAAGGTTAAGCACATGGGCCTGGCATGGTATGTGTGTGAGCTCGCCTCGCCTCAGAGCTGCCACCAAGTTCCAGCCATTGTCACACACAACAATGCCTGGCTGTAGGTTCAGCGGTGTCAGCCACATAGCTTCCTGCTCTTTCAGAGCTGTCCACAACTCATGCAATATCGTTCCATCTGACCTCCTGATGAGCCATCTGGCAAAATGCGTAGAGGCTTTATGACATCTTTCTGATAAGTACCCCCTTTTTGAGGCTTTATGATATCAATCTAATGAACACCCCTCTTTTTATGATAGCTGACACCAAACATTATAGTTTGCAAATCGTATGGTGCTCAGCTAGTTATGCCCCATATTGATGGATATACCCATTATTAGCATGCATCTGGTCCACTGGACATACAGTATGTACATATGGTCACTGAGGGATAACCAACGAGGAGTGGGGGCACCATTCTCGCTATATATTAGGGCGCCAACCTTTGCTGGTAGGCATGGGCCAGTGCATGTGACAGATCAGATTGAGGGGTTCACCTACGAATATCTAAGTTGAACATCAATTATATCAGGCATGGAACTTCAGTCTTTTTCCCTGACCTGAATATACTGGGGTACACTGCCGGCTTTCTGACCTTTATTAAAGGGACTATCTTCATTTGTTGTGCAATTTTATCAGAGGGCACTTATTGTGAGGGCACAACAGGATCACAGGGTCAGTCGACAGTGATCGGGGGCGCCACTCTTGTGTGGGCTATCTTAGGGTGCCAATCTCCGCAGCCAGGCAGGTACACAGGTCAGGGAGCAATTTTTAGAGTGAATACAGTGTGCACATTTTAACGTGTGTGGTGTTTGTTGTATGTCCCGTTTTTAATAGGCATAATCAAGGTTATATTTTATAATTTTTGTTGGGGTTTTGTTTATGATAACGATTACTAGAATACCCCATTTATCCTGTTTTTGAACTGTTCACAACTCTTCTGCATTGTACGGTTTGTCACCTAAGCATATTAGCTTCAGCACAGCCTGTTGCCGCTTGGCTGAGGCAGTGCTGCAGTACTTCCAGCTTGCGACTGATGTCATTTCAGAGATGGAGGAGGAGGATGACGTGCAGGAGCTGTAGACTGTGGGGGCAAACCTGATTGACCTAGGGCCCGCAATCCTCGGCGTTGGTATAACATGTTCCATCCCAAGGTCAGACTAGGTCCCGGCTTCCACTATGTTAACCCAGCGTGCTGTCAGTGACATGTACCGTCCCTGTCCAGAAGCACTTGTCCACGTGTCCGTGGTTAAGTGTACTTTCCTTGTAATTGCACTGTTGAGGGCATGGGTAATGTTGTGGGACACATGCTTGTGTAATGCTGGGACGGCACAGCGGGAAAAATAGTGTCCGCTGGGGACAGAGTACTTTGGGACGGCCACCTCCATCAGGTTGTGGAAAGCTTCGTTCTCCACGAGCCTAAAAGGCAACATTTCGAGCGCAAGCAGACGAGAAATGTGTGAATTTAGTACTGTGGCCTGTGGGGCGTTGGATGCGTATTTCCTCTTTCGTTCCAATGACTGAGGTAAGGAC